>JAQMRL010000019.1:3776638-4376638 GCA_035578175.1 Catonia carolina | reverse complement strand
CCAAACTGAGGTAGATTTTCATTTTGCGTCTTTCACTCATGATTAAAATAAGGTTATGTTTTTCGAGGTTAGTTTTTTGTTTATTTCTAATGTTTTATTACTAATGTTAGGTTATATTGTTAAAATTATTTGCACTGGCGAGAGAAAGTTGTGTGAGTGTTTCACACCAGATTTTTTTAACTCTAATTGAATGTCTACTCGTTATTGACAATAAGTTATTTCATTTAGAATTATTTTGTTTTAATTGTCTTACTGGTAAGCCTCAGAATTTGCTTGAACTCTGTAATTTTTTCAAACATTGTTGTGAATAAAATGCTGGTTCTTTATCAAAAAAGAGCTAGCACAATATGTTTTGTCAAAGTTTTGTTTTCGTTTGATTAACTCAAGTTCTGTGAGTGGTCAGAGGGGTATAGATGTTAAGCAAGTTGTTTAGTCATTTAAATTTCTGTATCTAATGCTATATTTGGTACACATTTTTTAAAAATCCAACACCTTCAGACTTTTTCAAAAAAGAAAAAACTTCATGTTTATCATTCTTCTGAAAAACTAAAAAATCTGGTGTGAAACACTCACACAACTTTCTCTTGCCAATGCAAATAATTAACAATAAACCTAACATTAGTAATAAAACATTAGAAATAAAAAAACTAACCTCAAAAACATAACCTTATTTTAATCATGAGTGAAAGACGCAAAATGAAAATCGAACTCGGTTTGGCATAAAAATACGGAAAATCACTCTTTCACGCTAAACTAGGCTCTGTAGCGAAAAATGCTTTAAATAAAAGTTGTAGATCTTTTAATTTCCTATAAATTTTATTATATACACTTTTGTCGTAAAATGCGTACTAAAGCCGAAATCTTAAAAAAATTTATTTTTCACACGTTTTCGTGAGAAAAAATCAGAAAATCGCTAATTACTGCTAAACTAAGCGTTATACAAAAAAATGTTCAAAATAAAAGTTGTAGAACTTTAAATTCTCTACAACTTTTGTTATATAAATTTTTGCGCTAAAATGCATATTAAAGCCGTAATCTTAAAAAAAACAACGTTTTTACGTGAAAACAGCCTCACCAAGAATTTCAGCAAACTTGGCGCCTACCCTATCTTGTAGAGAATAAAAAATTGAATAAACCAGGCGATTTTTAAAAAAATCGTAGGACCAGTTTTTGAGAAAATCACAAAAAATTGAAAAATTACACGAATAAACTACTACTTCCGGTTGACCGATTTTGATGAAAATGTTCGTGTCGGGTCCGGTAGTGGTATGCAACTTAAGTTTTAAGTTTCAAGTTCGTATGATGTTCCGTTCTTGAGATATTCTGTTCACCCACACACACACAGACCAATCGCTAAAAACATGTTTTTTGGGTTCAGGGGGTCTGAAAACGTATAGATCCGGTGAAAATTCGATTTTGAAAAATCGACATGAAAACAATACTTTCCTTCCTATAATAGGTAGGCAAGAGAAAGTAAAAAATGGAGTTAACTTCGGTACTTTACTTCTTATGTACAGAATTGTATTTATCATTTAAGTGAATGTTTAGAAAAGAAGAATAAATAACTATTTTAGCTCTAAAACAACTAGGTTAAGTTCAGTTAGTCAACAACTTGTGAACAGAAGTACATAATGGCCAAATATATAACCTAAAAATCATAAAATTAAGTAAGCCAAATATTAGATTGATAATGTATTTTTACAATAGTTTCACACTCAATTCATATATCTAAAGTGGTGAGTTAGTACGTACTTTGTTAGACACGCGATTTTATTTACATCTCGAATAACCAGATTATGACTAGATAATAAATGAAGTAAAAAATCCTTCTCTTGTCTACTTAACAAAAACTCTTCATCGCAAATCATACATGCTGTACGCTCAGTGGTTTCCTCATCAGAAAAGAAATCATGCGATGTGTCTTTATTCGATGGAAAACTAAGTGGGCCGAACATTTTTCAGTAAAAATTATTTTTAAACATAACCTACAAATGTGTACTGTCAGTTAACTCCTGCTCACGGCTAACCTAATCTCAGCTGCCTATTTCAGATTTACATGATCGTTTTAGTAATTTGAATCAGTCATTTCAGAAAGCCCATAAGTAGGGTGACCAGGCGTCCCGTAAAAACGGGAAAATGCCGTTTTTTCACGTAGTGTCCCGTTGTCCCAAAAAACGTTGTCGGGACGTCAAAATTTCCCGTTTTCTCACTTTTATATTACATAATAGAGAAAAACGACACTATTAAGTTGGCTGGAGCAAATGAAAAGTACTTCTTCTTCTTAAAAATGTATTGAATTTTGTTAAATTCTGTTACCAGTTGTGTATTTTAATGGTATATCCTCGTTCATTTATACTTGAGAAATAACTTTAGTAATAAAGTAATATGAACCTCGACATTTTATTTATTTATTTTTATTCCTTGAAAAACTAGCAAATTGTGTGCTTTGATGGGCTTAAAAGAAAAGAAAATTTACGCTTTAAGTTTTAAAAACAAGTTTAGACACTTAATTTTTTTCATTTTATAATATTTTTAACAGACGAACATTAAACCAGGATTCTCTAGGCCCTATTCCACACCCCCACCCCTAGACCACAGCCCCGATAGTGCGTGTTATATTAGTGTCCCGTTTTTGCATGGTAGCAATCTGGTCACCCTACCAAGGCCACACTACACTACAGGCCGGAGTGCCCATGCTGTGACGTCGCGGCATGAGGTGGGCTGCCGGCCACTCTCACAACAGGCTGTTATGGTGATTCAGTGTACCGCGCTCAAAACTATTGCGCCCTGCCCCACTGATTAAAGTTTATCAATACAAGCTATATATTTTATTATTCTGCATTAATCAGTGAACAACTTGGTATAGGTAATTTTTTTTTTGACAAATCCTTAAGCTGATTATGCAATGTTAAAACTGTATTGTCTTTTTAATTTACAAACAATGTTATAAACCACTATAAATAATTCTTTAAATATTACTAAGTCAAAGAATAAAATTTGATTTCATACATTACTGTTTTAAAATTATTACAGTTTTACATACTATATATTTATGAGTCACGGAATCTGGGTCTAAATAAAACATCGTAGGCCTATATTTTGTATTAATAGTTTTTTAGTCACAATAGTATAATATACAACATTTTCGTTGGATGAGTAACAGAGCTTAATGTCTTAGCTTTTTTTGTAGCTTTCTTAGGATTACTAATAGAACTTAATTTATCAGATTTTCTTTTTGTTGCCTTCTTTACTTTGTCATTTACGTCTTTTCTTTGCTTCGACATACAGTCAGTGATACTTTTAGAATAGTTGTTAAGTAAAATATGACTAAATGAAAACAAACACTTATCAGTAAGTTTTTTATAAGGGAGTCCACATTCACTACAAATTCTGCCCATTATATGTCCCTGGTCAATAAATTCATTTATAGTTTTAATAAAAACCTTTCTTTGATTTGAAGCACACAAGAAATCGCTTTCGTATCTATCAGAAATAACAGTCTTAACACTCTGAAAGCGATTACTATTATCTCGAATAACTCATCTGATGGATACTTTAAACCACCTCTATTAATTATGTTAAAATAATAGTTTTTGCATTGAGGCACAATATTTGATTCAGTACCTTTGAGAGTCAAAGAGGCATAACAGGACGTACAAGTATTGTGCTTTAAAGCTACGTGAGCTACATAACCGGCTGTGTACACTAAACCTAATCTATCGTTATCAGAAAGTTCAACTTCCTCTAGGTCTACGTCTAAATCGTCTATAACATTAACTACATGTTCATCTGAGTCATTTTTTTCACAATCGTCGTCACTTTTATAGCAGTATGTCAGATTTATGAACCTCAACATTTTTGGAAGAGTACAGCTTAATTAAACTGAAAGCTCTTAACTTGTTCTCCGATTACAAAACTTGTTTCACTGGAATTTGGTAGCAGGCCCCACTCATTTGCCTGTATTGACCGAATCTTGCCTCTAAACTATCTGTTTGAAATTTACCTAATAACACGTATGAAAATTTCAAGTCACCTATCAAATACTTTATTATTTCAAGAAAAGTAGAGGCTGTATGAAGTAAAGCCACATGTGTTTTGTTGGACAATTTCCCTCTCCGGGAATTTGCTTTCTCTCCCTGGAATTCAAGATTATTCCATGACTCTAACCAATTACAAAAACGTTGCAAAAATACATAGCTTTCGTCTGTAGTAGTCACAATAGGCTTATAATAATCGTCCTAAAATTTGACATACTTAAAACTATGCTTTACATTTACAATTTTCCACCATTTTAAAACTATTTCTAAAATATTAGAAGTGCTACAAATTTAGAATTATTTAGAAGAAACTAAATTAAGAATTACGACGAACAAACAGACATATTAAGCTTCTTAGCGGACTAACTAGATCACTGGGCGCAATAAGAGACGAGGCAAGGAGGAAAAATGTCCACCTCATAGCGTGACGTGGCAGCGGCGAGTGGTGGGGGGCACTCCGGCCTGTAGTGTAGTGCGGCCTTGACCCTACCCATAAGTCAAAATTTTACAAATTTTCTTTAGTGCCTTTTAAGACTAACTGAAAGTAAACACCATCCCACGTCTGTGAAGTTGGCCCCACCCATACAAAAATTTGAAAAAAAAATTAGTGCATTCGATTGTTCTACGTTTGTTCCGGATTGTTCCGCAAAAATTTTCGTTTGTTCCGCTCAAATAAGCGAGAAAATCGAGAAAAACCGTGGGTGGGGCTAACTTCACGATGGCCCCCCCCATTTAACTTTTTCAACTTTTTTTTGCATAGATCGATAGATCTTCGTTTGTTCCGGATTGTTCCGCAAAAATTTTCGTTTGTTCCGCTCAAACAAGCGAGAAAATCGAGGAAAACTGGGTGGGGCTAACTTCACGCTGGCCCCCCCCACTCAACTTTTCCAACTTTTTTTTACATAGATCGATAGATCTTCGTTTGTTCCGGATTGTTCCACAAAAATTTTCGTTTGTTCCGCTCAAATAAGCGAGAAAATCGAGGAAAACTGCGGCGAGCTAGCCCCCCCCACTCAACTTTTTGAACTTTTTTTTACATGGATCGATAGGTCTTCGTTTGTTCCGGATTGTTCCGCAAAAATTTTCGTTCGTTCTGCTCAAATAAGCGAGAAAATCGAGGAAAACTGCTGGGGGATAGCGTGAAGTTAGCCCCACCCACTCAACTTTTTGAACTTTTTTTTACACGGATCGATAGATCTTCGTTTGTTCCGGATTGTTCCGCAAAAATTTTCGTTTGTTCCGCTCAAATAGGCGAGAAAACCGAGGAAAACTGCGGCGAGCTAGCGTGAAGTTAGCCCCACCCACTCAACTTTTTGAACTTTTTTTTACATGGATCGATAGATCTTCGTTTGTTCCGGATTGTTCCACAAAAATTTTCGTTTGTTCCGCTCAAATAAGCGAGAAAATCGAGGAAAACTGCTGGGGGATAGCGTGAAGTTAGCCCCACCCACTCAACTTTTTGAACTTTTTTTTACATGGATCGATAGATCTTCGTTTGTTCCGGATTGTTCCGCAAAAATTTTCGTTTGTTCCGCTCAAATAAGCGAGAAAATCGAGGAAAACTGCTGGGGGATAGCGTGAAGTTAGCCCCACCCACTCAACTTTTTGAACTTTTTTTTACATGGATCGATAGATCTTCGTTTGTTCCGGATTGTTCCGCAAAAATTTTCGTTTGTTCCGCTCAAATAGGCGAGAAAATCGAGGAAAACTTTGTAGTGGTGGGGGTAAACAAGCGCGTTTAATATATTTAACATTGTTTTTGTCTATATCGATAGCTTTTAAATTGTTGTGGGTTGTTCCGCATAAAGTTTCCTTTGTTCCGCTCAAATAATATTTAAATTGATACCGTATTATTCCGAAAACAAGCCGTACCCGAATTTAAGCCGAATCGGAAAAATACTATAAAACTAGGAAAAAAATTAAAGTACAGTACTTGTATGTTTTTGAAAATATTCTATTTTATAAGAAACGATTACCGTAGTCTACAAACAATATACTTACTACTTAATTAGCATTTAGAAGTTTTTGTTTATTTTTTGTTGAATGCTGAACACAAGATTCATCTACATGATAGGTATTTTCTTCCGGCTTCTTTGTTGGATGTCTTTTCCGCGTAGTTAATTTGATTTTTCTGACTTCTGAAATTACTGCTAATGCAGACGGTGAAGGATGAAATGATTTTTTGTAAAGTATGAAAATATGCCGTGCCTGAATAAGATTCGAACCCAAGACCGCATGATGAGAGGCGAGCAAGTTACCAACTACGCCAATACGGCCGGCATAGTAGTAGTAGTAGGTAGCATAGTAGTAGTTAATTTGAAATTAGTATCGTAAGCCCTGCGCTGATTTTTAGGTATTTATATAGACGAAGTACCCTTAACCTACATAAAATCACTCATAGCGATTTATAAAATACAACAAAAAACAAATGATCGGATAAAAAAAACAAAATGAAATATAAGAAAACTGCTATCAAACTTTATACTGTATCTCCAAACTGATCAAAATGACTATACTGAATACTCACATTAACGGAAAACCGGCTAAAATCTGAGTATTTTTTTGCGTAAATTGCTGTATCTCCGACTAATTTCTACATAAAATAATCTAAACAAAACCAATCAACGCAGAAAAGAACAGGTTTTAATTTGGTGTAGCGATCATTTTTTTCCGTTTGTTTGTTTTTAGATAAATCTCTTAAAACACAACGGACTTCTTCCATAGTACGTACTGTAAAACACTACAAATTGATAGAGGCGTGCCATAGCGCATGCCTCGTTTCTTCTGCTCAAATACGCGAGAAATTTAAGGATAACTTTGGAGTGGAGGGTATAATCCAGGGCGTTTAATATTTTAAACTTTTTTTCCTATATCGATAGCCTTTCATTAGTTTCGGAAGGTTTCACAAGAAGTTCCGTTTGTTCCGCCTAAATAAGCGGGAAAATCAAGGAAAACTTTGGAGTGGAGGGGATAAGCCAGCGCGTTTAGTAGTTTTAACATTTTTCGGCCTATATCGATATCCCTTCAATAGTTCCCGAATAGTCCGCATAAATTTTCAATACTTAGAATACGAAGGATTAACTGAATGTCATCATTTTTACTTTTTACTGCATGTACTTGCTGAACGAAAAGGATTGCGATAAATAATGTACAGTAATTTTTTTGTTTAAACATGATATTATGCCTATTGTAACAGCGAATGCAATGAGTAATAATAAGAAAACATATAAAAATGTATTGGAAAGGTAATGAAATCTTTTACGATAGTCTGGTAGAACAGGAACAAGCATCAGGCAGTGTGATAACGTAAACAAATTACTAAAGGTTATTTATTGTTTATGGAATCAAAAGGTTGGTTTATACCAAGTTTGAAAAAAGAAATCAAAGCGGCATACGATGATTTATATGTAGGGAGGTCGACAGAATGACGACTTTTCAACATTGGCCTTCTGAATACAATGCGTTTAGAAAAATATAGTTAGTCATAACAATCTAATCCAGACTTCATTATTCGCAGCACCGGTTCCTTCCCGGATAGTGTTTAGCCCAAATAGAAAATCTTCTGAGAGAAATGAGAATTTTTGATTTATAAAAATATCTATAGTTAACATAAATCATTTACACTGATATAATTAACTTGGCGTGATTTCTCGTAAATTCAGTTTTTACATATACGACCATTAGTTTATAATAAGATTACCAGTCTGTAGTTTGAGTGATTCTTCTGACAATAAGATATTTAGTTTTATTTTATGTTAAACGGGATATTTATACTCTTTTAGATTAAATTAGTTAAGGAAGTTACTTTAAAAATAGTTCACCTGAACGATGAAAAACTGAAAGAATATTCCGTATGAAAATGTAAATGAAAAAATATATAGTAAATGTTTAGGCCTAATAGGTATGTGTTTGGTTAATTTATTACGGTTAGTTATTTATTGTTTTAAATCATCACCGATTCTAGTTTTCACGCCGCACAATGAGATATTTGATTGATTTAGGCGGCCAAAATTATTTTTGCAGTTTAACATCGTTTTGGACTTTCGAACCGGGCTGATCCGAAATCCGACCGACTGGGATAGTCAGTCAGACGATAGATTTTAGCTCTAAATAGTTAAGTAACACCGGTTGTGCAACAAGCTTGGTGTAGTGACCAGTTGTTGGCCTGTTAAATGAACTGAAATCGCTCTTCAATCTTTCTTGAGTTTCACATATTATACTCGAGATAAAATGTTCACACAAAAATAAACAAACTTTGCGACCAAATTGCGCCTATGTTTAAAATATGATTTCTCAATACGATACAAACGAGTTAAGGGTAAAAAATATAGAGTTGACTAGCTTATCCCCACCACTCCAAATGGTTCCTTGATTACCTCGCTTATTTGAGCGGAACAAACGAAATTTTTTGCGGAACAATCCACAACTATTAAAGGGCTATCGATGCAGACAAAACAAATATTAACCCTTTTACTAACCGGGAAGCCCAATATCACCCATTCGTCACCATCGTTTTTTAAACTCAAATATCTCCGCAACTATTCATTATATTCTAACGGGATTGGTTTTATTAGATAGACTTTTTTCTTCTTTCATTTGATGTATCTTGCATATTTGTATGATGAAAATTGACGACGTGGTGTTACGTGAAAAAAATGTATATTTTTTGAACAGCCAGTACTAAAATTTGAACGTTTTTATCTATAACTTTTCAACAAAAAACCGTATTTGTTTGGGAATAACATCATCATCACTACCCGTCTCGTCTACCCTTCGGTTAAAACTTACAATTAGCGTCAAAATAAACAATAACATATTTTGATTTATGCTATCCTGTTTAGAAAAGGATAATACACAAAGCAACAGGCGCAAAAGAGATAGAACTTGCATAGAAAACGAGTAAATAAAAATTGAAAAGACACCACATTATTTCTAGGTGATTTTTTGTCATTTTTTTCATCCAGCACGTTACATTGTTGAACAAAAATTGTGATATCTTTTGAATGCGTCTATCAATTATTTGCAATATCTAAACGTTGTTTTTTTTGCAATGAATTGCTTTATTTATCTATATATAGCTAAACATATTTTTTTGTATATTTTACTGATTTTGTGACACTTTTTCGTACTAAAGTGATATTACTAAAAGAAAATATTTTTTCTTAAATTTCAATTTTTATTCTGGTCGTAAATGAAAACGGTAAAAATTGGTTTAAACGTTGTTCTAATAAAAAATTTTTTAAAAATAAACGGTATTTTTTTGAAATTTTTAGAAATGAAACTGAATGAAATAAAAGAGTTTTTATTAGGCGTAAAATGACAATCCGCGTGATCGTTAAAAATCTCCGTTCTCGTCGGGTTAAAATAATAAACGCGCTTCTTTACCACCACCACTCCAAAGCTTTCCTTAATTTCTCGCTTATTTGAGCGGAACAAACGAAATTTTTTGTGGAACAATCCGGAACAAACGAAGATCTATCGATCCATGTGAAAAAAATGTGGAAAAGTTGAGTGGGTAGGGCTAACTTCACGCTATCCCCCGGCAGTTTTTCTCAATTTTCTCGCCTATTTGAGCGGAACAAACGAAAATTTTTGCGGAGCAATCCGGAACAAACGTAAAACAATCGAATGCACTAATTTTTTTTTAAATTTTTGTATGGGTGGGGCCAACTTCACAGACGTCTTCAATAGTTGTGGGTTGTTCCGCATAAAGTTTCCTTTGTTCCGCTCAAATTTCTATGAAATTTAATATTATAATTTCATTAATAGTGAAGTTGTATTTTAAAGTTTTATTGTTGTTTAGTGTAATTTAACAAGTATGTTGTTCAATGTGAGGGCTCGGTTAAGAGTAAAACTGCTAATTTGAACAAGATTGTAATACTGTATAACACTAAGGGTCTATTATTAAACACGATATTATAATTATAGTCGAAATTAATTGGGTTTATTAGTTTTGAGATCATACTTGGCAAAATCATTCTTGGCAAGTGACTGAAACTGAAACTGACAAAAGATAATTTAGAAGGTAGTGGGAAATGCCACCAGATCTTACGAAGATAAATGACGGGGCTAGGTTTCTTCTAGGAAACATTACGGATGGGTAGTTGGAAGTAAAATTTAGTTTCAGAATCAGAAACACGAGCGGGACTAAATACCAATATACATCAATATTATAAATACATATCATACATCTATACATCAATATCATACATCAATAATCACATCAACTTATATTATAGAACAATCACCAGATTTTCCATAATACCGTATTGTTCCGAATACAAGCCGCAGGTTTTTCTTAAAAATCGGTTCCATAATTTGACCTGCGGCTTGCATTCACGCTTTAATAATAGTATTAATAATAAATAATAATAATAATAATAATAATAATAAAAATAATTATTTATTTATTCCCATGATGTTACGCATTACAAAAATAGAAATTTCCGTAATACACAATTTCTTACAGTAAACTACTATCCTGTTATAGGCTACCCTAGAGGAGGTGGAAATCATCCCATCCAACTATGGACAAAACCATGTACTAGGATGGACTGGAAATTTTTAAATAAATATCAAAAAAATCTGAAGTATTAACTATTAGCAATAGCATTCAATACCTACTATATTTACTTACTACAGTAACTTAACTAACTTAATAAGGATAATTATACCTGAAATTAATTATTACATTTAAAAATTAAAAACAATAAAAGAAATGTATTCTATTTCATTTTCCTCCTGTCTCTTTATTTATATCTACATTTGAATATTGCTGACCATTTTGCTATTTTCTCTCTATCTGTTTGGCTATCCATTTTTTTAGTTTTTTATAAAATTTTAAACTTGTTAAATTCTTTAAATGGTTCGGGAGCAGGTTATATATTTTGGGTGCCAAGCACTCAAAATACTCAACGTACTCAAATTAATGATTTCATATTAAGCATAAGTAGCTACGAAGTGAGAGATACACGCAGTCTTATACGCACACTTCTTACGTAGTGCATGTATAGTCATTTTGATCAGTTTGGAGATACAGTATAAAGTTTGGTAGCAGTTTTCTTATATTTCATTTTGTTTTTTTTATCCGATCATTTGTTTTTTGTTGTATTTTATAAATCGCTATGAGTGATTTTATGTAGGTTAAGGGTACTTCGTCTATATAAATACCTAAAAATCAGCGCAGGGCTTACGATACTAATTTCAAATTAACTACTACTATGCTACCTACTACTACTACTATGCCGGCCGTATTGGCGTAGTTGGTAACTTGCTCGCCTCTCATCATGCGGTCTTGGGTTCGAATCTTATTCAGGCACGGCATATTTTCATACTTTACAAAAAATCATTTCATCCTTCACCGTCTGCATTAGCAGTAATTTCAGAAGTCAGAAAAATCAAATTAACTACGCGGAAAAGACATCCAACAAAGAAGCCGGAAGAAAATACCTATCATGTAGATGAATCTTGTGTTCAGCATTCAACAAAAAATAAACAAAAACTTCTAAATGCTAATTAAGTAGTAAGTATATTGTTTGTAGACTACGGTAATCGTTTCTTATAAAATAGAATATTTTCAAAAACATACAAGTACTGTACTTTAATTTTTTTCCTAGTTTTATAGTATTTTTCCGATTCGGCTTAAATTCGGGTACGGCTTGTTTTCGGAATAATACGGTATCAATTTAAATATTATTTGAGCGGAACAAAGGAAACTTTATGCGGAACAACCCACAACAATTTAAAAGCTATCGATATAGACAAAAACAATGTTAAATATATTAAACGCGCTTGTTTACCCCCACCACTACAAAGTTTTCCTCGATTTTCTCGCCTATTTGAGCGGAACAAACGAAAATTTTTGCGGAACAATCCGGAACAAACGAAGATCTATCGATCCATGTAAAAAAAAGTTCAAAAAGTTGAGTGGGTGGGGCTAACTTCACGCTATCCCCCAGCAGTTTTCCTCGATTTTCTCGCTTATTTGAGCGGAACAAACGAAAATTTTTGTGGAACAATCCGGAACAAACGAAGATCTATCGATCCATGTAAAAAAAAGTTCAAAAAGTTGAGTGGGTGGGGCTAACTTCACGCTATCCCCCAGCAGTTTTCCTCGATTTTCTCGCTTATTTGAGCGGAACAAACGAAAATTTTTGTGGAACAATCCGGAACAAACGAAGATCTATCGATCCATGTAAAAAAAAGTTCAAAAAGTTGAGTGGGTGGGGCTAACTTCACGCTGGCTCGCCGCAGTTTTCCTCGGTTTTCTCGCCTATTTGAGCGGAACAAACGAAAATTTTTGCGGAACAATCCGGAACAAACGAAGATCTATCGATCCGTGTAAAAAAAAGTTCAAAAAGTTGAGTGGGTGGGGCTAACTTCACGCTATCCCCCAGCAGTTTTCCTCGATTTTCTCGCTTATTTGAGCAGAACGAACGAAAATTTTTGCGGAACAATCCGGAACAAACGAAGACCTATCGATCCATGTAAAAAAAAGTTCAAAAAGTTGAGTGGGGGGGGCTAGCTCGCCGCAGTTTTCCTCGATTTTCTCGCTTATTTGAGCGGAACAAACGAAAATTTTTGTGGAACAATCCGGAACAAACGAAGATCTATCGATCTATGTAAAAAAAAGTTGGAAAAGTTGAGTGGGGGGGGCCAGCGTGAAGTTAGCCCCACCCAGTTTTCCTCGATTTTCTCGCTTGTTTGAGCGGAACAAACGAAAATTTTTGCGGAACAATCCGGAACAAACGAAGATCTATCGATCTATGCAAAAAAAAGTTGAAAAAGTTAAATGGGGGGGGCCATCGTGAAGTTAGCCCCACCCACGGTTTTTCTCGATTTTCTCGCTTATTTGAGCGGAACAAACGAAAATTTTTGCGGAACAATCCGGAACAAACGTAGAACAATCGAATGCACTAATTTTTTTTTCAAATTTTTGTATGGGTGGGGCCAACTTCACAGACGTCACCATCCCTACAAAAATGAAGGGAAATTATGTAATGTAACACGAAGAAAAGGGTTCTCTTATAAAGTGCTTCCTTCTAATTAAAAAATGAAAGTGGCTGATTTTTTAAACTTAAGCTCTACTTTCTAGTGGAAGTTGCTATACAAAGTTTCTATGGAAAAATCTTCTTAATGAAGACAAGTAATGTTTGTGACGATAACGAAGAGTTTAAATAGTCCTGGAAACCAACAGTTTTCTTTCTTAATTTTATGAATTTCAATTTTTATTACCGCAAAAAGCTATTTTAAGTCACTAATGTAAACTAGTGACATGAATAAATAAATATTTTTGTACAACACAATTTTCTTCTGGTCTAACAACGTATTTTTACTTCAATCTATTTCAGAAACACCTTAAGTCAAAATTTTCAACTTTTTTGTTAACAAGTGGCTTATTTTTAAAATTACAAAAGTATACATTTTATTAGAAAAAGGACAGCCCTCTGAACAAATTATATTTTATAATATTGTTTTATTAATGAAACATATTAAATTACCTACCAGTTTTTTAATTTTTCCAAAAATTAGTTTTTTTTAACTTCTGGGCTTTCTGAAATGACTGTTTCAATTATTTTGTACTGCCATAAAGAGCCTAAAGAGCAAGTTTTTGGAAACGATAATAACGTGTGATGAAACGCGGTTTTTTTACTTGTGATCCGGAAACGAAGCGCCAATCCATGCACTGGAAGAGCCGAACTTCAGCGAGAGCCAAAAAAAAGCTCGCATGAGCGAGTCAAAATTTAAAGCAATGATGATTGTTTTTTTTTTATATCCATGGGATCGTGTACCTTCACTGGGTTCCTGAAGGTCAAACAATTAATCAATATTTCTACCTTGAGGTACTTTCTAAACTATGTCAAAGGGTAAGAAAACAAACGCCCCGAAATGTGGAAGGACAAATCATGGGTTCTCCACCAAGACATTGCGTCAGCTCATTCCGCGTTATCTGTCAAGAGGTTCCTAGCCAAGTACAGCATCTCAGTGTTAGAACATCCACCTTATTCACCAGATCTTGACCATATGACTTCTACCTGTTCCCTAAGGTGAAATCTGCATTAAAAGGGACAAGATTTGAGTCTGTGGAAGCTGTAAAAGAGAAAGCGGCACGTTTCCTGAAGGAGCTGACAGAAGAAGACTTCCAGCACTGTTTCCAACAATGAAAATTTCACATGGAGCGTTGTAGAGATAGAGAAGGAGTGTATATTGAAGGTGACAATAAGTGATTATGTATAAAATAAAAATATTTTTTTTTACAACGTCAGTCTCGTTATTTAATAACCACACCTAATATTTATGAAAATATTCATTAGGGCCCTGAGGGTTATTTTAAAAAATTTGAAAGTAAAGTGTTGCTGTAAATATAAATATGAATATGCTATCAACATTTCATAAAAATTTGATCAGTAGTTTTGGAAATTAGCCTGCACAAAAACACGCTTTGTCTTTATAATATTAATATAGATTAGGCAAGTAAAGCAGTAAACAGGTCAGGTCTGGCAATTTTTTCATCTGTAAATCACCACATATCATTACCTACGCACAAGCCCAAGGCTTATGCAGGCATCATCACTCAATAAAAAAAAAGCAGTAAACATATTATTTTTACTTTCTCTTGCCTGTATGAATACATAGGACGGAAAGTATTGTTTTCATGTCGATTTTTCAAAATTGAGTTTTCACCGATTTTACACGTTTTCAGACCCCCCGAACCCAAAACACATGTTTTTAGCGGGTGGTCTGTGTGTGTGTGTGAACAGAATATCTCAAGCACGGAACACCGTACGAACTTGAAACTTGAAACTTAAGTTGCATACCACTACGGGACAAGACACGAACATTTTCATCAAAATCGGTCAACCGGAAGTAGTAGTTTATTCGTATAATTTTTTCACTTTTTTGCGATTTTCTCAAAAACTGGTTCTACGATTTTTTTAAAAATCACTTGGTTTACTAAATTTTTTATGCTCTGTAAGATAGGGTAGACGCCATGTTTGCTGAAATTCTTGGTGAGGCTGTTTTCACGTTAAAAAATTGTTCTTTTAAGATTACGGCTTTAATATGCATTTTAGCGCAAAAATTTTTATAATAAAAGATGTAGAGAATTTAAAATCCTACAACTTTGATTTATAACATTTTTTTGTATAACGCTTAGTTTAGCGATAATTAGCGATTTTCTGTTTTTTCTCAGAAAAAAGTGAGAAAAGTTTATTTTTTTAAGATTTCGGCCCTAGTATGCATTTTACGACAAAAGTGTATGTAATCAAATTTATAGAAAATAAAAAGATCTACAACTTTTATTTTGAACATTTTTCTCTGCAGAGCCTAGTTTAGCATGAAAGAGTGATATCCGTATTTTTAAGCCAAACTGAGGTCGATTTTCATTTAGCCTCTTTCACTCAAGATTAAAATTAGTTTATGTTTATTGAGGTTAGTTTTTTGTTTATTTTTAATGTTTTATTACTATTGTTAGTTTGTATATTAATTATTTGCATTGGCAAGAGAAAGTTGTGTGAGTGTTTCACACCAGATTTTTACTTATTATTTTGGACGTATTTATTTAATAGCGGGTTATAAAAATATTTTTTTTATTTTGGTTTTACGTCTGACTGTTTTGTAATTGCTGCTAATGCAGAAGGTGAGAAGGCTAATAGATGAAGATGAATGATGAAAAAATGCCTGACTGGGAATCGAACCCGGGACCCCGGTGTAGAAGCCAGTTGCGTTAACATTGGTAGGAACATTCAGAATAAAATATTCAAAAATTTTGAGTACAATTATAGTATTATTTATTATTATTATTATTATTATAGTATTTATTGTACGTACGATTTTTATTTTGAACGATTCGTTGCGAGAATGAAAGGGATAAAGTACATGAGTAGGCCTACTGCGTTGTACGGCACAGTCATCGAGGTAGAAAGAAGGAATGAGAAAACGATATTCATGGAAAGAGAGGGCAACAGCAAAACAGCGTTGCCATTTTATCAATTTGTTTTTATAGAAAACAAGTAAATGACTGACTGACTTTAGAGTATAAGTTTACTATCTCTATTCCACGACGGAATAGAGTAAATGAATGTATATACTAATGTATACATGTCTGTTACAACTATTACGCTAGACTAAAAACTAGTTAAAAACTTAATATTTTCTGTTGTCTTTTGCCTTTCTCCATCTGAATCCCACATCTTTAATAATTTTCCACAGCGACCATTTACTTCCTTTGAAATTAATTTTCTTCCGCAAAACGGGGAGTAACAAATTCAAAGTTAGCCATTCAGCATTTGTTTTATGAAAATCATATATTGTTCTTCTCACAACACACTTATCAAAATCGTCCACTTCACTCTTCACTTTCCTTCTTATTATTTTCTCATTCGGTGTTTTGATTAGCACATCAGGGTTTTTCTTTCAAAATTCTTTGTTCTTTTTTCTTTCAAAATTCTTTGAACTGTACTACGCAAAATCCCCATAGCTCTGGCTACACGATTTTGCACATCGGTCAGTAAAATTGGTCCGTTTTGTTCAGCTTCTTTTTTCATAAAATTGTATACACTGACTATATACTCCCTAGCCTGACCGCGTATTACCTGCCTTTTCCGTATTACAGTAGCACTCGTGCTCGAATTTTCACTAGTACATCTAGGTTCCATTTTAATAACTATATAAAAAAAATAGAAACGAAACAAAGAATACATACAAAAAATTAATATAAACAAAACCCAACAGCAAAAGATTCAATAGGTAGACTACATAAAACAGTAGGCCTACTACCGAATGCACGAGTTGAAGACTTGTGAAGGGAATAGAACAACAAAAATATAAAATTACATGTACGTCAATTCGATTACAGGTCTCATTCTTAGCGCGATCCACTAAACAAAAACCATTACAATATTTTATTTGCATAACACTTTTGCATGGCCAACAAATCAAACATGTAATATAATATAAATTTTTTAAAAAAATTAGCCGTGGGTATTTAACAGGTTGGCGACGACGTGGGACACTTTTGTCTCATGCTATATTGGTTTGACCGGACAATGTGGGACAGATTCGTGTCAAATGCTGTCAGGTTTTAAAAACTTACTTGGGACGGATCCGTTGCATGCCTGCATATAAAATGTATAGTCATTCAATAGCTAAAAGTATATAGAACAATTCTATATGCTTCGGTTGTAAATTGAACTACTTCACGATTCGTGGTTCATGAAACATCAATCATCTTTTACAACCTTCATCAGCTGACTAGGTTATGTTGTTTGTTTACGTTGTGTAGTCTTTTATTTTACTGTTGTTAGTTGTGCATTTGTGTGTTCCTTGTAAAAATGAGTAGAAATAAAGAAATAATAAAAGAATGGTTAGGCGAAGTCTCAAGTAAGTGTAGCAGTAGTAGTAGTAGTGAAGTGGATATAAATGACAGGTATGATGAACAGTTATATGATTCTGATAAGGACCCTGAATTCAACATACATGAATATGATTGTAATAGTTCTGCTAGTAGTGCAAGATCTGAAGTTCCTCTTATTCAACAGAACGTTGAATTCGGGGTTGATGATAGTGAACCACCCTTGCTAGATGTCCTAGATACAGTAGGCCTACATGTAGAATGTAAAATTTGGGGAAACGTAGATTTACAGATATTAAAACAGATCGACTACAATCCTGATAATTTAGCAGTGGGTGTAAACCCTGATATAATAGATACATTAAAGGATGGTAATCCCTTTGATTTCTATAGACTCTTTGTTGATGATGATATATTAGAATTTTTGGTTCATGAAACCAACATTTATGCTGATGGAAAAAAAGTAAATGGCAGGAAAAAGTAAAAGAAAATGGCATGAAACTGACGTTACTGAGCTGAAGTGTTTTTTAGGCATATTATATCAATATGCCACTGGGACTGCATAACTATACTGGGGCTGGGAATATGCATGGGACTGGTACAAATGCCATCCATTCGCCATTATTGGAGGATGGATAGACATAATTTTATTATTATATTTTTTATTTTATTTTTATTTTTTATAATTTTTATTACCAATATTTATTTCTCGTACCAATTTCATGTAATATTATCAAATTGTTCTGACATTTCGAAATTCTGATAATTTCATAATAAATTAATGTTAACAAAATTATATTTTCGTGTATTTATTTCATATATATATATATATATATATGTTTATATACTAAAATTTGTAATAAAAGTAAGCTGAGGGACACATTCGTGTCACAAGTAGCTTAAAGGAATGAATTTGTTTCCTTAACTCTTGTGGGACACATATGACCTACATCGAAAAACTTTATAAAATCCTAAAGAGTATATAGAGCATATCCCATTAAAATGCCTTCGTCCCCAACCTGTTAATAATCAAATATTAATATGAATTAAAATTTTTACATAAATATTTGTCTTTTTTTGCATTCAGGAGACTCCAAAAGGGAGTATAGGACATGTCAAAATTATTTTGAATTATACAACACGAATATATAACTGTTTGTTACCGTAAACAGAAATGTTAGTTTCTCAAAAATGTGGGCAGACTATTCGCAATGCTGAACGAAATGTAAAATGCAGTGTAATAAAATGCTGAGAAGTTGAAACTAAACAAAAATACCTTTCAATGCCTCTTAACAAAACCCATGAGCGAGTGGCTAACTACTGTGATGTTTCTCTTTCCACAATTCGAAAAATGAAGAAGGAAATTAAAGGCGTGAAGAAGCAATTCTTCAACATTTTTTTTTGACACGGGGTAAAAAAAGGAAGCGGTTAGGTAGACTACTGAGATTGATAGTGAAGACGCTGTTGACAGCGATCGTAAAGAAGGCGATTCATTCGTAGAAAATTTGTTCCAATGAAATAAGGTAGCTGGCAATTGCCGTAAATCAAACATTTCTAGTCGTGTAGTTAAGCTATAGGCAGTATTACAGGTCAGATTTATTTCTTATAAGGTTTATAAAGATAACTTTCTCGGATTAAACCACAGCTTACGAAATGTATGCAGAAATTGCACGGTAGTGAAATGTACGAGTAGTGTCTTGCTGTTGAGGTTGGCAGCACTGTAATATTTTCAGTTCCCTTCCTCACAGCCATTCCATACGCTAAAGGCAATCTCATGACTTCAGTATTTATGTTCTTAAATAATGCACCTATCCCAAAAAATTCTACTGTTCGCTATCTTGGACTTCATTTCGATCAACGCATGACCTGGAAACACAACATTAAGACAAAACGACTTCAACTAAACTTACGTTTGAAACAACTGTACAGGTTTGTTCACACTAAATCACCCATACGTCTCAAACAGAAATTATTACTCTACAATTCTCTCTTAAAACCTATCTGGATGTACGGTATTCAAATTTTTGGTTGCGCAAAGCTGAGTAATTTAAAAACTATTCAAGCATTCCAGTCTAATTTTCTCCGTATAATTACCGGTTCACCATACTATGTCTCAAATTACACACTTCACAACGATTTAAAAACACCATTCATTTGCGACATCGTCAAAAATAGTTATACTGAATTCTACTCAAAATTACCAATCCATAATAATCCACTTATCAGTGATATGGCAAATCCACCAGGCTTCATTAGGAGATTAAAAAGAAGATGGAGCAGAGATCTTCTTTAATTCTTTCTGCATGTTTATGTTGAAAAAAATAATAATAATGTGAAATATTTGTAATTTCCGTTTTGTTTTAAATGTTTTATTACTCTTGATAATAACTATTCCGTGACAAAATGAACTTTTTTGTTTTTTCTTTTCATACTTTTGTATATTATTTATGTTTATTGTTATTCCAAATTTAACATTGCTGAATGTTGAATTTTATTTCCTGTCTGTTCTTGTCTGTAATTTAATATCGATGTTTTCTCATCTTTTGGTTGTTCTGTATAGTACAGTTAAAGATTCAAAATAAAGAATAAAAAAAAAAAAAAAAAAGTATTTATGCCCCCCTCGAAAAAGAAATAGATTCATCATTGCACTGATAAATGTATAAATTAGTCCACTAGAGATTACCAATAATTTGCTTTGAAATTAAAACTATAAAATACTTAAGTGTCAAAATAAATAGGACACATAAGGTTCAAGTTGGATAAATATAATATTTTAGTAGTAACAAAAAAAATCGTGACACAATGAAAAGCCAATCAGTTTAACTATCGCGCCACCTGAAATCAGTGTTGCCACACCAAATTTAAAATGTAGGCTACGACTTCTAATTGCCAAAGAGATGTTACTAAATATATAAAAGGTTGTTTGTATTTCACCGCGTAGTTTTCAGTTTAATTTATAAATTAGATTCAATAGAGACATTGTAAGAGTAAATTATTACATTTTTATTTTGAACGACACCCTAGAAACGAGACAAGAATTGGATACAACATTAATATTGTAAGTAATTACAAGACATTTGTAACGTCCATGTTGTAATACGTTACTGAGGGTTTTCGTTTCATTTCTGGCGCTGCATTTTGTTTGTGTTAATGCCTAACTTTGTTCACTGTAAGCTGTCGCTATCTGGCGTTTTTCTGTTTATCTATTCTGGCCTGATTTGAATTAATATTTTTTCTGTCGACTAATTGTACTATTTTCCTGGTTTAAACGTGCACTCTTGTTTGTGAAGCGATATGGTACGGTAGTCGTCTATGACATTTAAATGTTGCCGATTTGCAAATTTCTTTCTTTTACTTAAAGAATGTTTTTTATACTTTAATGCTGCATTATGATGATTACTGAAGTTTAATTACATTATCTACTGTTTTAAATTATGTTTATCTTTTGTTTTTCTTCAAACTTATTATGATACGTAATTATTTTAAGTCTTTTCCGGGTCGGCGTTTAATTATGGTTCAAGTTTTTTTGGCTTCGTAGCCCCAAATTTATTTTGGGTAAGTTCTCTTTTGTTTTGCTGTCGAATATTTCTGGAGATTGCGCTTGTCAATTCTGTTTAACTGTAAATTGTAAATTTTGAATCGAGTTATTTTGGTTTTGGCCTTGTTCGATTCTTGCCTTGTTTTTTTGTCTGATTGTTTGCCTACACCTTTTAACCTTGTGTGGGTTTCCGTTACGGTGTAGGGCAATTTAATCTTTTGTACTTACCTTTTGTTTTTTTACCTTTGACCTATGTTGACCGCAATCTGTAGAAGTATTCTTTGGTCTAATTCTTTCTTTTGATTTGGTTCATTTTGTTACTTTTCTTTTCGAAGTGTTACCTTTTTCGCTTTTGACGTTGGTCGTTTTTGTCCAGGGTTCGACTCTGGGGTTCTATTCTGTGAGATTCTGCTTTGGGAACGTTTCCGTTATGGAAGATCCTACTGTATGAGAAGCCTACTCTAGTTTTGGATAACTGTTTCGGATAGTCTTGGATAGCAGTGCCATTCTGCTTGTTTGGAGCCACCTGGGTTTGATTCTCGACGTTTTCTGTTCTATAATTTTGTTTCTGCAATCTGGTATGTGTCATTAAATATTTTATAAAATGTGTTTTTCGGGCTATATCAACGATTTCTACTTGACTGCGTCTATGCAGGTCAGGTAAGGCTTCCTGTACTGTGCATGTCGCGAAATGAAAATGGTCAACGAATGAACTTGTTTAAAATTTAAATTAAATTTTTTTTTAATATTAAAAAAAAGGTTAACAATTTTCTTTCTCATAAGTAATTTCATTAATCTAGAATCTTGTTTTTTTTATATATATAAAATCTTTTTTACAAAATATTGTTTTTCTTATAAAATTTTTTTTAATAATTTAAAAGGCTACCATGGTATGCACATATAAATAAATATAATATTAAAATAAAAATTTGATGCTATGCTACCACGGAACAATGAACTAATTCATTTTTTTATAAAAAAATATTTTTTTTATCTTTCAATTTTCTGTATCTATGAATTTTCAGTATAAATAGTATCAGTTTTAAGTGAACTTAAAACGATAGTTTTTTAAAATTTAGTTATTCATTGAACATTGTATTTTATATTTAAATTTTTTTTATTCTTTTTTAAATAATTTTTGCCTGAAGACAATCCATTTAGGTATTTGGTTTGTCTCAAATTTAATTATGTCTATATAATAATTTTACTGTATTTCCAAACTTCTTGGATTCATTGTGTAATTTTTTGGTATTTTGTGTTTTTCTTAAGTAATTATAATCATATGCAGCAACAACTCTTGTTTTTTGGCTTCCTTATGTGTTTTTGTCAACCCCTGGGCCAACCTATCGATGTGGATAGAGGGGGAGGTGTCAGAGTGGTAGCAGAACGTGGTTTTGATTTGGACCATTTAGTTGGTACAGTGGTCCAAATCGCTGTCCTGTTTGTGACAGTTCTGGGTTCTTGGTGTCCTGTGTCCGACCTTTGATGTTTTTGGTGGCGTGTGGTGCCCGGAACATCAAGGTTTTGTTTTCAGGCATGTTTGTGCCTATGAGACCTCCGCGGTGGTGCAGTGGTCTTGTTGGTGGACACATGTTTTTTTTGGAAAATTTTTTTTATTATTAAGATGTTGTTGTTGTGTATGTTATAAATTTTTGTTTAAGTAAAAATGTATTTTGTAGCTGTAAGTAGTTTTCAGATTTGCTGCAGCTGTAGTATGCTATTAGAGCTGTTTAGTATTGCTAAAATTGTAATTGTTTTTCTTGTAAAGTTAATTTTTTTGAATATCCGATTGTTTTTGGACTCGCAAATTTTCTTGTCGCAAATTTGTTTTGAAATGTTGCCGTTTGATTTTCGTGGTCGCCGATCTTTAAATTTTTTTTGAAATGACTTGGCTTAAATAGATGTAAAATCTGGATTTTTTTTTGACTTGTTAATTATTTTCTTTCATGCTGTCTTGTGCTACTTGCGCTTATTTCTGGTGTTACGACGACGTTGTTCTGTTTCTGGTTTGGTTGAACAAGCACCAAGTCTGTGCGGTAGATTGGTGTCCTTGTTTGATGTCGTGTCGGTTGGTGGTCGTGTTTCTTCTGTTTAGGTCTTGTGATGTTTTGTTTTAGGATGTTTTTCTTTCAGCTTTCTGTAGGTGCCTTTGGTTGTGGTCCGGTGGCTTAGATGTGGTTTTCGCCGTGGGCGAGTTTGTTGTTTTTTTTGTTCCCTTAGTTTTGGTGGCTCTTGTAGTCGACCAAGTCTCCCCTTTTGCTAGTCCTGAGCGACTCCCTCCCTTTCCCTTTTTCCATCTTCGCCTACCTGGTACCCTGTTTCTTCATTGGCCTTGTTGTTTTGGTTTTGTGTTTTCTTTGCCTCTGTTAGCTGCCTTTCTTTTCAGGTGTTGCACGACCCACCTTCTTTCGTTTGTTATCGTCACTTCTGGTACGGCGGTTGTTGCCGAGTTGTGGTCGATGGTTTTGTTGTGTCGAGGTGAAAGTTTTGCGATCGCCCTTTCTATTCCCGATTTGTCTTTTCCCCTGCCCCCTTCCCGAAACCTTACCCTCCCCTTTTTCCCTTTTGCCATTTTGTGGTTACCCTTTGTGGGTGTTTGTTGTTACCCTTTCCCCTGTTTACCCCTTTACCCTTGTTGGTTGTTGGACGAGTTAGGGAGGCGTCCTTAACTTCTCCCGGTGTTGTGGGCCTGTTGCTTCGTGCATCCCACTTTCGGGTGTTTCGAGGTTTTTCCTCGAACCCCGCTACGCTTCGGCGTTTCTGAGCCTCTGTGCGTCGTTAGTCGTTGACTAATTTTGTGTTTTTGTTTTTGGTTTCGGGGCTTTGCCGATTTCGACTTTGTTGTTAGGTGGTATCGGGGTTGTTGTATGGGCGACAACTTCCGGTACCATTGCTGCGTTGTGGAGAGGGGTGCTTGAGGGGCTTCCCTTTGTTGGGCGGTTTCCTTGAGCACTGCTTCTCGGAGAGGGGTATCGCGGTGCCTCCCCTTAGTTGGGTGGGTGCTTCCGATGCCACTTCTCGGAGGGAGGTTTCGGAGTGTCTTCCCTTTGTTGGGCGGGCATTTCCGATTCCTGCTCTCGAGGGTCGTCCGTGCTTCCGGGTCTCCGTGCTTCCTCCCTTAGTTGGGCGGATGGTAGTGGGGAGACGGTGGTTCTGGCGCACCCAAAATTTTTTTTTTTTTCTTTCTAGATTTGGCCTTTTTCTGTCGGTGTTTTGTCGTCGTCGTCGCTCCTCTTGCTTGGCCAAACAAAGCCATTTCTTAGCTTTGTTTGTCCTTGGCGGGGGGAGTCTGTAACGTCCATGTTGTAATACGTTACTGAGGGTTTTCGTTTCATTTCTGGCGCTGCATTTTGTTTGTGTTAATGCCTAACTTTGTTCACTGTAAGCTGTCGCTATCTGGCGTTTTTCTGTTTATCTATTCTGGCCTGATTTGAATTAATATTTTTTCTGTCGACTAATTGTACTATTTTCCTGGTTTAAACGTGCACTCTTGTTTGTGAAGCGATATGGTACGGTAGTCGTCTATGACATTTAAATGTTGCCGATTTGCAAATTTCTTTCTTTTACTTAAAGAATGTTTTTTATACTTTAATGCTGCATTATGATGATTACTGAAGTTTAATTACATTATCTACTGTTTTAAATTATGTTTATCTTTTGTTTTTCTTCAAACTTATTATGATACGTAATTATTTTAAGTCTTTTCCGGGTCGGCGTTTAATTATGGTTCAAGTTTTTTTGGCTTCGTAGCCCCAAATTTATTTTGGGTAAGTTCTCTTTTGTTTTGCTGTCGAATATTTCTGGAGATTGCGCTTGTCAATTCTGTTTAACTGTAAATTGTAAATTTTGAATCGAGTTATTTTGGTTTTGGCCTTGTTCGATTCTTGCCTTGTTTTTTTGTCTGATTGTTTGCCTACACCTTTTAACCTTGTGTGGGTTTCCGTTACGGTGTAGGGCAATTTAATCTTTTGTACTTACCTTTTGTTTTTTTACCTTTGACCTATGTTGACCGCAATCTGTAGAAGTATTCTTTGGTCTAATTCTTTCTTTTGATTTGGTTCATTTTGTTACTTTTCTTTTCGAAGTGTTACCTTTTTCGCTTTTGACGTTGGTCGTTTTTGTCCAGGGTTCGACTCTGGGGTTCTATTCTGTGAGATTCTGCTTTGGGAACGTTTCCGTTATGGAAGATCCTACTGTATGAGAAGCCTACTCTAGTTTTGGATAACTGTTTCGGATAGTCTTGGATAGCAGTGCCATTCTGCTTGTTTGGAGCCACCTGGGTTTGATTCTCGACGTTTTCTGTTCTATAATTTTGTTTCTGCAATCTGGTATGTGTCATTAAATATTTTATAAAATGTGTTTTTCGGGCTATATCAACGATTTCTACTTGACTGCGTCTATGCAGGTCAGGTAAGGCTTCCTGTACTGTGCATGTCGCGAAATGAAAATGGTCAACGAATGAACTTGTTTAAAATTTAAATTAAATTTTTTTTTAATATTAAAAAAAAGGTTAACAATTTTCTTTCTCATAAGTAATTTCATTAATCTAGAATCTTGTTTTTTTTATATATATAAAATCTTTTTTACAAAATATTGTTTTTCTTATAAAATTTTTTTTAATAATTTAAAAGGCTACCATGGTATGCACATATAAATAAATATAATATTAAAATAAAAATTTGATGCTATGCTACCACGGAACAATGAACTAATTCATTTTTTTATAAAAAAATATTTTTTTTATCTTTCAATTTTCTGTATCTATGAATTTTCAGTATAAATAGTATCAGTTTTAAGTGAACTTAAAACGATAGTTTTTTAAAATTTAGTTATTCATTGAACATTGTATTTTATATTTAAATTTTTTTTATTCTTTTTTAAATAATTTTTGCCTGAAGACAATCCATTTAGGTATTTGGTTTGTCTCAAATTTAATTATGTCTATATAATAATTTTACTGTATTTCCAAACTTCTTGGATTCATTGTGTAATTTTTTGGTATTTTGTGTTTTTCTTAAGTAATTATAATCATATGCAGCAACAACTCTTGTTTTTTGGCTTCCTTATGTGTTTTTGTCCACCCCTGAGCCAACCTATTATTGTGAATAGAGGGGGAGGTGACACATTTAATACTATAGATAATAACTATTCAAATAATTATTACCATTTAGATGTTTTTACTCATGGCGTGCGGATTGTTTAACTGATAGTCATGGGCTCCATTATTAAAACGTTAAGGGAAATTTTTACAGCGCAGGTTTAGTATACAGTACACCTACACTGGGGTTTCTTTGTGCAGGTTATCTTCGAACGAATAGGAGATTTTGTACGTGAAATTTGGTCTGATATTATTACAGTGCTTTTAAACAAAAATAATTAAAATAAAATTACCAATTATTTTAATAATACCACAAAAATCTATACATATCATATTATTAGAATTTGGTTGACGACGTTTAACTAGTTGGTAAGTTTTGTTTCTGTTTATTCACATTATGGTGTCGTAATAAAGTTTTCTTTGAGGTTGCATGTTGGTGATCGAGATTTACTTATTGTGGTTGTAAATAAATTAAGTAAAACTTGTTACTGTGGTTTTTTGTGTGATTTCTAGTAGGCCTATTTACTAATAACCCCATATTTAATTAGATGCGATTCTTTCAAACCTGTAGTGAAAAGTAATATGTCTTACAAAATGAATTTCTTTATTTATTTGTTTATTTTTTTTTGCGCCCTGGAGACTCCAGGAGGAGTATAGGACGTGTCAGATATAACACCTGAAATATATATAAGAATCACACAATGTATCACTACTATCAAGAAAGAAATTCTTGTACGCTATAAAAAGTTTCACCGATCAAGTAATTTTTCAGATTCCTTTTAAAGGAATTCAAATCCTCACAACATTTTAAAAATTGGGGTAATTTATTCATGACTTTTCTCCCTGCATAAGTAGGTTTTTGTTCAAACAATTTTGTGGCGTGATTAGCCTCATAATAATCATTTCTGTTTCTCGTGTTATGATTGTGAACATTGAAATTCTGCATAAAATTATTTTGCCTAAAATACATAATCACCTGAAAAATGTAGAGGGAGGGAACTGTAAGCAATTTAAGCTCCTTAAATAATGACCTGCATGAGGTTAGCTGGTTAGCTCCCACCATACACCTAATAGCTTTCTTTTGAATTTTAAAAACCCTATTCAAATTACCCATGCTAGAATTACCCCATACTAAGATACCATAACAGATATGAGACAGAATGAGGCCATGATAAGCTGCCATTAGTAATTTTTTATCATTTAATCTGGCAATTTGTTTTAGTGCAAATACCTCAGATGATATTTTACTACAAACTTGATTGGTATAGAAATCCCAAGACAAAGATCTATCTAGAGATATACCCAGGAACTTCACTGTTTCTACATGCTCTAAACTATTATTATAAATAAATACATCCACTTCTCTAACTTTCTTTAACGTTATGTTTATTTTTAAACTGCAAATACTGACACTTTTTCCCATTAACTGTTAATAACATTTGATAACCCTGTCTTGTTCTGAGATTGCGTCCTCAAGTAAGCGCATATTTTACTTTTCTTTCTCTATATAAAAAACATATGTAGGGAAGGAAAGTATTGTTTTCATGTTCTGTGAAATTAAAGAAATGTTCTTATTAATTGTTGTGCGTTGTGAACAAATATCGGAAGAAGTGAATGGCGTACGAATTTAAGAGTTGAAACTTGAGTTATGAAGGTATATACAATACAACTTTCTTAGGTTAATTGGAACTTGAAGGGGGGATAGAAAAAGGTCGAACTATCCAAAATTCAAATTAACAAACACCATACGTAACGTTTATTGTTAAGTTAAAAAATTACGAAATTCAAACTTTTGAAATAACTTCTTTTTAAATAGGTAACAGAAATAGGTGGAACGTCAGTTTCACGGAAAACTCCGATTTATTTCATTATTAACTACAATTCAGCCGTTGTTAGTTTGCTCCTACTGTTAACAAACAAAAGCCACCTACTACAGGGTACACACTAGAGTCTACGACTTAACGGATGTCGTATTCCTTTAAAGTTAACTATGTTTTAAATTATAAGTAGGTACTGAAAACATCAATCATGATATGATGTAGGCCTAACAATTTCATTTATAAAAATACTTTTAAAAAGTATTTTCTATTTAAATACTTTTGAAAGTATTTTGTTGT
Source organism: Catonia carolina (assembly GCA_035578175.1). Taxonomy (NCBI): domain Eukaryota; kingdom Metazoa; phylum Arthropoda; class Insecta; order Hemiptera; family Achilidae; genus Catonia; species Catonia carolina. Next base: position 4,348,497 of record JAQMRL010000019.1, on the reverse strand, counting down.
TACTTTTTAATCAGCGTGTACACATTTTGATATAATGCGCATGCTCAGTGACGTCATTATTTGTTTACATTAGGAGCAAACTAAGAGAGGCTGGACTATAGTACAGTATAATATGTACATACGAGGGCCATCCGGAAAGTAGTACCCGTTTCCGCCGCATGAGGCGCTGACGAGGCGAGCAGCCGCCGGTCAAGGTCAGATCACTTCAGTGGCTTGTCTGCCTTCTCTGTTGTAAGTTCCGCGACGCTAGCATTGCCTGTCTTGTTTCTGTGACCGTTCATAATGTTTAAAAAAATTGAGAACGCCGCCAGTTGTGAAGTGAGGGCTGTAATAAAATTTCTCAATGCAAGAAACGTTCGACCTTGTGATATTCATCGCCAATTAAAGGAAGTGTATGGAGACGATGTGATGGATGAGTCATCTGTTCGGCGCTGGTGTCGTAATTTTAACTTGGGGAGGGGGAACACACACGACGATGAGCGTTCAGGGAGACCATCTGTCATTACAGATCAACTGCTGAGGTCAGTAGACGAATTCGTGAGGCACGATCAACGCGTTACAATTGATGACATCTGTGAACATTTCCCTAATGTTTCTCGCACAATTCTTCATGAAATTGTCAAAGACCATCTGCATTATTCAAAAATTTGCGCAAGGTGGGTCCCTCGCATGCTTACAGATGAGCACAAAACCAAGCGTATGGCTGCTGCATTAACATTTTTGGAACGTTATTCTGATGAAGCAGACGCGTTCTTGAATCGCATAGTTACTGGTGATGAAACGTGGGTTTGTTATGCTTCACCTGAGAGTAAACGACAGTCAATGGAGTGGCATCATCCTCATTCACCAAAGAAACCAAAAAAATTCAAGACTGTTCTGTCCACCAGGAAACTTATGGCAACCATTTTCTGGGATCGACGTGGTATACTGCTTATTGATTTTATGGCCCGTGGAGACACTATTAACGCTAATGCGTATTGTGAAACATTAAAGAAATTACGGCGGCCAATACAAAATCGACGGAGAGGTCTATTGTTTGATGGCGTCATTCTCCTCCATGACAATGCCAGGCCTCATGCAGCGGGGATAACACAACAACTTCTGCAGCAATTCAATTGGGAAATTTTCGACCATCCACCGTATAGCCCGGACTTGGCCCCTTCAGATTTTCATCTCTTTACAAAACTTAAAGAGTTTTTGGCGGGAAAAAGATTTGACAGCGATGAAGAACTTAAAGAAGGTGTGACTACGTATTTCGATCGGCTGGCGGCGGAGGAATATGATGCTGGAATACAAAAACTCGTCACACGTTATGACAAATGCTTAAATTTGCTTGGAGATTATGTGGAGAAGTAGTTTAAGGTATGCTCTTTTCAATAAAAATGTTTACATTTGTTAATATTTACTTCTGTGTCTTTATTTCACAAACGGGTACTACTTCCCGGATGGCCCTCGTACATTTATAGTTTTAGATATATGGTAGTCACTTGAGTCACGAGTTAGCCCTTGTTTGCAACGAGGGGAAAAGGGGGAAAAATATCAGTGTGCAAGTGAGTCTGCTTTAATTTCAGTACGACAAACATAACAACTTATACTATACCCAGAGCATATACAGTATATCACGGAACCTTTTGTAGGTTAACTCCACGAATATAACTGTTTGTTACTGTAAACAGTCACTCGAAAACGTGGGCAGACTAATCGGGTCTTTTCCGTTTTCTGTATGCCACTATCAAATCCGTATTCCCTGAAGGGTTGCACAAGTGTCATTTCTCCCACTCCCTGTCTTACTGAATACTCACTCTACTGAGAACAGACACACACACATGCACATTACAAATACAAATACACATACAATGATACAAATACAAATGATAAGATACCTATATGAAATTAATTGGAGTTGACATTACGCAAAAATATTGATGTAGATATCTCACCGAATCATGCGGCAGATATAAAAGACTACGCATTGAAAGTCAGTAAAAGGATGCCTAATCGTGTTTCATTTTACCAGCGCCTTTAGTCAAAACAACCGTCGACAGACCGATTGTTTTGTAACCAGCGTACTGTATAAGTAAGTTGCATATGACAAGCAAAAACCATTTTTTGTTGCGCGAATGGATCGCGCTACGTTCAATCACAATTTTAATACATTATGTTTTGACTACATGGTTCCATAAGGTAAAGTACTGTAGTCAGACTGGCGTGCTAGACGCAGGAGTGGGAGAAGTGTGCAACCCTTCAGGGATTCGGATTTGATAGTGGCATACACAAAACGGAAAAGACCCGACTAATCTAATAAAAGTAGTGTAATAATGTGAAGTTGAAGCTAAACAAAAATACCATTCCCTGCCTTTTAACATAAGCCTCAAGCAAGTGGCTAACTAGTGTGATGTTTCTCTTTCCACAATTTGAAAAATAAAAAAGGAAATTAAAGATGTGAAGAAGCTATTAAACAATTCAACGGTTTCACTTCACTATTCACTTCAACAGTTTTGTTAACACCTGGTAAAAAAAGGACGGGTTAGGTAGACTACTGAGACTGATAGTGAAGACGCTGTTGACAGCGATCGTAAAGAAGGCGATTCATTCGTAGAAAATTTGTTCTAATAGAATAAGGTAGCTGGTAATTGCCGTAAATCAAACATTTCTAGTCGTGTAGTTAAGCTATAGGCAGTATTACAGGTCAGATTTATTTCTTATAAGGTTTATGAAGAAAACATTTTCTCAAAATAAACCACAGCTTACAAAATGTATGTGTAGAAACTGCACAGTAGTGAAATGTACGAGTAGTGTCTCACTGTTGAGGTTGGCAGCACTGTCAAATGTTCACTTCTCTTTCTCACAGCCCATCCATACGCGAAAGGTAATCTTGTGACTTCAGTATCTATATGTCCAATGTGTATTACTGAAATACAGTACTGCAAGTTATTGAATCTATCTAACAAAACTTCAAAACACAATCATCCACTGCAGGATATTATGCAGTTCTTACCTGCTTTTGACTCTCTGTTTTTTTTAATCCAGTTTTCCATAATTGTTTTTATTTTTCAAGAAAGACAACAAAGTGTTTGGTAAAATTCCATATTATTTAGCGATGTCACATGTCCGTTTTGTGCCCTGTTCCATACCTTGAATCACTTAGATTTTTTCGTCCAAAGATAATCTCTTATACGAACTATGCTTAGCCATTGTTGAAATGAACGTAATCGCATTGCACGTACTCTTAACTGAAACGAAAACAATACAGTACTGTGGTTGCATTCTGGGAGCAGTAGTAGGCTGCTGGCCTGCAACGCAGAGGTCCTGGGTAGGTTTAGGAAATTTTCAATAGTTAAAACCCACCGTAGTCTCTAATAACCAAGCTGTTGATGTGACATTATTAAACTAAAAAAAAAATCTGGTGTGAAACACTCAGACGACTGTCTCTTGCCAATGCAAATAATGACCAATATAACCTAACATTAGTAATAAAACATTTAGAAATAAATAAAAAACTAACCTCAAAAAACATAACCTTATTTTAATCATGAGTGAAAGACGCAAAATGAAAATCGACCTCAGTTTGGCTTAAAAATACGGAAAATCACTCTTTCACGCTAAACTAGGCTCTTTAGAGTAAAATGCTTTCAACAAAAGTTGTAGATCTTTTAATTTCCTATAAGTTTGATTGTATACACTTTTGTCGTAAAATGTATACTAAGACCAAAATCTTAAAAAAATCACTTTTTCACACGTTTTCGTGAGAAAAAAACAGAAAATTGCTAATTACCACTAAACTAAGCGTTATACAAAAAAGTGTTTGAAATAAAATTTGTAGGATTTGTAATTCTCTACAACTTTTATTGTATAAATTTTTGCGCTAAAATGCATATTAAATCCGCAATCTTAAACAATTTTTTTTTACATGAAAACAGCCTTACCAAGAATCTCAGCCAACATGGCGCCTACCCTATCTTGTAGAGTATAAAAAATTGAGTAAACCAGGCGATTTTTAAAAAAATCGTAGGACCAGTTTTTGAGAAAAACGCAAAAAAGTGAAAAATTACATGAATAAACTACTACTTTCGCTTGACCGATTTTGATGAAAATGTTCGTGTCGGGTCCGGTAGTAGTGTGTAACTTAATTTTCAAGTTTCAAGTCCGTACGATGTTCCGTTCTTGAGATATTCTGTTCACACACAGACCAATCGCTAAAAACATGTTTTTTGGGTTCAGGGGGTCTGAAAACATGTAGATCCAGTGAAAAATCGACATGAAAACAATACTTTCCTTCCTATATATTCATACAGGCAAGAGAAAGTAAAAATTCAGTACTGAAATGTACTGTACCTAGTTTACAAAAAAATGTATACGTAAGTAAATTGTACAGCACAAATTCTACACACCGTATGCTCTTATCTACTTTAAAGTATTGTGCAGTTCGAAGCTGCGTGTAGTTGCGGGTTGAAAGGTACGGGTGAGGTATAATGAATGAGTGACGCATGCTGGGAGAACAGTTGTTGTATTACTCTGATACAAAACATTCATTTTCAAACTTTCCATATTTAACATATTTCTTTGTATTTATTACATTTATTTATTTACATATTTTGATATAAATTGGTTAGTTAAATATTCTGAATCCGACCAAGTTAATAACCCGATAGGTATTTGTTAAATTAATGCGCCAGATGATAAGAATATTTTTTTTAGTTTAGTTAGTACACGCTACCACTACAAATGCATCAGCATTTCCAGCACATCTTCATTCTACGCTTGACAAAATTAACTTTAAGAAATTACAAAATTAAAGATGAGACGCCTGGTACAATAGGAACTTGAGAAAACAAGTACATAATTATGACTTACGCAAAACCAACTGCAAAAATACAATATCTTCATTCAAAAAGAAACCCTTATAATGCATACTGCAGTTTGAAATTAATTCTATTTTATACAATAAAATTCACTAACCTTCTTTTTAAACTGTGTCAAATTTTATCTTTCCTTACACATGTTTCGGTGGATCCACCATAATCATAGTAAATAACATAATTGAAACTAAAAGAAAGTTTTATTTATTTAAAATCTATAGAAGATGATACATCTTCAATATATAATATATATAAATATACAAATGAGTGAAGATGTATCATCTTCTATATAGATTTTAAATAAATAAAAATTTTTTTAGTTTTGATTATGTTATTTACTCTGATGATGGTGGATCCACTGAAACATGTGTAAATAAAGGTAAAAGTTGACACAGTTTGAAAAGAAGGTTAGTGAATTTTTTTTTTTTTTAACTTTTGAGACCTCAATGGATCACTTAAGCCTGTTTGGAAGCCGCTTTAAGTTTCTTATTATAAGCATGGTAGGGCCTCAGGTTTTCGGCGCATATTTCCTGTTGTTCGTCTGTGTAGACCCTTACACCGACTTTGCGCTTCTTTGTGGTCAGTTGGGTACTATGTGATTTGATCAAATTTTTGTAGTATGGCGTCTCCTCCACCAGGTTCGTCATCGTTAGGTTGAGTTCGGCCATGTCCCTTTGGACCTGTGTGATCCATGTGAAAGTACTGGTTTTCCGTTTGGAGGCCAGAAATTTATCCAGAAGTCTCCTAAGTAACCTTGCCTGTGTAGTTCTCATAATGTGCCCGAAGAAAGATACACGTTTTTTCCTCATCGCTATTGTAATCTGTTCAATGTCTGTGTGCAGTTGGTTGTTTGGTAAAAGTCTGTAGTGTCCATCCACAAAATGTTTTTTATTGATGCAAGTCCTAAGAATCCTGCGTTCCAATTTTCTTAACTTTTCCTTGAGGTTGCCATCCCCATGCATACTCAATATAGTCTCGTTTCCATATAAAATTTGGGTTCTTTAAGACGGTCTTGTAATGTTTAATTTTTGTGCCTATGGACAGGACTTTTTTGTTGTAAACGTTTCTGGTATGTTGTTAGCTTAGTTATCCTTTCTGTCCATTCCGACTTCTCATTAATTCTGTGGTGGATCATCTCTCCCAAATATTTAAAGCTTTCGACTCTGTCTATGGTTTGATTGTTAATGTCTAGTTTTTTCTGCGTATTGGGGGTCAGTTGCCATGAATTTAGTTTTTTCATATGAAATACTCAGACCAATTTTGGATGCTACGTTCTCTAGAGATGTTATCTGCTGTTTGGCCTCTTCAATGTCTTCCACCAAAAGCAGCACCAAGTCATCAGCGAATCCCAAACAATTCACCTGTATGTTCTCCTTTTTATATCCGATTTGGATCTGCTTGATATTCTCCCGTTGCCATCTCAACGTGTGAATTTTATTATATAAAATAAAATTAATTTCAAACTGCAGGATGCATTATAAGGATTGACTTTTGAATAAAGATATTGTATTTTTGCAGTTGATTTTACGTAGTCATAATTATATTCTTGTTTTCTCAAGTTCCTATTGTACCAGGCGTCTCTTCTTTAATTTTGTAATTTCTTAAAGTTAATTTTGTCAAGCGTAGAACGAAAATGTGCTGGAAAGATACACAAGTCTTTATGACAATTTAGATAATATATCTGTTATCTGTTAAGCAGTTCTCTTACTTCAATTTAAAACATTTTCAATTTCTGAGATGCCATTCGTAGGGAATCTTTTCTGTGATATCCAAAATGTTTCTCCAGTTATAATTAATTTGTTTTAAGCTTGTTTATTAAGTTCTTATGTTAATAAGAACTTAATAAACTTAACATAATTGACAGGTGGAGTGTCAAATTATTTACACTCAATCTGTTAGTTGCTGGGCTAAAATAAATAGTTCCGTTTCTTATCATGTGGTCAGCCAATTAAAATGACTGAATCATTTAAGAACAGAAGAGGTAGAGGTGTAAAAGACACTAATAAAAGTTTATCTCCTCTGAAAGTAATGAATTTCATTATACAGCCAGACCCTGTGGTGAATAAAGTGAAGGTGTCATTTGCAGAGTGGAAAAATGTGCTTTTCAGAGGGCCCGGAATGCTGATAAGCGTACTTTTCCACTCAGTGAGGAAGGCAATTGTAAACCACATCACTCCTCGTTTTACTTAGTAAAACCTCTACAGGTTCAAACTAGCCTTTCGGCTGATGACCTAAACAACACATGTTAGTTTTAACGGAATTTGAAAGTATTGATATTATTTTTGTCTTTTCAGATGATGAATTGAAGATTCCGTCAAACGTAATTTGGATAAATTTATTTTCAAGTAATCATGGAAGTTGAACTGCTGGAGTCGCTGATTAAAACGGAAGTTATCCATACAGAAATTGTGATTGTTTTTTTCTAAGAAAGTTTCCAATTATCATTGATAACGGTCAGCTTAGTTGTTCATTGTTTGAATGCTGGTGATTCAGAATCTAAGAATTTTATACAACAGGTAGAACTAAAGTCATTGTCTATAATATGCACGATAAATTGAGGCAGGTTAAATTTTAGGCGTTAATTGGTGAGAGTTTGGTGTGTACTTCACCACTTCCTCATCGTGCCACTTACATTGTCCTCTCTTACTGCTCCCAAGACCGCATGTCCTCGCCTCTCATCATGCGGTCTTGGGTTCGAATCCCATTCAGGCATAGCATATTTTCATACGTTACAGAAAATCATTTCACCCTTCACCGTCTGCATTGGCAGTAATTGCAGAACAGTCGGACTTTAAACAAAAATAAAAAAAATCTTACTGCTCTTTTCGACTTGAAATTTACACCTTAGTTTACTTCACCCTTTATGCTAAAAAAATGCGTTCAAAACAAATTAAAATTAAAATGAAAAATTTCAAACTGTTCAATTTTTTGTGTTTAAAAAAGTAGCTTATCGTATTAGATTGTACAGGACTACTGCACGGATGTTTTATTACCTGTAAAGTTTATATTTTATACGAAAATTAAAACAAGATGTAAATTATATTTTGTTCACGCCCTACAACTAATGTAGGTGATATAACTTTTCAAAATAATTAATTCAATTGCGTGGATTCAAAATTACGAAGAAAAAAATCAAAGTTTGGTATAACATTGTTATAATGTGATGATTGTGTAATAAGTTTGTTACGACTTTATGTCAAAATGAAAATAAAATACGGAAGGCTGTTTATTATTTTCAAGTCGCGTAGACATGGAAGTTTTGTATACATCAATAATTTATTGCCTTCAGTGTTGATATAATTCTAAAATTTCTTTATTATGTTCATTTTTAACCGCACACAATACTTCTCTTCTCTTCTTCTTTATCTGCCCCTTCTGCCTCTCAGCGTAGGGTGTGCCATTGCCTCGATCCATCCTCTCCAGATACCTCTGTCCATCATCATATTCCTCATCTGCTGCCAGTCTTTTCCTCGAGCCTCCCCCAACCGCTCCATGTACTCTTGATTCTCACTATAATCACTATCACCATTCCATGTCCCAAATCTAGTATTACAGCATTTCCGTTTATTATTCCGATTATCCAGTCCTGTTCCGAGGCTTTGTGTTGTGCTTTGAATCTGTTTTTAACCAACGTGTGGGGGATTAGCCCAACACGCTGGGTTGGAGTACTTCTTAGTCTGGCTCCTACCCTTTGACCTGTCCGGCTTGGGTGGCCCTACCAGTAGTTACACTACCGCCGGCATAGCTCGCAGGGTCATAGGAACACGCTAGCCCCTCCACCAACGACAAGGTCTCGTACTCCCCAGGAGGGGCACACAATACTGAGTTTATAAATCTACAGTATTATACGAGGCGTGTTCAGAAAGTAAGTACCGTTTTATTCTACTCCCGCCGTAGCGCTGCAATCAGTGTTCCACTCGTGCGCACTAGTCATCCTTGTTCACTGGCTATTGACTCACACCATTGTAGTTGTTCTACGTTGTGTTTTCAGTTTTCTCTGAACGTTTAAAATGTTTAAGACAATTAGTGATCCTGCCGATTGTGCGATTCATTCTGTAATAAGATTTTTGAACGCAAGGAATGTGAAACGAGCTGAAATTTATCGTCAACTTCATGATGTTTATGGGGAAGACGTGATGAGTGAAGGAATGGTGAGAAAGTGGGTTAGAATGTTCGATGGCGGTCGAACAAATGTGCATGATGAGAATCGGAGCGGTTGGCCTTCTCTCGTCACTGATGATCTGTTAAGGGCAGTTGACGAAAAAATCCAAGAGAACAGACGTTTCACTATGACGATGCTATCTGACGATTTCCAACAAATTTCATGCACTTTTTTGTACGAAATTGTTACGGACCGCTTAGGTTATCGCAATCTGTGTTCCCGTTGGGTTCCAAAAGTGAAAACTGCCGTGGAGTTGTGGCTACATTCGTTGGTGGGAACCTTCTACGAAGAGGGTATAGACAAATTGATCACCCCCTACAACAAGTGTTTGAACATTGGTGGAAACTATGTCGAAAAATAGTTTAAGGTTTGGGCTTTTATGTAGAAATAAAATTGTGTTGAAAATAAATTGTTTTAGTTGTTTTTTTTTAAAATGGTGCTTACTTTCTGAACACGCCTCGTAGTTAAAAGTATTAAAATAGAGAACAAATCAATACGATTGTACCCTAAAAGTAGTGCTGTTAGTTGGTCAGTTGGCGATTTTAGTCTTGAAAAGATTGTTGTTGTTTAGTTCAACAGCAAAAAGGCTGGTTTGAACCTCTAGAGGTTTTACTAAGTAAAAACGAGGAGTAAGGTGGTTTACATTTGCCTTCCTCATTGAGTTGAAAGAGTATGCTTATTGGCATACCAGGCCCTTCCAAAACCACTCACTTTCCACCCTGCAAATGACACCTTCACTTCATTCACCACAGGGTCTGGCTGCATAGTGAAATTCATTATTCTCAGAGGAGATAACTCTGACTAGTGTCTTTTACACCTTTACCTCTTCTGTTCTTAAATAGTTCAGTCATATAAGTGGCTGACTATGTGATAAGAAACAGAACTATTTTTTTTAGCCCTTGACCAAACAGATAGAGTGCAATTAAATAACACTCCACCTGCCTGTTTTAGGCATTTGAAAAGATTATTGGATGTGAAGTTCAGTTCGGTTATTATGTCATTACATCGTTATTTGGTTTGGATGTGATTATTTTCCCGGTGTTTCATTAATTTTTATTTTTATTATCTCATCGGAATACCTTTTGTAACAGTCTTCTCAATTTAATAAAATTATATTATTAATTTTTAATTAAATAATTTTGAATAGTGTATTTTTTAATACCCAGTATGCTGCTACTTAAGTTTCCAAAGGTAGTACGTGTGTCCAACGAAAACCTGTGTCTGTGGATAAAAGGATCTCTTAACACAAAAATAACACATAATATATTATTAACAAATATTTATTTTAAATTAAACAGCATGCATATGTTAATTATTAAATTTTTTAAGTTCTTGGGGAACTGATGTTATTCTAATGTCAATTTAAATACGATTTTATGGATTAACCTTACTGGTAATCGAAGAAAAGGCGGATATTCAGTCTGTAACTGCTTCGATGTTCTTTGAAATTCAGCATTTAGTGTTTAGTTCTCAGCACACCATAACTATTTAATGTCTACAACCAAAAGAAATGTTTAAAATGAGCGGCCGTATTGATTGTGGTTTACGTATGAGAGTCCAAATCCAAACTCACACACAACTGTTCCTCCAACAATCTCATGTACCACTGCCTATGAACGACTACTGCTGGACACTCCACTCTTCAAGACCGTGTCACCATTCTTGTCCGGATTAATCCGCCAATCATACAGTTATTTTTCAACGCTCTATTTTGTATGTTATTCTGTATATATTTATACGTTACGATATTAAACTCCCTGCTTTCTTCCGCATCAGTCCCATTTAGTTATGCAAAAGAAGCGTGTATGTATTGTATAAAGCACCTGTAACTTTTTCATAATTTTCATCGGTAATGAAATTAGATAAAGGAATTTATTCAAGAGCGTGTTGTGATATTTGAACTTTAATTATTGCATGCAAAATGCGCCGATCGTGTAGGGTTAAATCGAACAGATTGCAAAGTACACGCAGATTAAAAAAAATTACCATCTCTCATATGAAAAATCAGGTGTGTAACACTCACACAACTTTCTCTTGCCAATGCAAAAAATTTAAACAATATAACCTAACATTAGTAATACAACATTAGAAATAAACAAAAAACTAACACACTAACCACAAAAAACATAACCTAATTTTAATCATGAGTGAAAGACGCAAAATGAAAATCGACCTGTTTGGCTTAAAAATACGGAAAATCACTCTTTCACGCTATACTAGGCTCTGTAGAGAAAAAGCTTTAATTAAAGTTGTAGATCATTTAATTTCTTATAAATTTGATTATGTACACTTTTGTCGTAAAATTTATACTATAGCCGAAATCTTGAAAAAATCGATTTTCATACGTTTTTGTGAGAAAAAACAGAAAATTGCTAATTACCGCTAAACTAAGCGTTATAAAAAGAAAATGTTTGAAATAAAAGTTGTAGGATTTTAAATTCTCTACATTTTTTATTATATAAATTTTTGCGCTAAAATGCATAGCTATTAAACCCGTAATCTTAAGAAAACAAATTTTTTACGTGAAAACAGCCTCACCAAGAATTTCAGCAAACATGGCGCCTACCCTATCTTGTAAAGCATAAAAAATTTAGTAAACCAGGCGATTTTAAAAATGATCGTAGGACCAGTTTTTGAGAAAATCGCAAAAAAGTGAAAAATGACACGAATAAACTACTACTTCCGGTTGACCGATTTTAGTGAAAATGTTCGTGTCGGCTTCGGTATTGGTATGTAACTTAAGTTTCAAGTTCGTACGATGTTCCGTTCTTGAGATATTTTGTATACACACAGACCAATCGCTAAAAACATGTTTGTGTTGGTTCAGGGGGTCTGAAAACGTGTAGATCCGGTGAAAACTCGATTTGTTTAAATCGACATGAAAACAATACTTTCCTTCCTATATAAATTCATATAGGCAAGAGAAAGTAAAAAACAGTAAAATTGATTCATGACATCCTCATCAAGTCTGTTTCTAGCCCTTTTTCATCTGGTTATGAACTTCAACAACATACAAGTATACTGTTCGCCAATTACGGCGGCATGTAGGGAGGGTAGCGAGACAGAGAGAGAATGTGTTGCGTCCGCCGTTCCCCTCAACTCATTTCAATCAGTGCACGGTTTTCAAGCGCAATAGTGACAATACGCGGTACGGTAGGGCACTCTGCCGGCCAGTTTCGTTCACTACACTCTAACAAGCTCATTTTTCATCAAAAAATTCTGAAAATATTACTTTAGCTTCCTAATGGATCTTATTTTATTACACTAAAAATGTTATTATTATACTCTGATATTTATATAAGATACGCTCGTACAAAGTTAGACGTTTAAATCTCAACGCATTTTTTGTGTATCACATAGGCTAATATAGGCCCTAACTTCTTTTCTAGGATTACATAATATGCGTTTTATTATTTTGTTATAAAATATAAAATTTAATCTGTAATTTGATATATGTAGGGCAGAAAGAGAAATAATAAACGAGCTTGAAAAAATCACTTTTTGAAGGGAAGTCAAAGATAGATCATCGTGTTTGGTGTCTACTTCATGTTAATATTCCAAGAAGCTGAATCAATTTTAATAGTTGTGGATTTTATACGAAACATACATCAAATTTTAGAAATCAACTACACACGCACAATATCAGTTGTTTGACATTTTAACAAAAAGAACCGTATAGTAAATATAACAGAAAGAGGGTATGACGTCCTTCTCTTTCGGGCCTGTCAAAACTTATGGTAGGTACATCATTTAGAAAAAAACTTATTGCCTATTACCCTAAAATGAATCGCAGACATTTTCCCCGTATTTTGTGCGCGCGCAACTAATTTTGACGGGTGTGGCTTTCGACAGCGACACCAATGTCAAAATTATTACCGCATGAACACAACACAATGAGTAATGAGTATTACTTTAGAGGCAGCCGGTAGCAGGCTACGACGCTGTGGTGGGAGAGCTACTTACTGCGCATGTGCAGCCCGCATGCCACCGTAGTTGGTTATATTTATACAGGTCATTTTTTCTAGCTAGAAGCTCTCCCACCAACGCTCTGTGCCGCTGAGCTGTCTGTTTAGTGGGGGGAAGCACATCGAAGGGAAATGATCAGCCTCTCCATAGTGCTAGCAGCGTTAAGAGCCTAACTGTACTATAAATGCTAAAATCATTGACTGTATATTGTAATTTTATATTTTTGTTGTTCTATTCCCTGCACAAGTCTTCACCTCATGCATTCGGTAGTAGGCCTACTGTTTTATGTACCTATTGTTTTTACGGAAAAGGCAGGTAATACGCGGTCAGGTTAGGGAGTATATAGTCAGTGTATACAATTTTATGAAAAAAGAAGCTGAACGAAACGGTCCAATTTTACTGACCGATGTGCAAAATCGTGTAGCCAGAGCTATGGTGATTTCGCGTAGTACAGTTCAAAGAATTTTGAAAGAAAAAGAAAAACCCTGATGTGCTAATCAGAAAAGAATGAGAAGAAAAGTGAAGTGGACGATTTTGATAAGTGTGTCGTGAGAAGAACAATATATGATTTTCTTAAAACAAACGCTGAATGGCCAACTTTGAATTTGTTACTCCCCGTTTTGCGGGAAAAAATTAATTTCAAAGGAAGTAAATGGTCACCGTGGAAAATTATTAAAGATATGGGATTCAGATGGAGAAAGGCAAAAGACAACAGAAAATATTAAGTTTCTAACTAGTTTTTAGTCTAGCGTAGTAGTTGTAACAGAGTAGTATACAGTTAGAAAGAGAGGGAATGATAAGTAAGTGAGAAGGGGACAACACTTGCCCCGTTGAAACTGTCCCTACTCTACCTACTCGCCCTCCCCTTACAAGCGTCTTCCAAAAACAGATGTACTACACGAACTTGAAACTTAAGTTACATACCACTACCGGACCCGACACGAACATTTTCATCAAAATTGGTCAACCGGAAGTAGTAGTTTATTCGTGGAATTTTTCACTTTTTGCAATTTTCTCAAAAACTGGTCATATGATTTTTTTAAAAATCGCCTCGGTTACTAAAATTTTTAAGCTTTACAAGGTAGGGTAGGCGTCATGTCTGCTGAAATTCTTGGAGAGACTGTTTTCACGTAAAAAATTGTTTTTTTAAGATTGCTGCTATAATATGCATTTTAGTGCAAAAATGTATGTAATAAAAGTTGTAGAAAATTTAAAATCCTACAACTTTTATTTCAAACATTTTTTTGTATAACGTTTAGTTTTGCGGTAATTAGCGATTTTCTGGTTTTTTCTCACAAAATCGTTTAAAAAATCGATTTTTTTAAGATTTCATCCTTGGTATACATTTTATGACAAAAAGTTTATATAATCAAATTTATAGGAAATTTAAAGATCTACAACTTTTATTTAGAGCATTTTTTCTCTACCGAGCCTAGTTTAATGGAAAGTGATTATTCGTATTTTAGAGTCAAACTGAGGTTGATTTTAATTTTGCGTCTTTCACTCATGATGATTAAAATAAGGTTGTTTTTGACGTTAGTTTTTTGTTTATGACTAATTTTAGGTTATATTGTTCATTATTTGCATTGGTAAGAGAAAGTCGTGTGAGTGTTTCACACCAGATTTTTGTATTAATAAAATAGATCCATGTATTTGAGAAATATACATAAAATCACGGCAGTCAGATTGTTGGTGTATTAAAAAATACACCAGATTATTGGTGTACAAAAAACTAACCCTAAAAAAACAACTTACGGTATTTTAATCATGACTGAAAAACGCAAAATTAAAATCAAACTCAGTTTGGCTCTAAAATACGAAGAAATAAGTGAAACTTAGGAGAAGTTAAAAGTGGAGGTGGTTTCTTCCCGTACTTTAAAAGTGTAGTTCGGTGGATCCTTCAGAAGGTGGACCTAGTTAAAAAAACAAAAAATAAAAGACAAAATATTAGGGCAATTATTAAATAAAATATATAAGTTTAAACAATAATGACAGAATCCCAAAATGTACAGTCCCCTGTAATATATATATATCGTAAAAAAAACAGATCTATATTAGCCCTTTAGTATGCGTTTTCTCTAAGCTAACGTTGGACCTAAAATATTGGATTAAATGTACAGGTGCATGGAAAAACTAACAGCTAACAGCTTATTTTTAAAAAAATCATATGACCAGTTTTTGAGAAAATTGCAAAAAGTGAAAAATTCCACGAATAAACTACTACTTCCGGTTGACCAATTTTGATGAAAATGTTCGTGTCGGGTCCGGTAGTGGTATGTAACTTAAGTTTCAAGTTCGTGTAGTACATCTGTTTTTGGAAGACGCTTGTAAGGGGAGGGCGAGTAGGTAGAGTAGGGACAGTTTCAACGGGGCAAGTGTTGTCCCCTTCTCACTTACTTATCATTCCCTCTCTTTCTAACTGTATACTACTCTGTTACAACTACTACGCTAGACTAAAAACTAGTTAGAAACTTAATATTTTCTGTTGTCTTTTGCCTTTCTCCATCTGAATCCCATATCTTTAATAATTTTCCACGGTGACCATTTACTTCCTTTGAAATTAATTTTTTCCCGCAAAACGGGGAGTAACAAATTCAAAGTTGGCCATTCAGCGTTTGTTTTAAGAAAATCATATATTGTTCTTCTCACGACACACTTATCAAAATCGTCCACTTCACTTTTCTTCTCATTCTTTTCTGATTAGCACATCAGGGTTTTTCTTTTTCTTTCAAAATATTTTATATTTTAACCCAATATTAACCCTCAGTAGGTGAAACGTTAGCATAAGTAAAATGTATAATAATAGGGAGAAATCAGTAAATTTTAATAAGAAAACAGTTCTTAAACTTGTGACTCCCAATAATAATAATAAAAGAATTTAACGTTATCCAGTAAAACGTTAGTGTTAAAAAAATAAAAGTTGAGACGAAATGATATTTTAAGATATTTTAAAATAAAAAGTTAACTCAATAATGGCTTCTTATAATAAAAAAACCAGTTACAGTTAAAAAAGAAAAGAGAAACCATTACAGTTTCTCAATTTCATGTGTCACACGGACCCCATACACGGTTAGAAGTAAAGATGTTAGTAACACCCAATAATAGGTTTCAAAACGCGCTACAAACTACACCCAAATATAGCAATTCCTAGAGCAGTAAAATAGTACAATACAAAGCATTTCAAATGAAAAACGTAAGCGGAAAACATGATAAAACGTACTTAGATGAAAAATAAAATGTTAAACTGAAAGTAACGCGTGTAAGGTCGCCTTGATTGACATCGAAGGAGTATCCGAGACACAGCCATCATAAAAAACTGGTTGTAACTCTCAGACTGGTCAACCTAAGACGTAACCTTCACGCATTCCTCGCACAAAGCTACATCTAAAAGTCGGTTTTAAACTCGATATATAGTGCTACAAACTACACAATAAGTCTTATAATAAGCATTGAAAATATCTTGTTGTTTAGGTCAACAGCCGAAAGGCTGGTTTGAACCTCTAGAGGTTTTACTATGTAAAAACGAGGAGTAAGGTGGTTTACCATTGCCTTCCTCACTGAGTTGAAAGAGTATGCTTATCAGCATGCCAGGCCCTCCGAAAAGCACTCACTTTCCACCCTGCAAATGACACCTTCACTTTATTCACCACAGGGTCTGGCTGCATAGTGAAATTCATTACTCTCAGAGTAGATAACTCTGACTAGTGTCACAGTACACCTCTACCTCTTCTGATCTTAAATAGTTCAATCATATAAGTGGCTGACTATGTGATAAGAAACAGAACTATTTTTTTTTAGCCCTGGACCAGATAGGGTGCAATTAAAATAACACTCCACCTGCCCGTTTTGGGCATAAGTTTATCTTAATAATGTAATTTTTCAAATCCTTCTAGCGACCTCAAAAATTAACAGAATTTTACGAAAGTAATTTTGAACGAACCGACTGGTCATAAATAATATAACGATACATTCAAAAAAAATTTCCGAATTTTCTAACCAAAGATAAAAGGTGGTAAAAGTAATTGAATAAGTGAATTTTGCGCACGGCGAACCACATAGATACCTGCGTCCGGCAAACCGCAATTGTTCTCCCATTGACGCTGATAACCATATTTAACAATACTTTCCTTCCAATATATTCATATAGGCAAGAGAAAATAAAAATCGGGTGCGTAAAACTCACACGACATTCTCGCACCAATGTAAATCATGGCAAATTAGCTGTTCTTTCTACAATATAAAATATTCAAAAATCCAGTGTGAAACACTCACTACTTTCTCGTGCCACTGTAAATCATGAAAAATAACCTGTTCTACAAAAACTATATGTCGCACTGTTATATGGTGCGAAACCCGCACACGACTTTTCTTACCAATGTAAATAATTTAAAAAAAGCTTTTATTACAACATTTAAAAATCTTGCACGAATCACCCACACGACTCTCTCGTGCCAATGTATATAACGAAAAATATCTGTTATTAATATATTTAAATATCTTGTGCGAAACACTCACACGATTTTCTCTTGCCAATATGAATTATGAAAACAAGCTATTAATACAATATCTTATTTTATATTTAAAAATCCAGTGCGAAACACTCACACGGCTTTAAGGTGCCAGTGTAAACCATGAGAAAATAACCTGTTCTTTATAAACTGTATTTCGCATCTGCTATAAGGTCCAAACAATCACACGACTTTCTTTTGCCAATGTAAATAATTTAAAAAAAGCTTTTATTACAACATTTAAAAATCTTGCACGAATCACGCACACGACATTCTCGCACCCATGTAAATCATTAAAGATAATGTGTTATAAAAACCGGTAGACCAATTTGCAGCTGTTATATGGTGTGAAACTTACTGCTTGCGTAAGGCAAACCGCAATGATTATCTCACGGACGATCCCGAATTTTAATGTTTGTTAGTACTCTTATCTGATATGCTCCCTAATTCACTTAACTATTATATTCCCTTAGCAAAGGTGGCAAACCACGTAGATTTTGTCACGGATACATCAGTTAGTCATTTAAATTCAATAACTTTGAAATTTTCAAAATATAGAAAGCGGTACAATGAAAACAAATAGTAATGAACAAGCGTAGGGCAAACCGCAATGATTCTCTCACGGACGATCCCGAATACACCCATTGCAGTTCCATGTGCCACCGCCACTGCAGGATGGACAGCGTCCTCCGCCGTTTAGAAAATAATAATAAAGAATCGACTGCAGGAAACCGTTTGATTCATACATATACTGTATGTTTAATTGCAGCCTCAATGGATGTCGAGAGTGATAGACACGGTCATTATCGAGCATCTAGCACCGCGTCGTTTCACACAGAGGTTGCCTATAGATGATAATAAGAAGAACATCCCGCCTGTTAGACGTACAGTAAGAACTGTTAGAATGCGTCCTGCAACCTCTGAAGGAAGGGTGTCGAAACCTATAAGGTTGTAACTTGATGGTGAGTAATGTAAATTTTTCTTGTTGACGTATTAGCTTTGTTAATTCGGAAAGACCTAGGGCCATTTCTTATTTTGTCACGGATTTCCAATGTACAGTTTCTTAAAAATAAATTGATAAGTAGGAACACAAAAAATAAATACTCACACGTCATTGGTGGCGAGACAAAACATCAATCCTTACAGCAAAACAGCCACTACATCCATTGCAGTACCATGTGCCAATATACTTTGTCCATCCTTGAAGTCCATTGGTTTCCACTTCACTACAACTAAAATCACATTGACACAAGCCATTGCGTCCTGAACACTGTGCACACAATTCCACATGCTTTTCCCGCATCCTACAAAGTAAAGATATACCTTTAAGAAGACGTAGCCAGTGTTTACAAATACCGCAAGTTCTCCCTCTACGGAAGAACGCCAATCGCGATAAATACCGATCCACATCTGCAATAAAAAAACATTTTTCCTTTAGAGCAACTAAAAATATGTGTTGCTCAGGACTCGGGAAAAGAATAGCCATGCGCAATGCGTAACAGCGCACAGATAAATATGCAATTAGCTCGCGTCGGCGGAGAGATAGAAAGCTACGGGAAACCAATGATCGACCTCGACGTGATCCACCAATCCCAGAAGTACTGGAAGCAACAATAGAAGTAGCTGCAGGTCTAGATGAAGAAGAAGATCGGGGTGATGTAGTTGTCGTGTTAAGTGTAGACGAAGAAGAAGATCTGGCTGATGTAGTTGTTCTGTTGCTGTAATCCATAATGATGAAAGATTATCGTAATGTAGTAACAATACAATGAAACGGAATTAAATTGCATCGGTATTTATGCAAAAATAAAAACATATTAAGATGACATTGGCATACAAGTCCACTCCACCCCACCCCTCCCTCCTACCCACTCCACTACCTCATTGCATACTCACTAACGTGTATGACACAGACAAGGAAGACATGAATAACATCTAATTAAGGAAGTAGTTTAGTTTGGTACACAAAGTAACTCAACGTGGCTCAAGTTCATGTATTAAAACCTTTTACAAATTCCATTATTTTACAAAATATGTTAGCATATAGTAATTAAAAACAAAATACATTTTACACTTACCTTGTCATTCATGATGCCGTGTCCTACGCTTTCTCTTTACCTCTACTATTTATATATAACAATGTCCACATTGTGAAGCAAAGTTTGTAATACGAGGCGAAATAATGTTACACCAAAGTTCATAAAAGCGAAAAGTTTGTACAGCGACTGGATCGTATAATGGGGTAAAACTGTTGTATATACCACACAATGAAACACAATTTATACTGGGTGATTTATTTAAAGGTAGCCCGCCGCTCGAGTAATTTCATATGCTGTATGGGCAGCACTAATCACGATGTGATCGACTGGCCTTTATAGTACAATTTATATTATTATTTAATTATTATATTGTACAATTTTTTCCAGCAAGATGGTGCAACATGTCACACGTCTCGCCAATGCCTATCTCATATCAATCAGGCTTTTCCCATGCGAGTTGAATCCCTATCTCATATCAATCAGGCTTTTCCGATGCGAGTTGTTAGTAAAGATTTGTGGCCTCCTCGTTCTCCCGGCCCAGAGAGAGCCACCTCGGCCGCGCTACCGGCAGACGGCCTACGCCGACCCGATACTGTGGGGCTCTGGGGGCCACCACTGTCACGCTGCAGTGGGGACTCAACTGCCGCTGAGGGAAGGCTAGGCCTGAACCCGGTAGCCGAGCCGTCACTCTTCGGGCTCCGCCTCTAACCACGCCGGCTCGCCGCTTTCGACCGTCAACAACGGCCCTTTTCAGGGCCACCAACACAATTAAACGGCCCTTTTCAGAGCCACCAATTTTACAGACAAGTTTTCGCCACGTGTCGTCGGCCCCGGTCGGCGACATTACCATTAATAATTTATTTAGTAATTATAATTATCTTATAATTATAATAATAATAATAATAATAATAATTGTTATTATTATTATAATTATTAATTATAATTATATTTATATTATTATAATTATAATTATTATAATTATATTTATATTATTATAATTATAATTATTATAATTATATTATATTATTAATTATAATTAATATTATAATTGTTTTCATTATTATTATTATTATAAAATTAACGAACAATGATTATACTTTTTTTGGTGATTGTTGGTTGCAGATGGCTAATGAAACCACATTTGAAGAGAACTCTTCAAACGGAGCCGTTTCGAAAGTCTGTATCATGTGTCGACAGGGTACCGTTGAGAGTGAGAACGAAAATGATATCATTGTGCACTATTCTACGTGTATAAGGAAGTTACGTGAACAAAAGAAAAACGTGTTCTTGATGAAAATTAAGGAGCTCTACAAGTCATGTTTGATTTGTGTGAATATTTTTTATAATAATCTCGCATATGAAAGACATGATTGTACGTTAGAAGGGATATTCGTTTGTGATGGTTGTTGTCGAATATTCCTTCAAAAGGAGAATATTATAGTTCATGTAAGTACGTGTAAAAAAGTAATTTCCAAAACAAGTAACATTGAAAGTATCAATAATGGTAGTGAAATAAAACTACGAAGTTGTGAGAGTACTGTTAGATTAAATGAAAGTGGGGATGATGTTCACAAGATGGCCTCATCGACTGGTAATGTGACTGCTCAGTCAAAATTATCCAATACGCGTAAACGTTTTAGCTGTAGTATTTGTGGGAAGTGTTTTTCTTCTAGCTCAAACTTAAGGATTCATCTGCGTGTACATACTGGAGAGAAACCATACACTTGTAAGGTTTGTAAGAAAAACTTCAGTCGTACCGGTAATTTAAAAGAGCACCTGCGTATACATACCGGGGAGAAACCATACACTTGTAAGATTTGTAAGAAAAACTTCAGTCATGCAGATAGTTTAAAAAAGCACATGCGTATACATACAGCGGAGAAACCATACACTTGTAAGATTTGTAAGAAAAACTTCAGTCGTGCGCATACTGTAAAAGAGCACATGCATATACATACAGGGGAGAAACCTTACACTTGTAATTGTTAAGTTTGTAAGAAAAACTTCAGTCGTGCGCATACTTTAAACATGCGGTAACGCATACGTTTACATACAGGGGAAAAACCATACACTTGTAAGGTTTGTAAGAAAAACTTCAGTCGTGCGCATACTTCAAAAAAAAACACTTGCATACAAATACAGGGGAGAGACCATATGCATTTGCAAGGTTTGTAAGAAAAACTTAAGTCATGTAGGAAATTTAAAAGAGTACATGCGTAGACATGTAGGGGAGAGACCATACATTTGCAAGGTTTGTAGGAAAAACTTTATGGGATATGTGGCATAACTACAGTTTGTCTGTAACTTGATGGCCTCCGGCAGAGGGGAGCAATATGCGGATTGTAAAACAATTTCAGAAAACACACATGTAATTTTTTTTATGTAACTGAAACTTGTCGGAAATGACGTATTTTTATAAAACAAAGTATTTCGCATGGTTTTTTTTATTAAATTATTTCGAAAAACACACAATTAATGAGATAATGTATAATTTAGTAAACGTTTTGTTTTTGAAGACAAAACTGTATTTTTTTCAAATACTTCGTCACTGTTCAACAACTATTTCATGGATTAACATAATATTTGGCAGGTTTGTTCTGTAATAATTATGAAAAACGATGGTGCAATAAAATTTAACAGAAAATCATTACCTTTTTAGCTACTAGGACAGTTTTTTAGTCAAAAACAAAACTTTTACTAGGTAAATATATATTATCTCATTAAGTGTGTTTTTCGAAATAATTTTATAGAACAAAACATGCAAAATATTTTGTTTTATAAAAATATGTCATTCTCGACAAGTTTCAGTTACTTAAAAAAAATTAGAAATGTTTTCTGAAATGGTTTTATAATCCGCATATTACTCAATGCCGGAGGCCATCAAGTTATAGACAGACAGTACGCATGCGCCCAAATGTCTTTACCGTTATAATCCAGGGCTGAAAACATTCTAAAGTTGTTATCTTGACCCGTGCTACTCTGTACGTGTGCGTGTTTGTTCTTTTCATATTCTACAAGGTTCTCTTGCAAAAATGTCCATTCGATCGGTATGTGTTGTGGGATTTTGATTTCTTTTCCTACTAGCCTGCATATAATTTCAACTGAAATGGAGATATTACGGTGCAATTTAAGCGGCATAAAAATAATGTCTACTGATGTAAGTGTTCGTAAACGTGGTCAAACAATCCATAGCGGAGAAAGAAATCTGGTGTGAAACACTCACACAACTTTCTCTTGCCAATAGAAATAATTAACAATAAACGTAATTTAGTAATAAAACATTAGAAATAAACAAAAAACTAACCTCAATAAACATAACCGAATTTTAATCATGAGTGAAAGCCGCAAAATGAAAATCAACCTGTTTGACTTAAAAATACAGAAAATCACTCTTTCACGCTAAACTAGGCTCTGTAGAGAAAAATGTTGTAACTAAAAGTTGCAGATCTTTTAATTTTCTATAAATTCAATTATATACACTTTTATTATAAAATGCATACTAAGGCCGAAATCTTAAAAAAATCGATTTTTCTCACGTTTTCGTGAGAAAAAAACAGAAAATTGCTAATTACTGCTAAACTAAGCGTTATACAAAAAAATGTTAGAAATAAAAGTTGTAGGATTTTAAATACCTACTCTACAACTTTTATTATATAAATTTTTTCGCTAAATTGCATATTAAAGCCGTAATCTTAAAAAAACCTTTTTTTACATAAAACAGCCTCACCCAGAATTTCAGCAAACATGACACCTACCCTTTCTTGTAGAGAATAAAAAATTGAGTAAACCAGGCGATTTTAAAAAAAATTGTTGGACCAGTTTTTGTGAAAATCGCAAAAAAGTGAAAAATTATACGAATAAACTACTACTTCCGGTTGACCGATTTTGATGAAAATGTTCGTTCGGGTCCGGTAGTGGTATGTAACTTAAGTTTCAAGTTCGTACGATGTTCCGTTCTTGAGGTATTCTGTTCACAGACAGACACACAGACCAATCGCTAAAAACATGTTTGTGTGGGTTCAGGGGGTCTGAAAACGTATAGATCCGGTGAAAACTCAATTTCGAAAAAATCGACATGAAGACAGTACTTTCCTTCCTATATATTCATATAGGCAAGAGAAAGTAAAAATCTGATATTGCATGTAATTATGTCGTGCCCCGAGCGGAAAGGCGGTTTATTTTCTCTCTTTTAAATAAAACAATGAAATGAGCTTAAGGCTGTGTTTCCCAAAGTGTGCGCCGCGGCGCCCCGGCACCTTTCCAGGGGCACGGATTTAAAAATGTATATGAAATAATTTTTGTCTTCTTCTTCTTCTTCTTCCTTCAGGGCATAGGCGAAACGCCTGTTCCGATCTCAAAGGGTTTATTTGTTAAATGTTATTACATGACCATCGCTTCCTTGGTCTTCCAACATCTTTTCGACCAACTGGCTTATATATTGCCAAACTTTTTTGGGAATTCATTTTTTGTTTGAATTGTAATTATAAGACATCATATTAAAATTTCATATATAAAACTTGCCTGTGGTTTTTCTAATATATTCACTCTCCTCTGCCAACTTGTCTTTCGTAATAATTTTATAATATAGTTTTTATAATTATAATATTCTTAAAATCCGCCAAGAGCTTATAAAATAGCATTTTTTCCTAGAAAATACATATTATTTGAAGCTTGAATTTTTGCCTTAAAATAATTAAAATGCTGTTTTTGAACGTTTAATTTTCAAAAATTCCATACCCCCTAGCTCACACCCCTTGGAAGGTGTGAACCCCCAACGAAATACCTCACCAGCAGTAGTGTACGTATGTTGGTTCTGCGCCTCCGCCATTTTGTTTTTTGTAGTGGATGTTGTGGAGTAGATTTATATAGGATGGTTGGTGGGGAGTAAGAGGTTGTATCCTCGGCCAATCAGGACACACCGTCTTTTGTTATCGCTTTAAGTTAGCTCCGCCCATTTCCGGAGGGGTGAGTATGAGGTTGTATTCTCGACCAATCAGGGTACACCGTCTTTTGTTATCGCTTTAAGTTAGCTCCGCCCATTTCCGGAGGGGAGATGGTGGTTGTTGTGTCTTCGACCATTCAGGGTACACCGTTTTTTGTTATCGCTTTAGGTAAGCTTCGCCCATTTCCGGAAGGGTAGATGGCGGTTGTTGTGTGCTCGACTAACCAGGGTACACTGTCGTTTGTTATCGCTTTAGGTAAGCACCGCCCATTTCCGGAGGGGGAGACGGAGGTATTCTCAATGTTAAAATATGTGTTCACAAAGAACCGGTGGATAATAATCATAGTTTATTTTAAGTGTGTGTGTGTGTGTGTGCGCGCGCGTGTGTGTGTCCTGTATAGACAATGGAGAATTATTTTGCCTTCAAGATTGTTTACCAGACTTGATCGCCGACGAGCGAACCGTGAGAACAGGATACGTGAAGAACGTTAATTGAACAAGATGTTATCAGCATAATTATACACGCAAACCGGGTCGTCAACGGACTGGTGTAATTTTATACCGGATGCAGATGCTTGTTAATTTATAACTAAAGTCGAACACCAGATGGTGGCTATTAGTCACAACTGTCACACTTAATCAAATTGTCATGTGGGCGTGTATAGAAGAAAATAGTGTGCAGATGCTTGTTACTTCATAACTATAGTCTAACACCAGATGGTGGCTATTAATTAAATTGTCATGCGGGTGTGTAAACAGTGAGCATGTGTTGGTAAACCGGGATAACGATCGGACACATAAAGAAAATAATAATATATGAAAAATACATTGTACGTTGGAATAAATATTTTAAAAACCGGATGGAAGTAATTAATACAAGCGAGCCACTACTACAAAAAATTACACGAATAAAATAAATGTAATTCAGACCGTCTACATCCTGTTGACCAGGATACATAAAGAAAATAATAATACTTGAAAAATACATTGTACGTTACGAAAAATACTTTAAAAACCGGATGGAAGTAATTAATACAACCGTGCCACTACTACATGTCTATATTTGTGATCGTTATGTGTACGCACGCAAACATCACCGTCACCGCTTTTACAGACTTCGGACGGTCCGCCCCCGAGAAAAATTATGTACATACGCACACACACACATGTGTACGGATGCAGATAGATCTTTCTGATAGAACGGGTGGGTTTACGGTGTTTGTGTGCGTCTGTGGTGTTTCGGTGTTGTTTGTGTCGGTGTGTTGTGTGAGTCCTGAAAAGGACTGATTTTATGTTTGGGTTCCTCCATCCTCTAAAGCGAGCTGATGATGTCCGATTCCTAATATCACAGACCGACACAACGCACATCTGTCTTGTCTTCTTGCGCAAGGCAAGCAGTACGAGTGTTGGCACGGAAGAAGATCCGTGTCCGCCACTCGATCCATGCAAATGCAGCACACTGTGCCACGCAGTGTGCTGGCATTACCTTGCACAACCGGAGGAACCTGAAACAATAAAAAACAAAAACAATTATAAACCTTATTGGTTGTTTATAAAAGTATACAAATACAAGTGCCTATTAGATCACTAAACAAATAATCGACGATTATAGTTACCTGTTCGTCAGTCTGTCGGGTGACCTGCATCGTTACCTGGTTTCGTTCCCCACACACGAAACAGGTCCGTAAATTGTCAGCGCAGGTGAAACAGAACCGATGCCGACACGGAAAGATGGTCGTATTTGCCACTCGCTCTACACAAATACGACACACCGAGCCACGCAATGTGTCTGCATCCCTCTGCGCCTAGAAAATAAACAAATGATAAACATGAGCAATATATTAGCACCTTATGGGAAAGAGAGAGACAAATAATCAACCATTAAATTTACCTCTTCTACCTGGTGACGGAACAACATGTGTCTGGGGGAGCGCTCACGGATACTGTGAAATTCTGGTGATGCAGTACCCTGTACTGAAACAAAACAAAAAAACAAATTACAATCACCCCCAATATAACGCTGTACAAATGCAGATACAAAATGCGATCAACGAATAAACATACCTGCTCTTCAGGTCCCCAGTTTCTTTCACCACTGGTGGATGGACGGCTGGCGTTTGGTGTGTACACCAACCGTCGACGGAAAGACCGACGTCCACTACCAGAAGGTGATGGAGACCCCGCTGGTAACAGCTGCGGTGAGGCAGTCCGCGCAACGCTGTTAGGACGTGGTGGAGGTGGTCCACCAGAAGACGTCGCAGGTAAAGCCGAAACGTATGATGGATGGACATCTGGTCCCCGTCTGACAATGTTCCCATTGACTACAGTGGAGACATCAGATTCGTCAACCTCATCAGGCTGCTGCTGCTGCTCCTCTTCCTCCTCCACCACCTCCTCCTCTTCTTCCTCCTCCTCCACCTCCTCCTCCTCCACTTCCTGATGTGATCCATCGGCCAACCGCGTCAGCGTGTGCGTGTAACCTGTAAGGATAAAAAACCGATTCATCAAGTAATAGACACGCGCGCACACACACACACACACCAAAAAAAAAAAAAAAAACATATAAACTGAGAGCAAAATATTATATTTACCTGCCCAACTAGACCGTCTCTCCTCCATCCTTTGCACCCGTCGGACGATGGTATTGAGGTCCAGGTCATCATCCGGGGTGGTCATAACCGTCGCTTGAAAGGATGGAACCAGCGAATCCGCGTCCGACGTTTCGATGGACCGAAAATTGTCCGCCTGTTCGTAGACACGTACCTCAACCAAGGCGGTCGGCGAGACCCACCTTGGTGTCGGTACGACAGCCTCCGTACGGACATGCTCGGCATCGTAACGCGTAACGTTCGCGGACTGAAGAAAAAAACGTGAATGTGAATTCATCTTCGCATAAAAGTGAAACACAGAATACTTTCAGAGAGAGGAATTCCCTTTTATATGTACGAAACGAGTACCAACACATACACACTACTTCCCGCCGCTTATGTGATAACACCAAATAATAATTAATACAACACCCACCATCCGGTGTCAGAGTCTACAGTTGAGAAATAAATTAACAAGCACTCGCATGTGGAGTTTAAGAGAGATAAAAAACGTTGATTATTATTTTTATCAACTTCCGCTGCCTTTAAAATGAAACTAATTCTACCACTTCCGCCGCCAGCGGAAACATCCATTTCCTGTGTTGAATAAATTAATAATTTTGTTGCAAATGTTATCAATGAACGCGTCCGCCGAATATTAACAATTAAAATATCCACTGTATAGCAGAAAAGAATAATTTCCCTTAAAAGATACATGAAAAAGAAAATACCAGAAAACCCCGTACACACTCACCATATATAAGTAGCTACATAGTTTCCACTTCCATGTCAGTTCACTTTTGATTTTCTTTGCGAAAAGGACTGAGAATACTACTCACCGTAGGTACGATGCCTACACCAGAAGTTATCCGAGCTATTGAAAACAATATGATCCACTTCCGGTGGAACATCGAGGACCAAGACGAAGACGACTTGAAGCTTATTCTATTTCGCTACAGGTATCCCATATTGTATAACATTATGGAAGAAGGACGTCGCTTTCACGACAACGTTAAGTGGTACGTTGCCGTTAAAATTCAAATGCAAAAAATCGTAATTATGGATGAGGGTGAAGACGAGCGAACAGAATCCGATGCCATCTTCCACGGTAGCACCAAAACGTCGATCAACGTACAACTGGATCTCGACAATGTTACCAAACAGTATTTGGAGTCTATCGACAAGATCGTACAGAGTATGGAGCAGTACCTGAAGAATGGATCAGGATGGACGGTGAGCAAAATTAAGGAGATAGACCTTCACATCGTCCGTTACCGTCCTCTCCACGGTGCATCAACTTCATATATCCAGCTTCCGAAGAAATTGGCTGTCAAAAAAGCGGTGATTAATGTGAAGAATTACGACGATGAAA
Source organism: Catonia carolina (assembly GCA_035578175.1). Taxonomy (NCBI): domain Eukaryota; kingdom Metazoa; phylum Arthropoda; class Insecta; order Hemiptera; family Achilidae; genus Catonia; species Catonia carolina. Next base: position 4,320,064 of record JAQMRL010000019.1, on the reverse strand, counting down.
AATGCTTCCTGTGGTCGATTCTGGCGTATTTTCATGATCAACCAGGGAACCATTATAAAGCCTCTTGGTACCGTCAATACGAAGACACCATCAAGATGGACGGTATCATGTATCCCGTTAAACTAAATGACATCAACTGGTTCGAGCGGATGAACAGCACCATAGCAATCAACGTGCTGTCGTACGACGATGAGGAAGACATAGTCTACCCAGTGCGTATAACGGAACATCGTCAACGACAACACATCATACACTTGTTACTGCTGTCCGGTGGGAAGAAGGATCAACTCCATTACTGCCTTATCAACACAAAACCCGGGAAAAATGGAATGTCACGCCTTCTCGCAGGACTAACGAAAAACCTTCGCACTACTCATTACTGCCCTTTTTGTCTTCATAGATTCAGTTCATCTGATCCTAGTATTGCTTTGGGTAACAGAGACGCACACATAAAGCAGTGTGAAACGCATGGAACCCAGCGCATCAAATTACCGAATCCAACCGAAGAAAGGTCATCTGTGATGCGATTCCGTAATTACTCGTGGACACTGCGGGCGCCGTTCACCATATATGCCGACACCGAATCGTTCGTCATTCCAACCGCTACAGCTGAACCCAATCCGCAACAGTGTCAACAGGACAATGAGCACCTGAAGGAACCTCGTACATTTGCCTACACCGACAAAGTTGCATTGCACACACCATCCGGTTTCTCCTACGTGATTGTCGACGAACACGGAGACATAGAAGATGGACCGGTCGTGTACAGGGCTATACAGGTGGGGAGGATGTGATTGAAAAGATGTTGGACGAGCTATTAGATAAGGGAAACGCCCTCAAGGAACGCATGATGAATATAATTCCGATGCGACTGACGTGGGAGGAAGAAGCTGAGTTTGAAACCATTGTGAACTGCTTCTTGTGCGACACTCCGTTGGGTGACGATCGATATCGACATCATTCACATACATCTGGTAAGTTCTTGGGACCGACTCACAACAGATGCAATCTGAACGCCAAGCGATGTCTCCACATTCCCGTATTTTTCCACAACCTGCGCGGGTATGATTCGCATCACATTGTTCAATCTCTAGGCAAGTACAAAGACGAGACTTTATCGTGTATCGCCAACAACAGTGAGAGGTTCTCAAGCCTCCAGTTGGGTCCGCTTCGGTTTCTTGATTCACTACGATTTCTCACCGCTTCTTTGGAAACGTTGGTGAAGAATTTAGTCGACGCATGTGAAGTCAACGATTCCAGAGACACGGTATTCAAGCGTACAAGCACTGTTTTCAACAACAAACGTGATCTGATGCTGCGAAAGGGTGTCTATCCGTACGAATATGCTTCCGACATCGCGAAATTCCAAGATAACGAGCTACCACCAAAGTCAGCCTTTTACAGCCATTTACATCGTACCACCATCACCGACGATGACTACGACCATGCAAAAACTGTGTGGACCACATTCAACATTCAAACGTTTGGTGATTATCATGATCTGTATCTTCAGACCGACGTACTGTTGCTAGCCGATGTCTTTGAAAATTTTCGTGATCTCAGCATGCGATACTACAATTTGGACCCGTGCCATTTCTTTTCCACTCCACACCTGGGCTGGTACGCCATGCTGAAGATGACTAAAGTCGAGCTACAGCTTTTAACGGACATCGATATGCACCTGTTCATCGAGCTCGGAACGCGGGGTGGAGTGGCTATGATCTCCAATCGTTATGCGAAGGCAAATAACCCGTCTCTACCCGACCAGCACGATCCATCACAACCGTCAACGTGGATCCAGTATTATGATTGTACAAATCTGTACGGAACTGCGATGATGGAACCGATGCCGTACAAAGACTTTCGTTGGCTAACCGAAGAAGAAATCGTCGGCTTTGAATGGCAAAAGGTAGATGTGGACAACGAAACGGGTTATATACTGGAGGTAGATTCACGTTTTTTTCTTCAGTCCGCGAACGTTACGCGTTACGATGCCGAGCATGTCCGTACGGAGGCTGTCGTACCGACACCAAGGTGGGTCTCGCCGACCGCCTTGGTTGAGGTACGTGTCTACGAACAGGCGGACAATTTTCGGTCCATCGAAACGTCGGACGCGGATTCGCTGGTTCCATCCTTTCAAGCGACGGTTATGACCACCCCGGATGATGACCTGGACCTCAATACCATCGTCCGACGGGTGCAAAGGATGGAGGAGAGACGGTCTAGTTGGGCAGGTAAATATAATATTTTGCTCTCAGTTTATATGTTTTTTTTTTTTTTGGTGTGTGTGTGTGTGTGCGCGCGTGTCTATTACTTGATGAATCGGTTTTTTATCCTTACAGGTTACACGCACACGCTGACGCGGTTGGCCGATGGATCACATCAGGAAGTGGAGGAGGAGGAGGTGGAGGAGGAGGAAGAAGAGGAGGAGGTGGTGGAGGAGGAAGAGGAGCAGCAGCAGCAGCCTGATGAGGTTGACGAATCTGATGTCTCCACTGTAGTCAATGGGAACATTGTCAGACGGGGACCAGATGTCCATCCATCATACGTTTCGGCTTTACCTGCGACGTCTTCTGGTGGACCACCTCCACCACGTCCTAACAGCGTTGCGCGGACTGCCTCACCGCAGCTGTTACCAGCGGGGTCTCCATCACCTTCTGGTAGTGGACGTCGGTCTTTCCGTCGACGGTTGGTGTACACACCAAACGCCAGCCGTCCATCCACCAGTGGTGAAAGAAACTGGGGACCTGAAGAGCAGGTATGTTTATTCGTTGATCGCATTTTGTATCTGCATTTGTACAGCGTTATATTGGGGGTGATTGTAATTTGTTTTTTTGTTTTGTTTCAGTACAGGGTACTGCATCACCAGAATTTCACAGTATCCGTGAGCGCTCCCCCAGACACATGTTGTTCCGTCACCAGGTAGAAGAGGTAAATTTAATGGTTGATTATTTGTCTCTCTCTTTCCCATAAGGTGCTAATATATTGCTCATGTTTATCATTTGTTTATTTTCTAGGCGCAGAGGGATGCAGACACATTGCGTGGCTCGGTGTGTCGTATTTGTGTAGAGCGAGTGGCAAATACGACCATCTTTCCGTGTCGGCATCGGTTCTGTTTCACCTGCGCTGACAATTTACGGACCTGTTTCGTGTGTGGGGAACGAAACCAGGTAACGATGCAGGTCACCCGACAGACTGACGAACAGGTAACTATAATCGTCGATTATTTGTTTAGTGATCTAATAGGCACTTGTATTTGTATACTTTTATAAACAACCAATAAGGTTTATAATTGTTTTTGTTTTTTTATTGTTTCAGGTTCCTCCGGTTGTGCAAGGTAATGCCAGCACACTGCGTGGCACAGTGTGCTGCATTTGCATGGATCGAGTGGCGGACACGGATCTTCTTCCGTGCCAACACTCGTACTGCTTGCCTTGCGCAAGAAGACAAGACAGATGTGCGTTGTGTCGGTCTGTGATATTAGGAATCGGACATCATCAGCTCGCTTTAGAGGATGGAGGAACCCAAACATAAAATCAGTCCTTTTCAGGACTCACACAACACACCGACACAAACAACACCGAAACACCACAGACGCACACAAACACCGTAAACCCACCCGTTCTATCAGAAAGATCTATCTGCATCCGTATACATGTGTGTGTGTGCGTATGTACATAATTTTTCTCGGGGGCGGACCGTCCGAAGTCTGTAAAAGCGGTGACGGTGATGTTTGCGTGCGTACACATAACGATCACAAATATAGACATGTAGTAGTGGCACGGTTGTATTAATTACTTCCATCCGGTTTTTAAAGTATTTTTCGTAACGTACAATGTATTTTTCAAGTATTATTATTTTCTTTATGTATCCTGGTCAACAGGATGTAGACGGTCTGAATTACATTTATTTTATTCGTGTAATTTTTTGTAGTAGTGGCTCGCTTGTATTAATTACTTCCATCCGGTTTTTAAAATATTTATTCCAACGTACAATGTATTTTTCATATATTATTATTTTCTTTATGTGTCCGATCTTTATCCCGGTTTACCAACACATGCTCACTGCTATCTCAGTCATGACTGAGTGCGATGAAACGATCGAATCCAATTCGGTATCTGCCCTTGTCCATATCGCATTCTTTATTGACCACGATAAATCCGTGTGTGTGATCGGTCCACGCTTTTCTGCATATCCGCTTAAACTTCTCGTAATTCATATCGGTGTTTGCATGATCGTGATACACATGTTTCAGGTTCCGGTCGTCTTGTCGGAACAGCATCAGTAGGTTCGCATTGTCACGCACCAACTGTTTTGGAATACGGCTGTAAGTCTGACACAAGTAGAAGCTGTCCACATTGTTATGACGTCTTATGGCAAAATAGCTTCTTATGTTGTTTTGTTTCTCACACGCTACGTCGTCAAATATCATGATCGAATTCGGATTGGCTTCGGCCGGAGTGATCACCTCTTCGTTTTCGCTGTAGGCAAAGTATCCGATTTCCGGTACCTTAGCCATTACCTCGTGTAAAAATGTATATTTAGGTTGGTACAACGACTTGCTGAATACATACAAGTTTTCAAAACACAGTCCGTTGTCGGCGAATAACAGGTTGAATACGGCATTGGTCTTTCCGCAGTTGGATGGGCCGCACACTATACACCTGATACTGTTCGGTAGTAAAGCACTGTGTCTTCTGCCCATCTGGTCACCACCACCACCATTGCCAATGTACTCGTCAAAATTCAATAGTGGTAATTTTTCCTTGTGTTGTACAGTGCGTATCTCCATTTTGAATGTTCATCGCACACTAATGTACTCAGAGTATATCTTTTTTGTCGACCCACGAATCGTGTGTGGAATCGAACCCCATCCACCTAACGAGCACTTTGTCACCTCGTCGACGTAGCACTTTCTCGACCAGGTACACGTCTCTGTGCTTCGCCTTGCTCAGTTCTTGTTCGTAAAACGCTCCTTTCAACACTTGACCACGTACATCTCGTAAAAGATAAGTGGTGGGACGTGAAGGTTTAACCGTATCGACAGTGAATATCTCGTTGGTCCAATTTGGAAGGTAGCCTTTGGCAAAAGTCTTCTTGTACTTACTGATTCTCACCTGATCGCCAACCTTGAATTTTGTTTTGAGCGGTACTTTTTTCCTATACGTAGCCTCGTTGATCGCACGCAACACCTGCTTTTCGTTTCTTTTCGTCACCTGCGCGGGTTTCATTTGTATAGTTCGGTGCACCGTGTTGTTGTATTCGGTGACCAACTTGGGCAGTAAATGTACCCATTTGTACGTACCTTGCGCCGTGAATTGACGTCACATCTTCTCTTTCAACGTTCGATTGAACCGCTCCACTATGGACGCCTTCTTCTCCGAGTACGTGCTGTAGTGATCTCCCTGGTACAGATCGTCTACTCCTTTCAGCTCGACCCTTCGCGTGGTGAAGTGACGTCGGGCCGGTTTGTGCAGTTCCTTGGCTATCTGCTGTCTCATGATGACTGACACTATTTTACTCTAAGGGCTTGGGGATACACACTCACCGCTGGTCATTTTGATCAGTGGTATTCGAAGAAAATTAAGCAAAATTGTGAGGTAATAAAACTGGATGGACAATTTTAAAGTAATTTTTTTAACCGTTGCTAGTTGAACTAGTTAATAATACTTTTTTGTGTAGAGCGGAAGTAGTGGTATGTATAATATCGATTACAGAGTAGAGAAGTTTGTTCTCAAACTCCGGATGCGGTTGCTTTTAATTAATTTCTCAACAGCGGAAGTGGGGTGGGTAGCAAAGCGGCGGAGGTTGATAGCAGTGTCGTCAACTTCTTTCTCAAGCACCGGATGCGGTGGGTGATAACATTTTCATATTGTAGAAGAAAAGCAGGAAATGATAACAATTAAGTCTGCTTTATTTAATATTCTTTCACACGGTTCGGCAGTACATTGTATTTCGAACGTATATTGCGAAATTGGTATCGACTTTCTTGTTTATCAAACACCGGAAGCGGCTGTATCGCGTGTCAGCGGGTGGGGGAACAAAACATAAATATTCAGTGCAGTTTCGTTTGCTTGTTACACTTCCAACATGGACGACCAGACAGCGTACGAGATACGTCTGCAGACCTTCTACAGAACTGTCTGCGAGGAAGTGTACTTGTTGGTGTTCCCCAACACAAATGTGCGTGTGGAGGCGTTGGCGGAAGCAGGCTTTCTATATGAAGGCGATGGTGACTGCGTACGGTGTCCAAGCTGCTTCATTCGTTTGTGTGAGTGGGAGGTGGGTGATGATCCATTCATCATCCACAAATCCAAAATGCCACACTGTCCGTTTGTCGGGTATGTGGACAAGTAGAAAAAGTATACACCTAGAAACAGTCCTTTTCAGGACTCACACAACACACCGACACAAACAACACCGAAACACCACAGACGCACACAAACACCGTAAACCCACCCGTTCTATCAGAAAGATCTATCTGCATCCGTACACATGTGTGTGTGTGCGTATGTACATAATTTTTCTCGGGGGCGGACCGTCCGAAGTCTGTAAAAGCGGTGACGGCGATGTTTGCGTGCGTACACATAACGATCACAAATATAGACATGTAGTAGTGGCACGGTTGTATTAATTACTTCCATCCGGTTTTTAAAGTATTTTTCGTAACGTACAATGTATTTTTCAAGTATTATTATTTTCTTTATGTATCCTGGTCAACAGGATGTAGACGGTCTGAATTACATTTATTTTATTCGTGTAATTTTTTGTAGTAGTGGCTCGCTTGTATTAATTACTTCCATCCGGTTTTTAAAATATTTATTCCAACGTACAATGTATTTTTCATATATTATTATTTTCTTTATGTGTCCGATCTTTATCCCGGTTTACCAACACATGCTCACTGTTTACACACCCGCATGACAATTTAATTAATAGCCACCATCTGGTGTTAGACTATAGTTATGAAGTAACAAGCATCTGCACACTATTTTCTTCTATACACGCCCACATGACAATTTGATTAAGTGTGACAGTTGTGACTAATAGCCACCATCTGGTGTTCGACTTTAGTTATAAATTAACAAGCATCTGCATCCGGTATAAAATTACACCAGTCCGTTGACGACCCGGTTTGCGTGTACAATTATGCTGATAACATCTTGTTCAATTAACGTTCTTCACGTATCCTGTTCTCACGGTTCGCTCGTCGGCGATCAAGTCTGGTAAACAATCTTGAAGGCAAAATAATTCTCCATTGTCTATACAGGACACACACACGCGCGCGCACACACACACACACACACACTTAAAATAAACTATGATTATTATCCACCGGTTCTTTGTGAACACATATTTTAACATTGAGAATACCTCCGTCTCCCCCTCCGGAAATGGGCGGTGCTTACCTAAAGCGATAACAAACGACAGTGTACCCTGGTTAGTCGAGCACACAACAACCGCCATCTACCCTTCCGGAAATGGGCGGAGCTTACCTAAAGCGATAACAAAAAACGGTGTACCCTGAATGGTCGAAGACACAACAACCACCATCTCCCCTCCGGAAATGGGCGGAGCTAACTTAAAGCGATAACAAAAGACGGTGTACCCTGATTGGTCGAGAATACAACCTCATACTCACCCCTCCGGAAATGGGCGGAGCTAACTTAAAGCGATAACAAAAGACGGTGTGTCCTGATTGGCCGAGGATACAACCTCTTACTCCCCACCAACCATCCTATATAAATCTACTCCACAACATCCACTACAAAAAACAAAATGGCGGAGGCGCAGAACCAACATACGTACACTACTACCAGCCGCCACTGAGCAAGGTAGAGGGGCGCCGCCGTAACCTTAAAAATCTGGTGTGAAACACACACGACTTTCTCTTGCCAGTGCAAATAATTAACAATAAACCTAATATTAGTAATAAAACATTAGAAATAAACAAAAAACTAACCTCAAAAACATAACCTTATTTTAATCATGAGTGAAAGACGCAAAATGTAAATCAACCTCAGTTTAGCTTAAAAATACGGAAAATCGCTCATTCACGCTTAACTAGGCACTGTACAAAAAAATGCTTAAAATAAAAGTTGTAGATCTCTTAATTTCGTATAAATTTTATATTATACACTTATGTCGTAAAATGCATTCTAAGGCCGAAATCTTTAAAAAAATCGATTTTTCACACGTTTTCGTGAGAAAAAACAGAAAATTGCTAATTACCGCTAAACTAAGCGTTATACAAAAAAATGTTTGAAATAAAGTTGTAGAATTTCACATTCTCTACAACTTTTATTATATAACGTTTTGGGCTAAAATGCATATTATAGCCGCAATCTTAAAAAGAAAATGTTTTTACGTAAAAACAGCATCACGCAGAATTTCAGCAAACATGGCGCCTACCCTATCTTGTAGAGAATAAAAAATTTAGTAAACCAGGCGATTTTTAAAAAAACCGTAGGACCAGTTTTTGAGAAAATCGCAAAAAAGGTAAAAATTATACGAATAAACTACTACTTCCGGTTGACCGATTTTGATGAAAATGTTCGTGTCGGGTCCGGTAGTGGTATGTAACATAAGTTTCAAGTTTCAAGTTCGTACGATGTTCCGTTCTTGAGATATTCTGTTCACAGACAGACACACAGACCAATCGCTAAAAACATGTTTGTGTGGGTTCAGGGGGTCTGAAAACGTATAGATCCGGTGAAAACTCGATTTCTTAAAATCGACATGAACACAATACTTTCCTTCCTATATATTCATATAGGCAAGAGAAAGTAAAAATCACAAGGGAGCCGTGAGGTTAAAAAGTTTGGGAAACACTGGCTTAAGGGGAGTCCGTAATCGTAACTTACTCTGTGTTAACGTTTGTACATTTTTCTTAGGAACTATAATAGATCTAGAACCCTGCGGTTTGTTTTATTTTAAACTTCACTCTTGTTTTACATTTTGTGTGTATGAAATTTTCATACATGCATTTATATGTTTTTTACTTTCTCTTGCCTATATGAATATATAGGAAGGAAAGTATTGTGTTCATGTCGATTTTAAGAAATCGAGTTTTCACCGGATCTATACGTTTTCAGACCCCCTGAACCCACACAAACATGTTTTTAGCGATTGGTCTGTGTGTCTGTCTGTGAACAGAATACCTCAAGAACGGAACATCGTACGAACTTGAAACTTAAGTTACATACCACTACCGGACCCGAACGAACATTTTCATCAAAATCGGTCAACCGGAAGTAGTAGTTTATTCGTATAATTTTTCACATTTTTGCAATTTTCTCAAAAACTGGTCCTACGATTTTTTTAAAAATCGCCTGGTTTACTTAATTTTTTATTCTCTACAAGATAGGGTAGGCGCCATGTTTGCTGAAATTCTTGGTGATTGTGTTTTCGCGTAAAAACGTTGTTTTTTTTAAGATTACGGCTTTAATATGCATTTTAGCGCAACAATTTATAATAAAAATTGTAGAGAATTTAAAATCCTACAACTTTTATTTCAAACATTTTTTTGTATAACGCTTAGTTTAGCGGTAATTTGCGATTTTCTGTTTTTTCTCACGAAAATGTGTGAAAAATCGATTTTTTAAAGATTTCGGCCTTAGTATGCATTTTACGACAAAAGTGTATATAATTAAATTTATAGAAAATTAAAAGATCTACAACTTTTATTCAGAGCATTTTTCTCTACAGAGCCTAGTTTAGAGAGAAAGAGTGATTTTCCGTACGAGTCAAACTGAGGTCGATTTTCATTTTGCGTCATTCACTCATGATTAAAAGTAGGTTATGTTTTTTTGACGTTAGTTTTTTGTTTATTTCTAATGATTTATTACTAATGTTAGGATTATTGTTTATTATTTGCATAGGCAAGAGATAGTTGTGAGTGTTTCACACCAGATTTTATACTATATAATTATATTATGTATTATTTTGTAATCAAAATTTATATTATTTCTTTAAACCACCAATATAATATTGTAAACAGTAAACGCTTACCAACAAAGCACTTTCAAGCATAAGTAAAGCATTAAGTAATTTTTATTATTAAAATTTAAAACAGTCTTGTAAACTTAATTAGATTGTTGTCATATTCAGTTTGTGAGTTCATTAATTTCTGTTTATTTCCGTATTTTTGTAAATAACACTTTTCCAAAATCTCAATTCATTGTTTTTCATTTATTTGTAAATTATTCGTTATTATATGTTATTGTGTGTTGATTTCTGTGCATATGTTAAGTTACAATTCAAAATTTATTATTTCTTATTTTGTAGTTAAAAAGTGTTCTGTAAACCGTTTTTTGAATGACCTGGTGGTTTTTCTTATACAGGGTGATTCATGAAGTTCTCCCCCCACTTCTACAGCACATTGTACTAGTAAAAATAATGAAAAAATGTTATATAAACATAGGTCTGAAAACGCTTCGTTAGCGAGTTACAGCTAGCGAAAGATTTCGCCTGAATTCCTGGGCAAAGAGTAAAATAAAGCCATACTGAACTTTTGGAAAGGTTAATTAAGTAAGAAATGTCGTGGATTCTTATGTAATTTTACCTGATAAAGCTAATAAAATAGGTTTCAGAACTGTACCTGTAGTAGTTTTTGAGGGATTCACGGTTAAATGCAAAAAATTGGGGCACGAAACAATGTTTTTTTAAGTTTCATGTACAATAACTTTGTTAAATTGGTAATAAATACATAAAATCAACAAACATTAATTGTAGAGAATTTAATTCTGAGAAAATTGATATAATCAAAGTCTAAAATAAAACAGAAATAAGTATCAAAAAATCGATTTTATTCAGTATAATACATTACTAGTTTTAAGCAAAATTAATCAGGTTGGGCCAACCGTACGCACCTTTTTATAATAGATGTTCGAAAATGAGGCCATCATTATCAATACATTTTGCAGCACGTTTGTGTATTGCTTTTGTTGCGTTTCTTAATTTTTCAGGGCTTCCCTGTATCTGCACAGCCGAATCCATAATACGGGCAATTAATTCATCACGAGAATTCACTTTTGTCTTGTATACAATGTCTTTCATCCATCCCCAGATGCAATAATCCAATGGAGATAGATCTGGGGATCTTGGTGGCCAAGGGTGAGGCCCTCCACGACCAATCCAGTGTCCAGGAAATTGATGATTTAAATAAGCAGAAACGGCACGTGAAAAGTGGGGAGGTGCTCCGTCATGCTGGAAGTACAAATTTTGTCTGAGACGTAAAGGAACATTCTCTAACAGCTGCGGCAACTCTTCTTGAAGGAAATGCAAATACAACTCAGCATTTAGGCGTCCAGGTAATATGAAAGGTCCAATCAGCCGATTGTGCAAAAGGCCACACCAGACATTGACGCTAAATCGGTGTTGAAAGTTCTGTTCCACTACCTCATGTGGATTTTCTTCTGCCCATGAGTGTTCATTGTGCAAGTTATTGACACCATCCCGAGTGAATTGTGTCTCATCCGTAAACAAAATACGCTTGTAGAGTTGATTATTAATATTCAAAAAGTTGCAAAACTCCAAGCGAAGCGGACCATCCCCTGGCTGTAGATGTTGAACCTTTTGTTTATGAAACGGATAACATTTGTTTCGATTTAGTGACCTCCACACCGTTGACTGCGAAACTCCTATCCGCCTAGAAATACGTCGTGTACTTACACCTGGACTGCGATGAACAGCATTAATAACAATATCATCATCAAGTTGGACAGCTCGTTCATAATTGGTTCTAGTACTTGGTAGTGATCCTGTTTCCCGAAGAGTACGAAAAGTTCCTGAAATTGTTTTGGTATCTGGAATCCTCCTATTAGGGTAACGTAGTTCATATTCTACTACAGCAGCTCTAGCATTACCATTACAGTAACCCAAAATAAAAACCATATCAGCGTATTCCTCTGATGTAAATAAGTAAGGCATTTTTTCGCTGAATAAACAATCGAATTATAACTCACAAAAAAATTGCATTTAATAACACGATTCACAGAACCCGATCTCCTGCTGTAGCTTGCAAAACACCACTAATACACAGTTCTAACGTAACAGTACAGAATACCATTGTTGATCAGCTGTTATTCGTGCGTTACCAACTTAGAAATTAATAAAACAAAAAACTGCATTTCGATTATTAGTAAACAATAATTGGAAAATGTTTGCTTCATTTATTTTCGAACATTTAATGTAAATTTTTATTTTAAAAAAAAATACAACGTAATAAAACATGATATTTTTATTTACAAACAAATTTATTTAACAGTTCATCTTGTTTTCTCAATTTATCTCATCATTAAGGAACAAACATTTTGTTTTTGTTTTATTTTAACTAAATACCGTACGGTATTTCTTTACAGATAGTAATGTATTATACTGAATAAAATCGATTTTTTGATACTTATTTCTGTTTTATTTTAGACTTTGATTATATCAATTTTCTCAGAATTAAATTCTCTACAATTAATGTTTGTTGATTTTATGTATTTATTACCAATTTAACAAAGTTATTGTACATGAAACTTAAAAAAACATTGTTTCGTGCCCCAATTTTTTGCATTTAACCGTGAATCCCTCAAAAACTACTACAGGTACAGTTCTGAAACCTATTTTATTAGCTTTATCAGGTAAAATTACATAAGAATCCACGACATTTCTTACTTAATTAACCTTTCCAAAAGTTCAGTATGGCTTTATTTTACTCTTTGCCCAGGAATTCAGGCGAAATCTTTCGCTAGCTGTAACTCGCTAACGAAGCGTTTTCGGACCTATGTTTATATAACATTTTTTCATTATTTTTACTAGTACAATGTGCTGTAGAAGTGGGGGGAGAACTTCATGAATCACCCTGTATACTGGGTGATTCAAAACTACACGACAATCTCTTGGGATCTCATTCTATAGCTAAAAATAAGAAAAAAAGTTCATATAAACATATACCAGAAAACGCTTACTTAGCGAGTTACGGCTAGCGAAAAATTTCACCTAGAACCCTGTACCCTCCGTGAAGTAAGACCGTATAAAAATGTTAAAAGGTACCTACTTACAAAGATACAAATACGATTGTTTCTTATGTTTCTTAATCTGGAAAATTGAATAAAATTGGTTCCAGAGCTGTAAATGCAATACTTTCAGAGATACCTTACATAAAACACAAGAATTGGTACAAAGAAATAACACATTTTTGTGTTTAACGTAAGATTACTTCCATAAATCGTAAATAAAGGTTTATTTTTTCTTAAATAAATTTGTAGCAAATTTAATTCTGAAAAGATTCATGTGAATTACTCAGGATAAAAATGAATAATAGATATTGAAATTTCGTTTTATTTAAAATCAAAACAGAAGCACATAAAACGCACATTCTGAACTGCATAAAATATTCACGAATATGTAGGTTGGGAGTAACAGCTGATCAGATCAGCTGTTACTCAAAACTTACAAAATACTTTTGAAAGTATTTTTCTAAATGAAATTGTTAGGCCTACATCATTATCATGACTGATGTTTTTAGTACTTTAAGTACTTATATAATATTTAACTTTTTGAGCTGATCAGATCAGCTGTTACTCCCAACCTATGCAGTTAAGAATGTGCGTCTGTTTTGATTTTAAATAAAGCGAAATTTCAATATCTATTATTCATTTTTTTCCTGAGTAATTCACATGAATCTTTTCAGAATTAAATTTTCTACAAATTTATTTAAGAAAAAATACACCTTTATTTACCATTTATGGAAGTAATCTTACGTTAACCACAAAAATGTGTTATTTCTTTGCATCAATTCTTGTGTTTTATGTAAGATATCTCTGAAAGTATTGCATTTACAGCTCTGGAACTAATTTTATTCAATTTTTCAGATTAAAAAACGTAAGAAACAAACGTATTTGTATCTTTGTAACTACCTTTAACATTTTTATACGGCCTTACTTCACCGAGGGTACAGAGTTGTAGGTGAAATTTTTCGCTAGCCGTAACTCGCTAACTACGCGTTTTCAGGCATATGTTTATATGAAATTTTTTTTCTTATTTTTAGCTATAGAATGAGATCCCAATAGATTGCCGTAAAGTTTTGAATCACTCTGTATATTTAACATTCATAACATTAATTTTGTAAATTCCACATGAATTGAACGGGTTGGGAGAAGACGGTGCTAACCCACATCAAGATAATTTTACGCAATATCATTTTAAAAGTTTACTGAAATTTACAAATCATGTTTCTGTATATTTTGTTAAGCATTTGTCTCTCAGTTTATTCGGGTTCTTATGACTGTAAAGTCCAGCCTCTCTTAGTTTGCTCCTAATGTAAACAAATAAAGACGTCACTGAGCATGCGCATTATATAAAAATGTGTACACTCTGATTAAAAATTAACAAAATACTTTTGAAAGTATTTTTCTAAATGAAATTGTTAGGCCTACATCATTATCATGACTGATGTTTTTAGTACTTTAAGTACTTATAATTTAAAAAAATATTTAACTTTGTAGGAATACGACATCCGTAAAGTCGCGGACTCTAGCGTGCACCCTGTAGTAGGTGGCTTTTGTTTGTTGATAGTAGTAGCAAACTAAGAACGGCTGAACTGAAGATATAGCATTTTGTTTAAAACAAGCAGTAGGCCTACATTTTATTTTTACAGAATATTTAAGAAAAAACATGTTGGAATTTTGTGGGTTAGCACATTTTTCCTCACCTGACCCCTTCAATTAAACTTGTCATTTCCATTATTATTTTGTAAAACTTTTACATATTGAATAAATATATTGTACAAGTTAATTAAATTTATATGTTTTTATTTGTGAAACAACCTTATAGTTTTACTTACTTATTTTTTTCGTATGTAAAATATAGGGAAAGAAAGTCATTGGTTCTTACCAGATTATTTACCTTAGCATTGGCTGCACATTAAGGTTAGCATTACCATATTTTTTCAGCAAACCTGGGATGACAGTGAAGGCCATGGACATGTAAATTTTAAAAAGTAATTTCCAGTTGGAATAATTCAAGTAAGAACTGTAAACAGGTAATTGTTGTAATAAATAAATGAAACCTACAATGTTATGATCTTAAAAGTCAGTTTTTCGGACAAAACATAATTTTATAATCCAAACTTGTACGATTCTGTAATTAAGATAATAGGGTTTTTTGTTATAAAGTTCTGGTTTTGAAAAGTAAAAAAATTATTTTGTTTTTAAGATTACAATCACAGAACTACTTTTTTTTAACAAAGAATTAATTTAAAAAAAGTTGTTCTGTGAATGTAATCTTAAAAATAAAATTATTTTTTTTAAATTTTAAAACCAGAATTTTTAAGAAAAAGTTTTGTTTTATTATTAATTTCCACAATAATGCACAAGTTAAGATTATAAAATTATGTGTTGTCTAAGAAACTGGGTTTTTAGTACATTACACATTGTATGTTTTAATTTATTTACTACTACCTGAAGTTTTTTTTCAGTTAAAAATGTTGAAACTAAACAGTCCACATCGACGAAAATGTTAAACAAATAAATGTAAATATAAAATACAATTGGAAAATATACCTAAATATTTAAAAATCGTATTTTTATGATAAATTACGGCTTGGTTTTGCGTTGCCGAAAAGTTGTAATCATACAGGCATTGGACGGCTGTTATTAATTTTATTATTTACATGAATCTATTAAGCTACTTTATAACAGAACAAAAATAAGAAAATTATATGGTTTGAAAGAGTACACAGTAGTAACGCTATCTATTGAATGTCATTGGCAATACAGTTCGAAAAAGTGCATTCTCACCCCATCTAGCGGATGGCGGTAAAACTAAACATTATTGAAATTGTAATAAAATAAATATATCCATACAACACTGATGTCAACTTGAAGTGAAAACTATATTTTATTTACTATTTTTTAAAGGCTGAGTGACAACAATCTGTTAATACAAACAGCAATCAACACATTACAAAGCATTACGTATATTTACATTATTTGAATTAATATATCATTTACTATTATTTATTAACTAATTTTCAAAGACTGAGTGAATGAGGGACACCCGTTTAGATCGCCATCTTGCCCCTCACTAAAATATATTTCTTTACAAAATTTTATTTTATTCTTTTTCTAGTCGCCTAGCAACTCGAATAAATAACTTTTTATTAAAATAATTTTGTCAATGTGAAATAATTTTAAATAATTTTTAAATAATAATCAGCTGGAGTTTGTTTATACTTTAATAGACTCAAAAAATAAACAACTCCAGGTGCCCAGTAAATTCGGTACGTTACAAATATCCCCGCAATTCAATTTTGAAAACAAAAAGAAATTTTTATGATAATCTAAATTTTGAATTTGTTTGATAAATTTAATTCCAAAATGTTTTAAAAATTGTTACTAAGCGACCTTACAATTCTACTAACCAAATAAACTATAAACTATAAACTGTAAACAAACTACAAACAAACTATAACCTATTAACATAACACAACAAAAATTTTTTTACACTTACTGTGATTAAACAAAAGATAAATGGAACAAAACTTAATAAACTCATAAATAGGAACTGTGAACTACCAAATATACATATACATAAAATAAATAAAAGTTCAAATAAACATCATACACATACATATACAACAAACATACACTTACATATACAACAAACCTCCTCCTTCATCCCGACCATCACTTTTTATACTATAGAGTACATTTTTAAATAGAATTTCAGATACTACTTTTCCAATTGATCCAGGTATTTGTTTAACTTCTAGGCCACTCCTATTCTCCTCGTCCTGCACATCACTCCTGGCTGAACGACCATTACCTTCCATTGTCACATCAGAATTATAAGTTGAAGTACTGTTAGTGCTAACTCGTCCTGGTATTCTTTCATCATCCTCAGTTTCATTTAAGATTGATATTCTTTGATTTACACTATTTCTCTTTCCTTCTGGCGATTCTAAACCGTTTTGACTGGCATTGGCATAAGTATTTGTTTTTAGTTCAACATCATCCTCATCTGGCTTAATATTTTCCTTTAACATTTCATTATTTTTACCACTTACTGATTCAATTTTTAATATATTCTCCCTTGATTCTCCTATATCATTATTTTCATCTGGTTTAATATTTTCATTTAGCATTTCATTAATTTTAAAAACTTGTCTTATTCTATCTATTCTATTACTTAAATCCCTACCGAGTTTACTCATATTATCTTCAAATCTCCTAGCTTGCTCTTCAGCCTGCTCCTCCAATCTCCTAGTTTGCTCCTCAGATCTCCTAGCCTGCTCCTCCAATCTCCTAGTTTGCTCCTCAGCCTGCTCTTCAGATCTCCTAGCCTGCTCTTGCAATCTCCTAGTTTGCTCTTCAAATCTCCTAGTTTGCTCCTCAGATCTCCTAGCTTGCTCTTGCAACAGGTTCAAAATAAGCTGCATGTTATCATCTGACTTATCTATATTCATATTATTATTGTTATTGCTATTATTATTCATATTTACTCTTCTTATTATTCACGTTATTCCAATCCAAAGATTGTGGATATTTCCCCACAAGGGATGCCAAATTTGTAATAAAATAAATATATCCATACAACACTGATGTCAACTTGAAGTGAAAACTATATTTTATTTACTATTTTTTAAAGGCTGAGTGACAACAATCTGTTAATACAAACAGCAATCAACACATTACAAAGCATTACGTATATTTACATTATTTGAATTAATATATCATTTACTATTATTTATTAACTAATTTTCAAAGACTGAGTGAATGAGGGACACCCGTTTAGATCGCCATCTTGCCCCTCACTAAAATATATTTCTTTACAAAATTTTATTTTATTCTTTTTCTAGTCGCCTAGCAACTCGAATAAATAACTTTTTATTAAAATAATTTTGTCAATGTGAAATAATTTTAAATAATTTTTAAATAATAATCAGCTGGAGTTTGTTTATACTTTAATAGACTCAAAAAATAAACAACTCCAGGTGCCCAGTAAATTCGGTACGTTACAAATAGTACGAGAAATTATACAGTATTAGAATTGTAACGATATTAAAAGATTGTTGGCAACTTAATAGCAGACAATTTAGTATTGTTTGTGTGTGGTGATGGTGTGTGGTGGTCCAAAAATATGATGTAGATAAATGAAGTTACAATTATATTTTTTCTTAGTCAATTTTGAACAATTTCATGAATTACAGCTCGACCAATCACGAACACACGAATATCCAAGATATGCTTCTTTTGATAATCTAACCATTATAACATCAGTGCTGCCAAATATTGCACCTGAAATACACAACATGAAAGGTTCACTGTAACTTTTAACATAAATTAGTATGAAATAGAAACAGTGTTAATTTTTTTTTAATTCCTAATTTGTGTACAGTCCCAGTCATTCTTGGTTTGCTCCTAATGTCAACAAATAATGATGTCACTGAGCATGCGCATTACATAAAAATGAGTACACGCTGATTAGAAAGTAACAACAAAATACTATGTTTTAAGTACTTATAATTTAAAAGACAGTTAACTTAATAGGAATACGACATCCATAATGTCGCAGACTCTAGCGTGCATCATGTAGTAGCTGGCTTTGGTTTGTTGGCAGTAGGAGCAAACTAAGAATGGCTGAACTGTATGTTGCAATCTGTTCAGTTCAGAACAATAAGCAACCCCATGACCCAATGCGATGAGGGTGATGTGTATGAGGTGTAGTCTTGTACAGACCCAGGCCGACCATTCCTGAGAAGCATGGTTAATTGATCCCCAACCATCAAAGTACATCGGTAACCACTGTCTGGTATTCAAATCCGCATAAAAGTAACTTTCTTTACTAGGATTTGAACCAGGAACCTTCATCTCTAAAAATCAGCTGTTAAACAGCTGACTCGTGGCGACGAATTTACCTCTAGACTAACCCGGTGGGTCGTATTAAAATAATATCAAAATTATTACTGTTAAGCTGAAGACCGGTTAAAAAAACTTTTCATAAAAATTTCCCGTAATTGATACATAAATTACCTTTATTCTCATATAAATATGCATCGGTGTTGGGTAACCTGAGCTACACCATAAATATCTCATACCTACAAATGTTGTTGTTGTTTAGGTCATCAGCCAAAAAGCTGGTTTGAACCTGTAGAGGTTTTACTAAGTGAAACAAGGAGTGAAGTGGTTTACCATTGCCTTCCTCACCGAGTGGAAAAGTACGCTTATCAGCATGCTGGGCCCTCTGAAAAGGACATATTATCCACTCTGCAAATGACACCTTCACTTCATTCACCACACGGTCTGGCTGTATAATGAAATTCATTACTTTCAGAGGAGATAACTCTGATTAGTGTCACAGTACACCTCTACCTCTTCTATTCTTAAATGGTCCAGTCATTTCATTGGCTGACCATGTGATAAGAAACAGAACTATTTATTTTAGCCCTGCAATGAAGAGGTTGAGTGTAAATAATTTGACACTCCACCTGTCTGTTATGGGCAGTACCTACAAATGTAACATAATAAATAAATAAATTACAGTATAAATTATGATTTCTTACCTCTCTTTTAGATGTTATTTAGTTTTACGTTAAAAAACTTACGATCGTTTCGGTGATGGTACCAACTTCTTAAAAAAATAAAAACTCACAGAGGTCATTCGATTCGGTCATATCAATAAAACTCTTATCAATTTGTATGATACGACTATTCTGAATTTTAATTTTTTTGAAATACTCTGAAGAAGGCGGTACCACCAAAACGATCGTCAATTTTTTAAACATAAACCTAAACAGCAACCAAAAGACAGTCAACCCTTACGCTGCCAGACTGCCTGTACCTATTCTAATGGGGGCACGGCCCTGACCACGCAGACCGTGCCCATAAAACCGCGGCTTAGGCTACCCTATCCAAGCCTGCATAGCGCTAGCTTCCTTGGCAATGGGGGCCGGCCGTGAACGCCATCGTGTGCTATTCGTAGTGCACGGTGGTGTGTAGTACATCTATGTGTGGGAGAGCTTGTGGAAGCTCGGCAGCGACCCGTCCAACGCTTATACACGGGTACTGAGGGGAGTGTGGCGCCCCGCGGGCGGATCCGTGCACACTCAGTAGGAGTAGGACTCTCAGGGGTTGTGGTGGAGCTGGATATCACTTCAAAGCCACTAAGCTGCTTAAATTCCTCCGGAATGGGCGTAGTCGATCGAGAGGTGTTCCGGAAACGGATAGGTGCGTACGAATGTACCTATTCTACTATTCCAAATGCCGAACTAAAATTTCGTTATTGTACCACGTAATTTTGAAAAGTTGTTACAAATTTCAGAGTTGACACAGGAGAAAAAGCTTGTAACAGGTTGACTGCCACGCTAAAATATTAGTACTGTCCACGACCGCTACACCTAAACAACGAAAAACTTCCACCAGCGCTAAAAAAACTTTCTATGAAAGGAATTTTTCAACTCTAAATACATATTTATTGTGTTATTATAATTAATTCGACAAATAACAAATAATAACAAACAATCGGTTTGTTGCAGGGCTAAAATAAATAGTTCTGTTTCTTATCACATGGTCAGCCAATTAAATGACTGAATCATTTAAGAACAGAAGAGGTAGAGGTGTAAAAGACACTAATCAGAGTTATCTGAAAGTAATGGATTTCATAATACAGCCAGACCCTGTGGTGAATGAAGTGAAAGTGTCATTTGCAGAGTGGAAAATATATGCTTTTCAGAGGGCCTGGCATGCTGATAAGTGTACTTTTCCACTCAGTTAGGAAGGCAATTGTAAACCACCTCACTCCTCGATTTACTTAGTAAAACCTCTACAGGTTCAAACCAGCCTTTTGGTTGATGACCTAAACAACAGCAACAATTTTGAAAAATTGTTACAAATTTCAGAGTTGACACAGGAGAAAAAGCTTTTAATAACAATTCTTACTTTAAATTCTGCTCACATAAAAAGAAGTGGAAAAATGTTCAAGTACTTTCAATAAATTTGAAATTAAAAACAATTTTCATTTTCAAAATTGTAGGGACAAGTTTTAATATTTTTTAACTGTTTTCATTTAAATTAAAAGAAAATGAAAAATTTTGTGTAAACACTCACAAACTTTCACTTGCCAATGCAAATTGTGAACAATATAACCTAACATGAGTAACAAAACATTAAAAATAAACATAAAAATTAAAAATTTCAAAAAACCACACCTCACTTTAATCATGAGTGAATGATACAAAATGAAAATCAACCTGTTAGACCTGAAAATACGGAAAACACTCTTTCATGCTAAATTAGGCTCTGTGGAGAAAAATGCTCTAGATAAGTTGTAGATCTATTAATTTACTAAAAATTTGATTATATACACTTTTGTCATAAAATGCATACTAAGGTTGAAATCTTAAAAAATCCATTTTTTTTACACATTTTCGTGAAAATAACAGAAAATTGCTAATTACCGGTAAACTAAGCGTTATACAAAAAAAAAATGTTTGAAATGAAAGTGGTAGGTTTTTAAATTTTTCACAACTTTTATGACATACGTTATTGCGCTAAAATGCATATTACCGCCTCAATCTTAAAAAATCCATTTTTACTTTCTCTTGCCTATATGAATATGTATATAGGAAGGAAAGTATTGTTTTCATGTCGATTTTTCGAAATCGAGTTTTCACCGGATGTATACGTTTTCAGACCCCCTGAACCCAAAAAACATGTTTTTAGCGATTGGTCTGTGTGAGTGTCTGTGTGTGTTTCTGTGTGTGTGTGTGTGTGTGTCTGTGTGTGAACAGAATATCTCAAGAACGGAACATCGTACGAACTTGAAACTTGAAACTTAAGTTACATACCACTACCGGACCCGACACGAACATTTTCATCAAAATCGGTCAACCGGAAGTCGTAGTAACTTAGTTTATTCCTATAATTTTTCACTTTTTTGCAATTTTCTCAAAAACTGGTCCTACGATTTTTTTTAAAATCGCCTGGTTTACTAAATTTTTTATTCTCTACAAGATAGGGTAGGCGCCATGTTTGCTGAAATTCTGCATGAGGCTGTTTTTACGTAAAAACATTTTATTTTTAAGATTGCGGCTTTAATATGCATTTTAGCGCATATTTTTGTATAACGCAAACATTTTTGTACAAACATTTTTTTGTATAATGCTTAGTTTAGCGGTAATTTGCGATTTTCTGTTTTTTTCTCACAAAAACGTGAGAAAAATCGATATTTTTAACATTTCGGCCTTAGTATGCATTTTACGACAAAAGTGTATATAATTAAATTTATAGAAAATTAAAAGATCTACAACTTTTGTTTAAAGCATTTTTCTCTACAGAGCCTAGTTTAGAGAGAAAGAGTGATTTTCCCTATTTCTAAGCCAAACTGAGGTCGATTTTCATTTTGCGTCTTTCACTCATGATTAAAATTAGGTTATGTTTGTTGAGGTTAGTTTTTTGTTTATTTCTTATGTTTTATTACTAATGTTAGGTTTATTGTTAATTATTTTGCACTGGCAAGAGAAAGTTGTGTGAGTGTTTCACACCAGATTTTTTAATAACAGAGTACAGCCTTCCCCAAAATGTTAGCAGACATGGCGCCTACCTTATCTTGCAGAGCATTAAAAATTTAATACACGAGGTGTTTTTAAAAAAAAAATCGTAGAGGCCATTTTTGAGAAAACTACAAAAACGGAAACATGATACGAATAAACTAAAAACTATTACTTCCGGTTAACCGATTTTGATGAAAATATTTGAGTCGGGTCCTCTCTAGTGGCATCTAACTCAAGTTTCAGCTTTGTATGATGAGATATTTTCTTCACACACACACACACGCACAGACCAATCGCTAAAAACATTTTTTTGAAAAATCGACATGAAAACATTCTTTTCTTCCTATGATTCATATAGGCAAGAGAAAGTAAAAATATACAGGGTGATTCATGAAGTTCTCCCCCCACTTCTACAGCACATTGTACTAGTAAAAATAATGAAAAAATGTTATATAAACATAGGTCCGAAAACGCTTCGTTAGCGAGTTACAGCTAGCGAAAGATTTCGCCTGAATTCCTGGGCAAAGAGTAAAATAAAGCCATACTGAACTTTTGGAAAGGTTAATTAAGTAAGAAATGTCGTGGATTCTTATGTAATTTTACCTGATAAAGCTAATAAAATAGGTTTCAGAACTGTACCTGTAGTAGTTTTTGAGGGATTCACGGTTAAATGCAAAAAATTGGGGCACGAAACAATGTTTTTTTAAGTTTCATGTACAATAACTTTGTTAAATTGGTAATAAATACATAAAATCAACAAACATTAATTGTAGAGAATTTAATTCTGAGAAAATTGATATAATCAAAGTCTAAAATAAAACAGAAATAAGTATCAAAAAATCGATTTTATTCAGTATAATACATTACTATCTGTAAAGAAATACCGTACGGTATTTAGTTAAAATAAAACAAAAACAAAATGTTTGTTCCTTAATGATGAGATAAATTGAGAAAACAAGATGAACTGTTAAATAAATTTGTTTGTAAATAAAAATATCATGTTTTATTACGTTGTATTTTTTTTTAAAATAAAAATTTACATTAAATGTTCGAAAATAAATGAAGCAAACATTTTCCAATTATTGTTTACTAATAATCGAAATGCAGTTTTTTGTTTTATTAATTTCTAAGTTGGTAACGCACGAATAACAGCTGATCAACAATGGTATTCTGTACTGTTACGTTAGAACTGTGTATTAGTGGTGTTTTGCAAGCTACAGCAGGAGATCGGGTTCTGTGAATCGTGTTATTAAATGCAATTTTTTTGTGAGTTATAATTCGATTGTTTATTCAGCGAAAAAATGCCTTACTTATTTACATCAGAGGAATACGCTGATATGGTTTTTATTTTGGGTTACTGTAATGGTAATGCTAGAGCTGCTGTAGTAGAATATGAACTACGTTACCCTAATAGGAGGATTCCAGATACCAAAACAATTTCAGGAACTTTTCGTACTCTTCGGGAAACAGGATCACTACCAAGTACTAGAACCAATTATGAACGAGCTGTCCAACTTGATGATGATATTGTTATTAATGCTGTTCATCGCAGTCCAGGTGTAAGTACACGACGTATTTCTAGGCGGATAGGAGTTTCGCAGTCAACGGTGTGGAGGTCACTAAATCGAAACAAATTTTATCCGTTTCATAAACAAAAGGTTCAACATCTACAACCAGGGGATGGTCCGCTTCGCTTGGAGTTTTGCAACTTTTTGAATATTAATAATCAACTCTACAAGCATATTTTGTTTACGGATGAGGCACAATTCACTCGGGATGGTGTCAATAACTTGCACAATGAACACTCATGGGCAGAAGAAAATCCACATGAGGTAGTGGAACAGAACTTTCAACACCGATTTAGCGTCAATGTCTGGTGTGGCCTTTTGCACAATCGGCTGATTGGACCTTTCATATTACCTGGACGCCTAAATGCTGAGTTGTATTTGCATTTCCTTCAAGAAGAGTTGCCGCAGCTGTTAGAGAATGTTCCTTTACGTCTCAGACAAAATTTGTACTTCCAGCATGACGGAGCACCTCCCCACTTTTCACGTGCCGTTTCTGCTTATTTAAATCATCAATTTCCTGGACACTGGATTGGTCGTGGAGGGCCTCACCCTTGGCCACCAAGATCCCCAGATCTATCTCCATTGGATTATTGCATCTGGGGATGGATGAAAGACATTGTATACAAGACAAAAGTGAATTCTCGTGATGAATTAATTGCCCGTATTATGGATTCGGCTGTGCAGATACAGGGAAGCCCTGAAAAATTAAGAAACGCAACAAAAGCAATACACAAACGTGCTGCAAAATGTATTGATAATGATGGCCTCATTTTCGAACATCTATTATAAAAAGGTGCGTACGGTTGGCCCAACCTGATTAATTTTGCTTAAAACTAGTAATGTATTATACTGAATAAAATCGATTTTTTGATACTTATTTCTGTTTTATTTTAGACTTTGATTATATCAATTTTCTCAGAATTAAATTCTCTACAATTAATGTTTGTTGATTTTATGTATTTATTACCAATTTAACAAAGTTATTGTACATGAAACTTAAAAAAACATTGTTTCGTGCCCCAATTTTTTGCATTTAACCGTGAATCCCTCAAAAACTACTACAGGTACAGTTCTGAAACCTATTTTATTAGCTTTATCAGGTAAAATTACATAAGAATCCATGACATTTCTTACTTAATTAACCTTTCCAAAAGTTCAGTATGGCTTTATTTTACTCTTTGCCCAGGAATTCAGGCGAAATCTTTCGCTAGCTGTAACTCGCTAACGAAGCGTTTTCGGACCTATGTTTATATAACATTTTTTCATTATTTTTACTAGTACAATGTGCTGTAGAAGTGGGGGGAGAACTTCATGAATCACCCTGTATAAGTAAATGATAATCCAACCACCAAAAAATTAATTGCTTATTTAGAAATTCATAAAAAGACAGGTAAAGGCCAAGCCAATTGCTGTGAGCGCTGGGCTACGCATTCGCATATTTGATTCGACCCCCTATCCCCTCCAACCTACAGTAAGATGTACAGTCAGTGTTGTTGAAAATTGACAACACCCATTGTATTTTGTAAGCATGCTGTTTCATTGTTGATTACATACGCTTCACTATTCTGCCCTACTAAGAAAGAAGGCAGTAAGTGCAAAAAGCTAAAGTGTGGGAAAATGGCTTTATAGTATTTTCGACAGCTGTAACACAATTATTAATGTAATATAATTTTGTGATTATGGTAAAAAGGGAAATTTTTTTAACTTTTTTTTAAGTTAAAAATTGAAAAAGTCGGTTACAACAATTAAAAAAGCAGATACTGCTATTTTGCCTGGTAAACATACCTGGTTGGTTGGTTGGAGAGGGAAACATAGTTTAATTTATTTAATTTTTTCAAACTCTACAGGCTGCTAAGGCTGGTGCCCAATATTTTTTTATAATTTTTTTAAATCCATATTCAAGAATTTGTCCACAGATCAATATTTAAGGTGGTGCAACCTTAAACTTTTATGACTAAACGACAATGATATACAAAGCACTAAATGAATTCAGTATCAAGTTCTACTATGTAAAAAATCAGTATCTGTAGCGTACTAAGAAATAAAGCAGTTACTATAGTGCAGATACTGCCTTTTCTCTTAGTATCTGAATATACTCTTCTTTTCCTTTGTAAGCCTGGCAAAAACATGTAGATAATGCTTTTGAATACCTCGATATCTAAGTAACCGTTGTAGGTAGGGCTTTTTTTTAGCAAGTTCACTAGATTCCTTGTGCTCCAAAACATAAGAATACATATAAAATTCAAAATCGAGAAATTGCAGTTACTGCCTTTTTTCTTAGCAGGGCAGTATTGCAATACATACAAGAGGGTCAATCCATACCAAGTGGTCCAGAAAACCATTAATTGGTTGCTCGACCATCTCCAAAAAATTTTATATTTAATGGGTGGTTTCTGTCATGTTTTGCGAGCTCAAAAATAACTCAGAAAATTTTTTGTTGTTTACCATTTAGAAATGGCGGCCATTTTGATTTAAGGCCGCACACTATTCTTAGTGTTTGCAGGTATCTACGATTTGCCACGCTATTCAATAATAAGTTTGCCCTAGACTTTTCAAATAAATTGCATTGAATTAAGTAAATTCTGGGCTACAAATTGAATACATAATTACCTGAGTAATTGTATACCGCAGATGTAAAAATACGGTTTTTCGTCCAAATTGAACATTTTTTTACCATTTCCAGCCAAATCTGAAAGTTGAAATTTATACTAAAGTTTTATAACATTAAGAACTTTAACTTGTGAAATTTTCAGATTATTACTTGGTCTCCCAACAAAGATATGGCAGATACAAAATTGGGAAAAACTCAAAACTTCATTTTTTGAAACGCAATAACTTTAAAAGGGTAAGCATCTCACCATTGATACTTTACAAAAAACAACAATGCAATATACTCTAACAGCACAAAAAATATTAAAGCTGAAAAAGTTTTCCTTCTTTGAAAAAATACCCTTCAAAAATTGAATTATTTTTATTTGCGACCAATACTTTTTAGCTGTTGAAAATATATTACGAAATACAATTACTCAGGTAATTATGTGTTCAATTTGTAGCCCAAAATGTACTTAATTCAATGCAATTTATTTGAAAAGTCTAGGGCAACTTATTGTTGAATAGCGTGATAAATCGTAGATGCCTGCAAACACTAAGAATAGTGTGCGGCCTTAAATCAAAACGGCCGCCATTTCTAAATGGTAAACAACAAAATATTTTCCGAATTATTTTTGAGCTCACAAAACATGACAGAAACCACCCACCAAATATAAATTTTTTTGGAGATGGTCGAGCAACCAGCGTTGGACCACTTGATATGGATCGACCCAAGACTATACTAATGCAGACGCACGTTTCGCCCAGCGCTCTCCTTACGAAAATCAGGCTATATACTTGAGACTATTGAGTAGTATTGGCCGTGCAGATCTTGGGTATCATTTATCCAAGATAGGAGTTGCTGAAGAGAGCCTGTGTAGATTCTGTCATGAGGCAGAAGAGAAGGCTGAGCATATTTTATGCAGTTGCAAAGTGGTTGGCTGCAAAAGAAGAGCGCTGATGGGTAAGGACGTGTTAACACCTTCTCAGGTAAGTGCACTAGATCCTAGGCAGATCCTGCGCTTTATTGAAAGTGTGGGTCTTGCATAAAGAAGGAATAGGGGCAATCACACAAGATCTTTTAGGTCGCGGTGAGGAGGGGCTGCAGAAGCCTGAACGCCCTGGTTGTAAAGTAAAGTATTGGCCGTGCAATACTGTCTGTCTATAACTTGATGGCCTCCGCGCAGAGACGAGCAGAATCGGTCTGCTACTAGCCTTCTTAATAACATTTCATTATGTACTACTACTAACTAACCGATGTTTTATTAGGGACGCAACCCTGATTTAAGAAGATAGAAGTAATACATCGGTAAATTTTCTATCCCCCAATCAGTATGTTGGCAACAGTGTATTCAAGGCCAACTACCTAAGACAGTTAAAATGTTCCAGTCAAGCATTAGTGTGGTGACAGCAGTTGTTTCGTTATATTGTGTCAGCAATGGTTTTTTCCAAAGAAAAACTGGGTGTTTTATTAAGAACGCAACCCTGTGTTAAAAGCCACAATCTACGGCATATTTTTATTTTCCGTACTTTACAAATTATAAATTAATCTAAATTATTATTTTACAAATGAATAGCAAATCGCAATGAAAACATTGTATTATGTCTATATTCTTATAATCAGGGTTGCGTCCTTAATAAAACACCCGGTTCTTCCTTGGAAAAAACCATTGCTGACACAATAAAACGAAACGACTGCTGTCACCACACTAATGCTTGACTGGAACATTTTAACGGTCCTAGGTACTACTGGGTGATTCATTTAAAAGTAGCCTGCCGCTGGAGTAATTTAATTTATAGCCGCTCGAGTAATTTTCATATGCTGTATTGGCAGCGCTGATCACAATGTGATCAACTGGCCTTTATAGTACAATTTATATTATTATTTAATCATTATATTGTTATAGAGTACAATTTTTTCCAGCAAGATGGTGCAACATGTCACACGTCTCGCCAGTCCCTAACTCATATCCATCAGGCTTTTCCCATGCGAGTTGTTAGTAAAGATTTGTGGCCTCCTCGTTCTCCCGATTTGAGTATGTGCAATTTTTTTCTATGGGGTTATTTAAAAGTAACTGTTTACCAAACAAACCCCCCCAGTATAAATGAGCTAAAGAATAACATCGTGGCAGCCATTCAAGCTATAGACGTTTCCGTATTGCGTCGTGTGTGCACTAATAACATTGAACGAGCGCAAAAATGTGTAAGCGTTCAAGAACGCCACTTTCAGCATCTATCATAAAGGTGAAGTTGAAATTTGTATATAAATTTTAAATAATATGTAAAATTATGTAGTAAGTAATTCTATTTATTCATTTACTATTTGAATCCAATTGAGTGCCGAAGGCCGCTGTTAAATGCAACGGGCTACTTTTAAATGAATCACCTGTATATGAATCTAAGCTTTGTGCAGATGCGGGATGAAGGGGAAAGACGAAGTACCAGACTGTTGTTACGTCATAATTAGATGATTAGTAGAGTGTACTAATCATCTCATTGCTTTTCGCTAGGCAGTAGGCTGCATAGTGCGGTGACATACGTGGGTGTTGTTTTGACTATTCGCTGTCGACGGCGACACAGAATATACGTAGTTCGGATAGTACCCTTGACTACTACAAACACAGTACAAGTAAAACGTTACTACTACTAACGCAATCTGTCACAGCAGTAGTGACGTAATGCATACCTCTCAGCTGCACAAAGCTTGGGAACGGGCAGTAGTTGGCCTCGAGTACACTGTTGCCAACATACCGATTGGGGGACAGAAAATTTACCGAAGTATTACTTCTATCTTCTTATAATCAGGGTTGCGTCCTTAACAAAACACCCGTTAGTTAGTAGTAGTACATAATGAAATGTTATTGAAAAGACAAGTAGCGGGCCGATTCTGCTCCTCTCTGCGGAAGGCCATCAAGTTATATAGACACATAATACGTACTATTCATTATGAAAACATTTTATTCTAAATTTAGAACATTATGTCATACTGTTTTTATACCGAGCGATAAAAGTTGTAAAATCAAATATAAATAGTACAGGGACTGGCAGAAAAAAAGGCGGAAAAGTGGATGGTTTTTGATCTGACTGTACATCGCAACAATACGAGTGGGGAGAACCGGGTCAATGACTTTCATTCCCCGGCTCAATGCAATTACAGTTGCAATGGAGTCGTGGAACGCACAACATCGTGCTTTCGTTATAGAGACTTACTTTAGTAACGCTTACTCGGTAGTCAAAACCCAGCGTTTGTTCCATACAAAGTTTGGAGTAAGTAGACACGGTAGTGTTCCCAGTCGCAACGCAATAATGCGTTGGGTTAAAAATTTTAGAGAAACAGCTTCATCTTTAAAACGGAAACCTACAGGCCGTCCACGTAGCGTTCATACTCCCGAAAAGACAGATGCTTTGTGCGATTCTCAGTAGCCAGAAGTCCACGTCGCCCTGCTGCACATAACGCAGCTGTGCTAGGAATATCAGATCGGAGTGTTCGAAGAATTTTGCATTTGGATCTTCATTTTTATCCGTATAAAATCGTAACTGTTCAAGAACTAAGCCAACATGATTTCCAAAATCAAAAAGAATGTGCACAATCAATTCTAAACATTTTAACAAACGATTTAATAATATCATAATGTCAAATGAGGCCCATTTTCACCTGTCTAGCTGTGTAAATAAACAAAATTTCCGGTACTGGGCGGCAGAAAATCCTCGTAGCCTACACGAAAAACCACTTCATTGTGAATGTGTGACAGTTCGGTGCGCGGTGGCTAAATTCGGAGTGATAAGTCCATATTTTTACGAAGAGAACGGTCGAGCAGTTTCGATCCCTTCAAGTCGTTATGTCAAAATGCTAAATAATTTCCTTGCACCAGAATTCCAACGTCGTGAAGTTGACACTGCAAATGTTTGGTTCCAACAAGATGAGGCTACTGCTCACACTGTCAGAGTGTCAATGAATGTGTTACGACAAATGCTTCCAGAACACGTAATTTCAAAAAATTGTAACCTTTCATGGCCTGTTCGATCCCCAGATCTTTCGTTTTTTATGTGACTTTTCTTTGGGGGTATTTGAAATCGAAAGTGTATGTCGCAAAGCGTCAAACACCTGAAGATCTGAAGCTAGCAATTCGAAATGAAATAGCAGCAATATCGAACGACATAATTGTGAAGGCAATGGATAATTTCAAAGTACGATTACATGAATGCATACAGAATGAGGGTCATCACTTGACTGACATAATTTTTAAAACAAAATAAGTGAATTTTAGAATTTAAGTGCTTTAATAAAAAAATGGCAAGAAATGATGTTTCATATCTATTAATAAATTTTTTTACATCTTATTTCTGATCTATTTTATTCATTTCAAAACCATCCACTTTTTCTGCCGGTCCCTGTATAAAAGTAAAGATAAGAAAAGAGAGAGTTGCCCTGAAAATTTCACCGTGATGTGTTCAGAACAGTTAGTAAATCTACTTACGTCCCATTTGAACAGTAGTCTCAACTTAACATGTCACCGAGTAAACCTATAAGACATCAAGTAAATTACATTAACTATCTACAGTCCAGCCTTTCTTAGTTTGCTCCTAATGTAAACAAATAATGACGTCACTGAGCATGCGCATTATATAAAAATGAGTACGCGCTGATTAAAAAGTAACAACAAAATACTTTCAAAACTATTTAAATACAAAATACTTTTCAAAGTATTTTTATAAATGAAATTGTTAGGCCTACTTCATATCATGACTGATGTTTTAAGTACTTATAATTTAAAATATAGTTAACTTAATAGGAATACGACATCCATAAAGTTGCGAACTCTAGCGTGCACCCTGTAGTAGCTGGCTTTGGTTTGTTGACAGTAGGAGCAAACTAAGAATGGCTGAACTGTAACATATAAAGTTTTATATTCTTACCTAAATTCCATTTTACAGTGGAACGCTGATTCTCCGTATCGGTTTTGGAAAATAAATTTATTCACAATTTTCATCTATCGCTGAACACTTTTACACTGTATTGACATTTCTTGAAACTACACGATGTAAAGTTTTTAAAATATACACAAATGTAAGCCTGCCTCAGTTTTGCAGCTACTTACTGCATATCTAGGATTCAAATCACGACTAGATGCCCTCGCATCGGCTAATTTTGTTGATTACTTCACGAAGAGTGTATAGTGGAAGCATGAGGGTAGCATAATAAGTGGAAGAAAAATTTTAAAGCACCAATAAAAAAGCCCAGTAAATAATAGTATAATACTATTTTTATAATTGGGTGTATCACTTCCCTCTGAAATTCACATACTTAACTGTATTAATATTAAAAGACAGCGATATTTCTCTTATCATCTATCTCTTGTACATGTAGTTTTTTAAACTACTTCTAGCATTAAAGTTTTAATTGGAAAATATGCAGTTGTACAATTTCTTTCCTGAATGTATACGCATGTGATTTTTTAAAGAACTTCCTCGATTAAAGCTTTTATCGCAAAATGTGCAAATGTATGGTTTCCCCCTGTATGTATACATATATTTTTTTTAAAGTAGTTCCTTCTCAAAAGTTTTTATCGCAAAATATGCAATGGTAAGGTTTCTGCCCCGTATGCCTCTGATCACAACACCACGGGTAGATGACGAATCCAGTGAAAAATGAAAAAGTGGAAAAGTAGATTAATAGGTGAATGGAAAATCGAAGCAACAATTTACGGCCAGTGAATACTTGTAGCATTTTACATTCGGTCGTATCACTTCCTACCAAAATTTACAATTCAGAGATGTTTCACTTATAGTTTCTTTCTTTTATGTACAAGCAAATGGATTTTTAAACTACTTCCGTGAGTATATTTTTTGTCGCACAACTTGCACTTGTATGGAGTATCTCCCGTGTGTAAGCGCATGTGTGATCTTAAAGTATCTGCTCGAGCAAAGCATTTATCGCAAACGTTGCAATTGTACGGTCTCTCTCCTGTATGTATCCGCAAATGTCTAGCTAAATAACGTGACGCTGGAAAGTTTTTATCGCACACCTTGCAAAAGTACAATTTCTCTCTAGAGTGTACATGCCAGTGTTCCTTTAAATAATCTGCTCGATTAAACGTTTTATCGCAACTATTGCAATGGTATGGTCTCTCACCTGTATGTACACGCAAGTGGTTTTTTAAACTGGTTCGTTCACAAAAGCTTTTCGCACAAATCTCGCAAGAGTAACTTTCCTCCCCAAAATGTTTACGCAAATGTTTATTTAAATGACCAGTGTGACTAAACTTTCTATTACAAAACATACAAGCAAACGGTTTCTCGCCCGTATGAGTACGTAAATGTCTAATTAACCACGACCTAAAACTAAAACGTTTCTCACACATACTACAACTAAAACATTTACGCACTGACATTCTCGCCCGACCAGTCGATGTGGCCATCTTGTCGACATCCCCACTTTTATTCAATCCGACAATACTCTCATAATTTTGCAACTTCAATTCAGATTTTGATTCACTTCCGGCATTATCATCACTTTCATTATTATTTATTTTACGAATTATTTTTTTACATTTATTTATGTGGACGATTAAATTCTCCTTCTCAACGAATATCCTACAACAACCATCGCACACAAATGCCCCTTCTAACGTACAATCATGTCTTTTGTACGGGAGATTATTGTAGAAAACATTCACACAAATCAAACAAGACTTGTACAGCTGCTTAATTTTCATCAAAAATAAATTTTTCTTTTTTTCACGCAAGTTCTTTTGACACGGACGACAGTGGACAACGATTTCATTCTTTTCACACTCTATCGTACCCTGTCGACACAAAATACAGACTTGTGAAACGGTACTGTTTGAAGAGCCTTCAAGTGTGGTTTCGTCGGCTACCTGTGAACAAAAATCACACAAGTTATTTTCAAAGAATTACCTTAAATAATAGCAAGCAATAATGGGTTTTTAACCCTTCAATCGCAGAGTTGCAAAATGCGTAAGCAGCACGTTTGCGAATGGGGTATGCTCTCTTATTAAAAAAATGGTTTCATTTGCCATTAAAAAATGGCAATGTACTCTCAACAATAATCTTATAAGCGTGTAATATTATTTTATTATTTAAGTCATTTGTGAAACAAAATAAAAATGGTCAACAAAAGATTTTAATATCTATTAATTTCACTATTAATATGTCACCATGGCTGTGTTTCATTAGGTACTGCGCACCCGGCTATCAAAGCTTCCAACTTAGTGACAGAGGGATGGTACCAATAGTTCCGACAGGGGCAGTAGGTCTTGTAACTGTCCCCACCGCTGCGCGCTGGAGACTATACAGGGTGATTCACGAAGATATGCAGAAACTTTAGGCTGTACATGTAAAAATAATGAAAAAAGTTTATATAAACATGGGTCCGGAAATGCTTCGTTTCCAAGTTACGGCTAGCGAACGTTTCGCCCGGATTTCAGCTCATCAGGTGAATGAGGTCTTCCTGGAATTCTGGTAAGGTAGATTAAGGGCCGAATTCAATAATTGCTTATGGTTTTTGATCTGATAAATTGAATAAAAAAGGT
Source organism: Catonia carolina (assembly GCA_035578175.1). Lineage (NCBI taxonomy): Eukaryota > Metazoa > Arthropoda > Insecta > Hemiptera > Achilidae > Catonia > Catonia carolina. The sequence continues at coordinate 4,285,814 of JAQMRL010000019.1, read as the reverse complement.
CCCAGAACTATAAGTTAAATTGTTTTTAAGAAAACCAGTGTCAAATGCAAAAAATGGAGTGAAAAACGCATTTTTTCATCTTTGGGCAAGAATAACTTTGTTATTTCACCAAGAAACAGTTAAATTTTTTGAATAAACCATGTAGAAAATTTTATTCTGAACAGACCGGTGTAAATTAAGTAGATGTTAATTAGTAGTAAATTAATAGATGTTTGATTAAATGAATTTTTATTCATAAGAATACAAAGTAAAATTAACCGGAAAAACTAAGATGAAAAAACGTATTTTTTTTTCACTCCATTTTTTGCATTTGACACTGGTTTACTCAAAAACTATTTAACTTACAGTTCTGGGACCTGTTTTATTCAATTTATCAGGTCAAAAATCATAAGAAACAATTGAATTCGCCCCTTAATCTACCTTACCAGAATTTCAGGAAGACCTCATTTCACCTGGTGAGCTGAAATCCGGGTGAAATCTTTCGCTAGCCGTAACTCGTCAACCAAGCCCGCAAGAAAGAAAATGATGCTTCCATTCGCCGGCCTAACACTGTAAGCCATCGACCGGTAGCGTAATCACCCGCTGTCGCGGGTGCATACAACAGTCCCTCAACCGAGCCTTGCATACACCTGATTCTGACAAAGCAGCCATCGACAAACTACTGCGAGGAAATAAGATGACGTCCCCGTTAGAAGACGACAGACCGTGTTGTTCAGCTCCTCGACTGCCACAATGATTACGACCGACTCTTCCTGACCAGACGACCACCGCTTAAAAAGACCTTTTCAGGGCCCCAAACATTTAAGGTTTCTCCCACACCACGTAATGTTGCTATCCTGTGACAAATAAATAAAGACATAAAAGTTATCGCGGTACTAACGCAAGAAAATTTTTTACTTTACTTTTAGTATTGTCTGAACAATAACCGTGCCCAGATTCAGTTGGTAGATTTGTGTCCGAGTACCGAACTGCCCATAAAATCACCGGCGCTGAAGATTCTCTCACTCCCACGGCTAGGGGACTTCAATTCATCTGAATATTGTAGTACCAGTGTCTTTTACACCACTACCTCTTCTGTTCCTAATTAATGCTCGTCATATAATTGGCTGACCATGTAATAAGAAACAGAACCATTTTTCGTAGCGCAGCTGAAACTAGCAGGTCATGTGCAAATAATCTCTGCCTGTTATGGGCTTAAATATTTGATTAAAACTCCCTTTCCGAATATAGTTGAATCGGTGAGTGGGAAAAGGGTAATATTCCAAAAAATGCGAAATTGAACAAAGATAGAAGTTTTGTTAAGTTTACTTCAGCGCATGTATTGGTTGATAAAAGGGAAATATTCCTTGTATCTAAAAGCAGCTAAGCTACATTAAAAATTTAGTAGAGTGGAAAATAGATAATATTCCAGGAATATTACCCGCCTTCCATTCAATAGCGAACAGCTGTTGGACCACTGGTTTCTGTGTAATTATTTTCAAAATGTAACTGTAAATTATTTTAAAATAAAAATAAAGTTTTGTAGCATAGTGGCATGTTATATTGTGTTTTCAACTTCATTTTTCCCATTCACTTGTACTAAATCTAGAAAAAGGTGAATAGTCAACATATTAAGAATCAAAAATCAATCCCATGATTATTGTAAAACAAATTCTAAAATCACCATTACAACGCTTTAATATAATACTACAAATGACCAATTGAACATTTTACCAATGAACCAAAAACAAAGTTACAAAACAGTTTTTTTTAATTTCTCAAAAATAAGGATTTTGGAATATTATCCTTTTTTTTTTTTTTTTTTTTTTTTTAACATCAGACTGTTCTGCAATTACTGCTAATGCAGACGGTGAAGGATGAAATGATTTTTTTGTAACGTATGAAAAGATGCCGTGCCTGAATGGGATTCGAACCCAAGACCGCATGATGAGTTATACCATATTGGGGGGAGGCGGGTGCGCTCTGTGTTTGTCAATTCTGGTTACACCTTTTGCAAAAGCAGTTGCCTTACACTTTCTTTTTTCACAATGATTGTGGCAATAGTAAACTTGCTCAATCCAAATGTTGAAGCCAAATCTACCTGTCTCACTCCACGTTCAAATTTAGCCACAATTTCTTTTTTACTTTTTTAATCTCTATTGTCAATGGTTTCTTTGCCGACCCAGACATTCTCAAAATTTTAAAAATTATAAAAACAGTAGTAAATATACAAACACGAAACTGAAATTAAACATGAAACATAAAAAAACCAGGCCTTCGAAACTCCGATGACAACATAATTGTTCACGAGTATAAAGCAGGATTAAAACTGAAAGCAAGATCGTGCAAACATGACGGTTGAATGTGAATGGATTTCTAAGACAAAAAGTGTAAACCAAGTGGAAATAAAAAAGATAAGATTCAGTACATAATGTAGGACAGTGGCTGGGTGTTAGAATTCAACCGATTTTTTTTTTTATTTGGTTTAACGTCCGACTGTTTTGCAAATTGCTGCTAATGCAGACAGTGAAGGATGAAATGAATTTTTGTAACGTATGAAAAAATGCCATACCCGAGTGGGATTCGAACCCAAGACCGCGTGATGAGAGGCGAGCACGTTACCAACATCGCCAACGCGGCCAGCGATTTTCAATTCAACCGATGAATCAAGCAGAGTGCTAGACACACATAAACAATTTTTGTAAACGTGTGTATACGTACTTTACAGTTAAATAGGCTATACTGATAAAATTTGTATGTATGTGTTATACAAGGTGTGGCTATTAAATAACGAGACTGACTTTATTTTTATTTTATACATAATCACTTAACGCCTAACCCGTGAAAGGCAGAAGAAGAAGAAGAAGACATAATCACTTATTGTCACCTTCAATACACTCCTTCTCTATCCCTACAACGCTCCATGCGAATTTTCCATTGTGGGAAACAGTGCTAGAAGTCATCTTCTGTCAGCTCCTTCAGGACATGTGCCACTTTCTCTTTTACAGCTTCCACAGACTCAAATCTTGTCCCTTTTAATGCAGATTTCACCTTAAGGAACACTTAGAAGATAATAACATGCGATAAAAAGTGGTTTTTTACTTATGATCCGGAAATGAAGCACCAATCCATGCACTGGAAGAGCCGTACTTCACAGAGAGCCAAAAAAGCTCAAATGAGCAAGTCAAAATTTGAAGCAATGATGATTGTTTTTTTTTATATCCATAGGATTGTGTACCTTCACTGGGTTCCTGAAGGTCAAACAATTAATCAATATTACTACCTTGAGGTACTTTCTCAACTACGTCAAACGGTAAGGAAAAAACACCTCGATATGTGGTAGGAAGGATAAATCATGGGTTCTCCAACAAGACAAAGCACCAGCTTATTCTGTCAAGAGGTTCCTAGCCAAGTACAACATCTCAATGTTAGAACATCCACCTTATTCACCAGATCTTGCACCATGACTTCTACCTGTTCCCTGAGGTGAAATCTGCATTACAAGTGACAAAATTTGAGTCTGTGAAAGCTGTAAAAGGGAAAGCGGCACGTGTCCTGAAAGAGCTGATAGAAGAAGACTTCCAGCACTATTTCCAACAATGGAAAATTCACATGGAGCATTGTAGGTTTAGAGAAATGTATATTGAAGGTGACAATAAGTGATTATGTATAAAATAAAATTTTTTACAACGCCAATCTCGTTATTTAATAGCCACATTTTGTACATACAGAATTAATGACATTCTTATACAGCAAACTGTAAATTGCATCGCTTTTCTAGTAAAACAATATTTATATATAACAAGGCAATGGGCTTTCACCATTATTGTTTAATATAGCCCTTGATTTTATCATGAAGAAATGGTTTACTGAAAATGCACCAAAAGTAAGTGTTGGCCAAGGAAAAAAAGCAATAAAGACTAACTGTTTGGGTTTCGCTGATGATTTGGCCCTATTGGCAAACAATATGGAAGAAGTTAAAAACCAAATAATAAGTTTAGAAAAGGTTTCAAGAAAGATCGGGCTAAAAATCTTGTATGAAAAAATGGAGATAATGGCACTGGATCCACTGTGTATAAATAAAATTCAAATTAATAACCAAAATATAAAAATAATGCAAAAATTTAAATATCTGGGCGAAATAATAGATAATACGAGGGTAGGCTGATAAGTAATGCACACATGCTTGTAGAAGACGAACAAAAAGAAATAGCAAGATGGGGTAAATAACAAATTAAAGTACAAATCTTAACCTACCAAATTATCTATTTATTTTTCAATATAGTCACCGTTAAGCATTACACATTTCTCCCAACGTTTAACAAGTTTTTTCATTCCGTCACTGAAAAATTCTTCCGACTTTCCTCGAACCCAGGACGCAATAGCTGCCTTCACCTCATTGTCCGAGCTGTAATGATTACCCTTAAGGTCTCTCTTCAGTAGAGGAAAAAAATAAAAATCGCAAGGCGCAAGGTCGGGAGAATACGGAGGGTGTAAAATTGGTTGAAACTTCAGGTTTCTCAGAGCCTCTCCAGTTGCACGCGAAGTGTGTGGACGAGCATTGTCGTGTTGCAAAATTATTGGCGCCAGGTTGCCTCTAACACGACAAACTCGACGTCGGAGGTGTTTCAGAGTCTGTATATACTGAGCAGAATTTACCGTTGCCCCTCGTTCCAGATAATCAGTCACATAAACTCGGCGAGCATCCCAAAACACAGTCAAAAGAATTTTTTTTGCGGACGGTTGTGTTTTGAACTTTTTCACAACAGGAGAATGTGGATGACGATATTCAGCGCTCTGCCTTTTTTCTTCGGGATCGTAATGATGAACCCATGACTCGTCCCCCGTCACAATATTCAAAAGAAAGTCGTCTCCTTCGTCACGGTAGCGCTTCAAAAGTTGTTCACAGCATTCCAATCGACGCTGTTTATTCTCGTCTGTCAGACGGCGTGGTACCCATCGTGCACAGATTTTACGGTATCCCAATTGTTCAATAATGAAGCCAACACGTTCCTTAGATATTCCAATTTGGTTTGCGATACGCTGTTGAGTGATTCGCCGGTCATTTTGAATCAAATCATCGATGAGTTTGCGACGATTATCGTCTGAGGCAGTGATTGGTCGTCCACTGCGTGTTTTGTCAACAATTAAGGCTTTTCCAGGTTGGCAATCACGAAATTTTATTACCCAACGATTCACAGTAGACCTATCAACAGTATCGTCACAATAAACAGCCTTTAAACGACGATAAATCTCACTAGGATTCACTTTCTCAGCAGTTAAAAATTCGATAACAGCGCGTTGTTTAATTCTCGTTGACATAGCACCAGAACACGACGCCATACTTCCACTACTCAAAACAAACTGAATGAAAGCAACGCCTTCAAACTGCGCAGGCTTGTAGAGGAGAAATAGTACTTCCACATGCCACCAGGCGCGCTACTGAAGTTTATTTAGTTGTCTTCTACAAGCATGTGTGCATTACTTATCAGCCTACCCTCGTAAATTAAAAGAAAAACTCTCTTGGAATAACAGAGCACTTAAAATGAGGAATGCTCATGTTTTAACTAAATCTACGTATAATAAAAAATGTCTCTCTACAAACACAAAGATGAGACACTATAGGACTGTGATTCTGCCAGAGGCACTATATGGTAGCGAAACCTTAATACGAATTAAAAACGAAGGGAAAAGTGATCAGACAATTAAAACAGAATGTAGAATTGTTAGAACTTGCATTAATAAGAACTACAAAAAGGATGGTGTGTGGAGAATCCCCACTAATGAAACAGTGTATGAAGTCGTGGAACCGATTATCAGTCTAATGAAAAAGCGCAGAATTTCTTATTTCTTTCACATATTAAGAATGCCAGAGAACAGGTTATTAAAACAACATAACCAGAGGAATCAGTGTGAAATCTGGTGGAAGATACATCTCAGAAATTAAAGAGGATCTTGACGAAGTTGGACTGAGGATTGAAGATGCGACAAATAAACCAAAGATAAGGGCGTTTCTAAATGCAAAATGTTTTAATGTGGACAAGGTGGCTAGAGTTGTGCAGGTGACTGACGAGCAACGAAAAGCAAGATCTGAAAACATGAGGAGATATTGGCAAGAACCGCGAGCCAATGAAGTACATGGGAAGCGAACCAGAAAGTTGACTAGAGTGATCCATTGAGGTCAAACAAGAAAAAAAAAAAAATAACAATGTTCACATTGTGAAGCAAAGTTTGTAATGCGAGGCGAAATAATGTTACAAAAAAGTTTGTAATAGCGAAAAGTTTGTACAACGAGTGGTACAACTGTTGTATGTACGACACAATGACACACAATTTATATAATAATTAACTCTAACTGCTTCATTACCTGTTCCAGTTCTGCTAACTCAAAGTCATACGCATTCGGGTCTGACTCAGGAATTTCACCGATAAAAAAATCTTCAGTCTCAACTTTCAATTCCTGTTGGGAAAATAGAAACAACAAATTAAATTAAATAAAATCTGGTGTGAAACACTCAAACAACTTTCTCTTGCCAATGCAAATAATTAACAATAAACCTAACATTATTAACCCTTATACACCGTAACACCACAATTGTGGCAAACCGGTTGAATCGCGCGGTCATTCACTAAATGCATGACATCACAGTCAGTATACATCGTAGAACAAAAAATATGGTATGAATCTTGTAGTAGATTTCTTAAAGCGTGTAATACGCAATTCAGAATAAGGATATCATAAAAGGGAAATTTTTTATTCCCTGTACAGTGCGATGTTAAAAGCCAAGGTTATAGAATTTCCCTTTTTCGATTCATTCATGTGGTGTATGTGAAAAAAAGAACGTAGATGAATTCTGATTGGTCTGGCTTGTAGAAGGGACATTTCTGAATAGATACGTGCTCTTTCTGACAGACGGAGAGATCAATGTTATTCTGTGGAGGGGTTTATCAGTTCCAGGAAAAAAAAATAATCGTAAAAACAGAGATAAAAGTAAATTGTATGTTCTTCCTTGTCTGGCACGTTACAAACGTTTTGAAAACAGGTTTTTGTAGATAAAACAATTTCCTATATATCTTATATAATACCTGCACCCTAAAGATAATGTTGTTTGTGTGACGTCACTTCAAAAGTTGTGAAATATAAGTTTACTGCTCGCACGTTCAATTCTTGATCTAGTTAATAATTTGAAAACTCTGTAACTCCGTGAAATATTTACGGAAAATAAAATGAAAAATACCAATTTATTCAGTAAACTCTTACCTACAAAACATGTTTTATACAAATTTTTGTTAAACTGAAATTTAAGCCCGTTATAGTAAAAAATCTAAAGTAAACACCAAATTTTCGCGGGTGAACATTTCGCTCGCTCTAAACGCAAAGAATAATAAAGTGATTTTCATGTTATTATATTCAAAATGTGCGTACGTTTTATATGAATTAGCTGTAATTTTTTCATAATTTTTCGTTAGTAATGACGCTAGATAAAACATTTTAAATAAGGTCGTGGTTATACGAAACGGGTTTTACTGTTTTACGCGAAACAGTCCACTGCAACAGGGTTAATAAAATATTAGAAATAAACAAAAAACTAACCTCAAAAACATAACCTTATTTTAATCATGAGTGAATGACACAAAATGAAAATCAAACTCAGTTTGGCTTTAAAACGGAAAATCACACTTTTACGCTAAACTAGGCTCTGTAGAGAAAAATTCTCTAAATAAAAGTTGTATATCTCTTAATTTTCTATAAATTTTATTATATACACTTATGTCGTAAAATGCGTACTAAAGCCAAAATATTAAAAAAATTGATTTTTCACACGTTTTCGTGAGAAAAAAATAGAAAATTGCTAATTACCGCTAAACTAAGCATTTACAAAAAAATATTTGAAATTAAAGTTGTAGGACTTTAAATTCTCTACAACTTTTATTATATACATTTTTGCGCTGAAATGCACATTAAAGCCGTAATCTTAAAAAATCAAAGTTTTTACATGAAAACACCCTTACCAAGAATTTCAGCCAAGATGGCGCCTACCCTATCTTGTAGAGCATAAAAAATTTAGTAAACCAGGCGATTTTAAAAAAAATCGTAGGACCAGTTTTTGAGAAAATTACAAAAAAGTGAAAAATTACACAAATAAACTACTACTTCCGGTTGACCGATTTTGATGAAAATGTTCGTGTCGGGTCCGGTAGTGGTATGTAACTTAAATTTCAAGTTTGTACGATGTTCCGTTCTTGAGATATTTTGTACACACACACTAGCACACACACACACACACACACACACAGACCAATCGCTAGAAACATGTTTTTTGGGTTCAGGGGGTCTGAAAACGTATAGATCAGGTGCTAACTCGATTTCGAAAAATTGACATGAAAACAATACTTTCCTTCCTATACATTCATACAGGCAAGAGAAAGTAAAAATTTGATGTTTCCAGCCATGTTAGTACCATCTTAATGCTCCTTATAATGTTATTTTTACAATACTTCAAATATAGACAAAATTGGCCAGCATTCTATAAATGTCAATGTTTTTTGTCCCCAGCACTCTAAGTGGTAACTTTATTATACTCGTAGTTAGAGGATATTTGTATGGTTTCTGCTCTCTGTGATTATATCTGTCTTAGCGTTGTTTTCAGATGCAATTAGTATTTTTTTTATTTATTTGTTTGTCAATTTTGTTTTTATATACGATGAATGTTATTATTTTTACTTTCTCTGGCCTATATGAATATATGGGAAGGAAAGTATTGTTTTCATGTCAATTTTAAGAAATCGAGTTTTCACCGGATCTAATCGTTTTCAGACCCCCTGAACCCAAAAAAACATGTTTTTAGTGATTGGTCTGTGTGTGTGTGTGTGTATACAAACTATCTCAAGAACAGAACATCGTACAAACTTGAAACTTAAGTTACATACCACTACCGGACCCGATACGAACATTTTCATCAAAATCGGTCAACCGGAAGTAGTAGTTTATTCGTGTAATTTTTCACTTTTTTGTGATTTTCTCAAAAACGGGTCCTATGATTTTTTTTTAAAAATCGCCTAAATTATTAATGTTTTTATGCTCTACAAGATAGGATAGGCGCCATGTTTGCTGAAATTCTCGGTGAGGCTGTTTTTACGTAAAGAAATTGTTTTTTTAAGATTACGGCTTTAATATGCATTTTAGGGCAAAAATTTACATAGTAAAAGTTGTAGAGAATTTAAAGTCCTACAACTTTTATTTCAAACATTTTTTTGTATACCGCTTAGTTTAGCGGTAATTAGCGATTTTATGTTTTTTTAGATTTGTTTAAGATTTCGGTCTTAGTATGGATTTTACGACAAAAGTGTATATAATAAAATTTATAGGAAATTAAAAGATCTACAACTTTTATTTATAGCATTTTTCTCTACAGAGCCTACTTTAGAGAGAAAAGAGTGATTTTCCGTATTTCTAAGCCAAACAGGTTGATTTTCATTTTGCGTCTTTCACTCATGATTAAAATTAGGTTATGTTTATTGAGGTTAGTTTTTTGTTTATTTCTTATGTTTTATTACTAATGTGTTAGGTTTATTGTTAATTATTTGCACTGGCAAGAGAAAGTTGTGTGAGTGTTTCACACCAGATTTTTAATTCATTGTTTATCTGGTGTGTAATTAAGTACCCGATATATCATTGTGCAATAAGTTGCTGTCATATAGGAAAATGATTAGTGGTTAAAGCATTTATTAATATTATACAGGTAATCGTAAAATTGCGCAACACAAACGACAAGAGAAGTCTTTAATTAGTTTGTTAACACTTTGAAGCCTAAGCCCCGAGTATAGCTTGAGATGAGCATAAATCGTGGTTGTCTGAAGCCCGAGTATACCTCATGCCACTAAGATTCAGACAAGGTTATATCGATCAGGCTTTGGTTGCACAGATTCATTCTATATTACATTTAGTTCAATTTTCTATGCTTGCAGTGAAATCTACCAAATATTTTGTGAACTATATAGAAAAACATTGAGCTGTGTTTGAGGATATGTTTTTGTTGATCTGCATGTGTACTTTGGTGTGATTTTTTCAAAGTTATATGATTTTTTGTAAGTTCTATGAAGTTTGTAGTTATTCTGTATTTGATATTTGTAAATAATATAGTTATTTCTACTTTGTAATAATTGTTTTCCTTTCGTATTTTGTCAGTAATTGTTTTCGTTCGGTTTTATATGTTGTACTGTTTTGTCTTCCAGTTCTCTTCGTTTGTGCGGTTATTTGACAGTAATATTTATAATTTCTTTTTCATTTTATGTTTTCCGTGTGTTGGTGTTAAGTTTGCACTGAAAAGAGCAAAGCTGCAACTGGAAGGAAAGAAACAACCTGGTACTGCCCTGACTGTAATGTTGCATTGTGCTTACCGGTGTGTTTCTGAGTGTTTCATACAAAGGTTAATTACGTGTAAAATGTTTTAAATTTTATTACTCGAACATGTTTAGTGCATAGTTTATTTCATTGCCTTTCTGTAGAATTTGTATAAACTGTTTTTAGTTGTATTTAGGATTGTAAAACTCAAAAACTAGGTAGTGTGTAGCATGTAACAATTTCTTTTTACTTTCTCTTGCCTATATGAATATATAGGAAGGAAAGTATTGTTTTCATGTCGATTTTTCGAAATCGAGTTTTCACCGGATCTATACGTTTTCAGACCCCCTGAACCCAAAAAACATGTTTTTAGCGATTGGTCTGTGTGTGTGTGTCTGTGTCTGTGTGTGTGTGTGTGAACAGAATATCTCAAGAACGGAACATCGTACGAACTTGAAACTTAAGTTACATACCACTACCGGACGCGACACGAACATTTTCATCAAAATCGGTCAACCGGAAGTAGTAGTTTATTCGTATAATTTTTCAGTTTTTTGCGATTTTCTCAAAAACTGGTCCTAAGATTTTTTTTAAAATCGCCTATTTTACTCAATTTTTTATTCTCTACAAGATAGGGTAGGCGCCATGTTTGCTGAAATTCTCGGTGAGGCTGTTTTCACGTAAAAACGTTGTTTTTTTAAGATTACGGCTTTAATATAAATTTTAGCGCAAAAACTTATATAATAAAAGTTGTAGAGAATTTAAAAACCTACAACTTCTGTTTCAAACATTTTTTTGTATAACGCTTAGTTTAGCGGTAATTTGCGATTTTCTGTTTTTTTTCTCACGAAAACGTGAGAAAAATCGATTTTTTTAACATTTCGGTCTTAGTATGCATTTTACGACAAAAGTGTATATAATTAAATTTATAGAAAATTAAAAGATCTACAACTTTTGTTTAGAGCATTTTTCTCTACAGAGCCTAGTTTAGCGTGAAAGCGTGATTTTCCGTATTTTTAAGCCAAACTGAGTTCGATTGTCATTTTGCGTCATTCACTCATGATTAAAATAAGGTTATGTTTTTGAGGTTAGTTTTTGTTTATTTCTAATATTTTATTAATAATGTTAGGTTTATTATTAATCATTTGCATTGGCAAGAGAAAGTTGTGTGAGTGTTTCACACCAGATTTTTTCATAATATTTTGGTGTATATTTAAATATCTCTCATAAACTTAGTAAGAATAATAATTTCAATGTAAATTAATAGTAATAAACTACGTGATTTTTTAATCAATTTGATGCAAAAATCATTAAGATATGATAGAAATTATATCTTTTCGACATTTTTGAAGTTTACTCTAAAAACGCCAGGATACCATGACATACAATGTTCTTATAGCTCAGGCTTCCAAGTGTTAAATTAATTTAGAAAATAATATAAATTTTTCATTTAACCATTCAATATCTTTCTGGTTAATTAGAATTGTTATAATTTAAACTAATTCTCCTTCTGTGTACAGTTTTTACTTTCTCTTGCCTATATGAATAATGTAGGAAGGAAAGTATTGTTTTCATGTCGAGTTTTCACCGGATCTACACGTTTTCAGACCCCCTGATCCCAAAAAACATGTTTTTAGCGATTGGTCTGTGTGCGTGCGTGTGTGTACAGAATATCTCAAGAACGGAACATTGTACAAACTTGAAACTTAAGTTACATACCACTACTGGATCCGACACGAACATTTTCATAAAAATCGGTCAACTGGAAGTAGTAGTTTATTCGTGTAATTTTACACTTTTTTGTGATTTTCTCAAAAACTGGTCCTACAAATTTTTTTAAAATCGCCTGGTTTATTCAATTTTTTATTCTCTACAAGATAGGGTAGGCGCCGAGTTTGCTGAAATTCTTGGTGACGCTGTTTTCACGTAAAGAAATTGTTTTTTAAGATTACGGCTTTAATATGCATTTTACCGCAAAAATGTATATATTAAAAGTTATGAGAATTTAAAATCCTATAACTTTTATTTTAAACATTTTTTGTATAATGCTTAGTTTAGCGGTAAATAGCAATTTTCTGTTTTTTTTTTTCACGAAAACATGTGAAAAATATATTTTTTTAAGTTTTCGGCCTTAGTATGCATTTTACGACAAAAGTGTATATAATAAAATTTATAGGAAATTAAAAGATCTACAACGTTTACTTATAGCATTTTTTTGTACAGTGCCTAGTTTAGCGTGAAAGAGCGATTTTCCGTATTTTTAAGCCGAGCTGATGTCTATTTTCATTTTGCATCATTCACTCATGATTAAAATAAGGTTATGTTTCTTGAGGTTAGTTTTTTTGTTTATTTCTAATGTTCGGTTAATTGTTAATTTTTTGCATTGGCAAGAGAAAGTTGTGTTTCACACATCTTACGAAATTGAGTGTTTCACACCAGATTTTTTTTTTTATTCCCAATTTGTGTACGTTGCAATGTGTTCAATTCAGAACAATAAGCAACCCCATGACCCAATGAGATGAGGATGAAGTGTATGACGTGTAGATGTGGTGTAGTCTTGTACAGACTAACAGAGTATGGTTAATTGAACACCAACCATTAAAGTACACTGGTAACCACTGGCTAGCATTCAAATGTCTAGCATGGCACCAATCCCATGCCCAGTGATGTAATCTAACAGTATTACCATACAAAACTCTTTTAATTGAAATATCTTAACAAATTTAACTGTAGTTGTTCCTACAAAGCAGAAAAATTTGGTTTCCATGACTTTTCGATGACTCAACATTAATGAAGTGATTATTTTGTTGTCCTTTTATATAATATTTAACACTTTGAAGCCGAAGCCCGAAAATACTCGGGCCGTCTAAACGCAAGTGGACGAAGCCCGAACATTTTCGGGCCGTCATATGTTATTGGATATAAAACTTCATACAGCTGATTTTAATGTTTTGGCTATGCAGAACGACTCACTAGTTCTTTTTGTTCAATTCTTTATGGATTCAACACATTCTAACGGTTTGTTTTGAAAATATAAAAGAAATACGAAGGCAATGTAATTTGAGGTTAAACGTATATCTTATAGGCGGTCGGGTTCGTTGTCCGTGTTTATGATTTATTTGTTCTTTCCGCAGTTTTAAATAATTTAGTTGCAGTTTTATTGAAATGTTTTTTGTTAGTATTTCTCCCAAATTTATGTAGTAAGTGTTTTTTTGCATACTGTTTCATGTTTATAATGTTTGTGTTTGTTTTGTGTAACTGTTTTTTTACATTGTGCGAGTGACTTGGTTATGTTTTTGTTGTAAGGTTTTTCTTATGTAAATATTTTATTCTAACAACTATTTTTCCATATTCACTTACTTATTGCACAGTATTATTGTAGATTTTATGTTTTTTTTTTATAATGGATAAGTTTATAATATTAGTGCAACTGCATGCAGTACAATGAACTGAACAAATGTTACAATTTTTATTTTCTTAATTTATTACTACATTTTCAACACTTCACAAAAATAGTGGTGAGTTCTCTATTATATGCATGTATATATTAAAATAAACTGCATGATTTTCTCTTTAAAATGATGTATAAATTGTCTACCTTCATTAAAATATTATGCTGGCACAATGTTTTTAAAAATACCTCAAAACCGCCAGGCAACCAGGCCGAGCATATGTAAAACTGGCTAGGCTTCAAAGTGTTAATTTATTGGTTTCCAATTGGTATTGTAAAATTAATGTTACTTTTGTAAGGGAATAATATGTCAAAAATAAACAATTGAAGAATAAATGAGTTATTATATGAAATTAGCATGTCCTGTCCTGGCTTCGCACGAGAAATATGTAATAATTATTTTAATGTGTATCAGAAATTGTGTATTCCAACGTACACACACACGTGCGCATATAACATTTTGATAAATCATCACCTCACTGCTTACTTCTCTCTAATCTGCCCTTTCAACTATGTTTGTATATAGTTCAGCCATCCTTACTTTGCAAATTACAATACTTTCCTTCCTATATATTCATATTGGCAAGAGAAAGTAAAAACTATCTCCTACACCATTTACTCAGACACACAAATCGGAATGTGTGCAAATACATTATAGCTGTAAAAGTCAACTAAACTTCCTGAATACATAGCCTGTAAACAATATGAGAAAAAAAATCGTAATAACCTAATACCTAAATAATCGATGTGAAACTAACAGAAAATAACATGCAACCCAATTCGAAACCATTGTACAAACAATTAATCTCTAAAATCCTACGGCAAAAATGAAACTGCTTTACTAGAAAACAAACATTAAAAAAAAACAACCTTTCGCTGTTGAAACAAATTTTTAACAATCCAAAAATCCATACACCAAAGTAGGGTTAACTAAAACTAAATAAAAAACATCTGGTGTGAAACACTCACACAACTTTCTCTTGCCACTGCAAATAATTAACAATAAATCTAACAGTAGTAATAAAACATTAGAAATAAACAAAAAACTAACCTAAAAAAACATAACCTTATTTTAATCATGAGTGAAAGACGCAAAATGAAAATCTACCTAAATTTGGGTTAAAAATACAGAAAATCACTCTTTCACGCTAAACTGAGCTCTGTAGAGAAAAATGCTTTAAATAAAGTTGTAGAGCTTTTAATTTCCTATAACTTTGATTATATACACTTTTGTTGTAAAATGCATACTACGGCTGAAATCTTAAAAAAATCAATTTTCACAAGATTTCGTGAGAAAAAAACAGAAAATCGCTAATTACCGCTAAACTAAGCGTTATACAAAAAGATATTTGAAATAAAAGTTGTAGAATTTTAAATTCTCTACAACTTTTATTTCCGGTTGACCAATTTTGATGAAAATGTTCGTGTCAGGTCCGGTAGTGGTATGCAACTTAAGTTTCAAGTTCGTACAATGTTCCGTTCTTGAGATATTCTGTTCACACACACACACACACAGACCAATCGCTAAAAACATGTTTTTTGGGTTCAAGGGGTCCGAAAACGTGTAGATCCGGTGAAGAGTGTATTTGCTAAAATCGACATGAAAACAATACTTTCCTTCCTATAAATTCATATAGTCAAGAGAAAGTAAAAAAAACACATTACGAAACCTTTCACTGTTGAAACATCCTCAACAATCCAAAAGTCCATACACCAAAGTAGGGTTAACTAAAACTAAAGAAAAAAAACAACTTGAGATGCCTTAGCAAAATTTCAGTGACAAAAACCAAACAACCAACCAAAAAATAAAAGTTCATACAGTAGAGCCGTGATTATCCGCGAGTGCCACGGAAAAAAAAATTTAATTACGAACCTTGACGACCTTGAAGACCTGAGCGGGTGAGTGTATCAATCCCCTTGGTTACTTTCTCAACAAGTTGGCAGAAAAACTCATGTTAAGAAAAGTACAATCTAGAATAAAGAAAAGGTGTTTCCAAAGCAAGAAGCCAAAAACGAGTGACTGATTGTTTTAAAAAGGCGTAACTGAACACTTTTTGTTAACTGTACAAGTATATTGTTTTTTGTTTACTGTTCTTTATTTTAGTGATTTAGATGTAGAGCAAAGGTTTCTGCTCTACTGTACATATCTTAAAAGTTTTACATATCATGTTTTTTGTACAATAAAACATAGTATTTATCCTGAAATATTTTTTTCGTTTTTTCACCTCATTTTTAGTCTTTTTTCGGGTTACCCGCGATTTTCGCTATCCGTGGTGCCCTTGCCATCCAATTCCGCGGATAATCGAGGCTCTACTGTATTTCGGAAGAACCCCTTGTACTGAAACCAAAAGCCAATTGTGGGGAGGAAAAATGTCCTAAGTGTGTGAAAATTAGAGAAAAAAAACAATCACTTACAATTTCTGTATGGATAACTTCCGTTTTAATCTGCGACTCCAACGGTTCAACTTCCATGATTACTTGAAAATAAATTTATCCAAATTACGTTTAACGGAATCTTCAATTCATCATCTGAAAAGATAAAAATAAAATCAATATTTTCAAATACCGTCAAAACTAACATACAACTTAATAAACAAGCTTAAAACAAATTAATTATAACTGGAGAAACATTTTGGCATTTCAGAAGTTGAAAATGTTATAAATTGAATATACTGCTTAACAGATAACAGATATATTATCTAAATTGTCATAAAGACTTGTGTACATTTCCAGCACATCTTCGTTCTACGCTTGACAAAATTAACTTCTAAGAAATTACAAAATTAAAGAAGAGACGTCTGGTACAATAACAACTTGAGAAAACAAGAATATAATTATTACTTACGTAAAATCAACTGCAAAAGTACAATATCTTCAGTCAAATATCAATCCTTATAATGCATCCTGCGGTTTGAAATTAATTCTTATTTTATGCAATAAAATTCACTAACCTTCTTTTAAACTGCGTTAACTTTTATCTTTACTTACACGTGTTTCGGTGGATCCACCATAATCAGCATAAATAACATAATTGAATCTAAAAAAAAGTTTTATTTATTTAAAATCTATAGAAGATGATACATCTTCAGTCATTTGTATATTATATTATATATAATATCACCTTCAACTCCATCTTCTATGGATTTTAAATAAATAAATTTTTTTTTAGTTTCAATTATGTTATTTACTCTGATGATGGTGGATCCACCGAAACACGTGTAAGTAAAGATAAAAGTTGACGCAGTCAATCTGTCCATTGCTGGGCTAAAATAAATAGTTATGTTTCCTATCACGTGGTCAGCCAATTAAATGACTGAATCATTTTAAGAACAGAAGAGGTAGAGGTGTACAAGACACCAATCAGAGTTATCTCCTCTAAAAGAGAATTTCATTATACAGCCAGACCCTGTGATGAATAAAGTGAAGTTGTCATTTGCAGAGTGGAAAATATGTGCTTTTCAGAGGGCCCGGCATGCTGATAAGCGTATTTTTCCACTCAGTAAGGAAGGCATGGTAAACCACCTCACTCCTTGTTTTACTTAGTAAAACCTCTACAGGTTCAAACTAGCCTTTCGGCTGATGACCTAAACAACAGTGAAATTTATTATATAAAATAATAATACAACATCAACTTGCTGTATCAATCTTTTTTTTCTAACATCTGAGAATATTTACAATCAGTTTAAAAAACAAAAACTATAAGTAGCATGAAAGGGTTCACATGACGAAAACAATACCCAATGGTATTGCTTCGGAAACAAAAAAAAGTTTAAGATAAGTTTTTAAAATATTAACAAGATAAAAGATGAATAAAATTAATAGAGAAGGTAACCAGATTAATAACGGTGATAGTAGAAGAAGATGATGATGATGGCGAGAAGATGGTGATGGGCAGAGAAAGAAGAGAAGATCAAAAAAAGTAGGTTAGTCGGTAAATCTAAACGGAAGGTCAAGCAATTTTATTCGTTTCAGTCGTGTCACGTCTTCGCTGTTATCAAGTAAATTAGCCAAAGAATTCAGGTGATCTGCTAATCTTTCTTGATATTTTGAACTTAGTTGCGTGATTTCCTCTTTCACGGTGTTGACACATAAGTCCTTATGCAATGTATCGTTTGTCACATACCATGGAGCATTTGTTATTATCTGTAAGACTTTGGACTGGAACCGTTAGATGATAGCAAGATTCGATTTTGTAGCTGAACCCCAAAGCGGTAACCCATAAGTCCACAGCGGTTTCAGTATGGCTTTGTACAGTAGAAGCTTGCTCTCTAATGACAACTGTGAACGTTTGTTCACAGCTGTATCAATCTAAGGTTAGATTAAAAAGTAACAACAAAATACTTTTAAAAGTATTTTTCTAAATGAAATTGTAATGCCTACATCATATCATGACTGATGTTTTTAGTACTTTAAGTACTTTTAATTTAAAAAATAGTTAACTTAATAGGAATACGACATCCATAAAGTCGAGGACTCTAGGGTGCACCCTGTAGTAGCTAACTTTGGTTTGTTGACAGTACGAGCAAAGTAACAACGGCTGAACTATAGTTATAAATATGTACACGTAACTGATAAAGTACTCATAATTAGGTTATTGGTTACTACATGCAGCTTTAAAGGCTAAAATTTTTATAAAAATCTGGTGTGAAACACTCACACAACTTTCTCTTGCCAATGCAAATAATTAACAATAAACCTAACATTAGTATTAAAACATTAGAATTGAACAAAAACTAACCTCAAAAACATAACCTTATTTTAATCATGAGTGAATGACGCAAAATGACAATCGAACTCAGTTTGGCTTAAAAATACGGAAAATCACGCTTTCACGCTAAACTAGGCTCTGTAGAGAAAAATGCTCTAAACAAAAGTTGTAGATCTTTTAATTTTCTATAAATTTAATTATATACACTTTTGTCGTAAAATGCATACTAAGACCGAAATGTTAAAAAAATCGATTTTTCTCACGTTTTCGTGAGAAAAAAAACAGAAAATCGAAAATTACCGCTAAACTAAGCGTTATACAAAAAAATGTTTGAAATAAAAGTTGTAGGTTTTTAAATTCTCTACAACTTTTATTATATAAGTTTTTGCGCTAAAATTTATATTAAAGCCGTAATCTTAAAAAAACAACGTTTTTACGTGAAAACAGCCTCACCGAGAATTTCAGCAAACATGGCGCCTACCCTATCTTGTAGAGAATAAAAAATTGAGTAAAATAGGCGATTTTAAAAAAAATCTTAGGACCAGTTTTTGAGAAAATCGCAAAAAACTGAAAAATTATACGAATAAACTACTACTTCCGGTTGACCGATTTTGATGAAAATGTTCGTGTCGCGTCCGGTAGTGCTATGTAACATAAGTTTCAAGTTTCAAGTTCGTACGATGTTCCGTTCCTTAGATATTCTGTTCACACACAGACACACACACACACACACACAGACCAATCGCTAAAAACATGTTTTTTGGGTTCAGGGGGTCTGAAAACGTATAGATCCGGTGAAAACTCGATTTCAAAAAATCGACATGAAAACAATACTTTCTTTCCTATATATTCATATAGGCAAGAGAAAGTAAAAATCAGTCCTAAAGGTTATTGGTAGTTATTTAGTTTCAAATGACAGGTTATCGGTTGGTATACGCATTTAAATACAGTCGAACTTCTATATAACGAATTTCTCTATATAACAAATTTTTTCCGAGAACATTGAAAATAAAATGATTTTGTATGTAAAAATGTCTCTATATAATGAAGTGGAGTTTCTACATAACGAATTTTTATACTGGAGTTTAATTAATAAGAATTAAAATAAATTGATGAGAACAATAAATATATTAAGAATTAAGTAAAATTGCATTGGATAAACTCAAGCACAATGCGAGTAGCGGACTCTACTTATGTACTGTACTGTACCTTACTGAAGTGCACTGTACCTACAGCAGAGTGACGTGCTGTTCATCAGTTTGTTTTGTCTATCCCTAGCTGCGGTTGTGCGTGAATTGTATTTTTGATGATTTTTGTTTAATAAAAAGTGTTATTCGCAAGTTTAACGTTCAGTATCAGTTTATCGGGTAAAGTTTGACGTTTAATAGTTAATATCTACGCAATAAGATGTCAAAACGGAAAACATTAAATATCGAAGATAAGTTAAAAATTATCGAAGCAGTTGACAAAGGCAGTAGAAAGAAAGATATTGCCTTACGTTTTGGTATATCAGCCAGTTCGTTGTCAACAATTTTGTCAAGGAAAGACGAAATAAAGAAAAGAGCCGGCGTTTGTGTAGAATTAAAAGACAGGAAACGAGTACGACAGTGCGTGTACACAAATGTTGACGAAGCCGTACTAAAATGGCTTACCGTAGTACGAGAGAAGTCTCTTCCTGTATCAGGAGCATTAATAAAAGAAAAAAGCACTAGAATTCGCGAAACAGATGGGTTCTACAAATTTTGTTGCCAGCACAGGTTGGCTAGACAAATTTAAGAACAGGCATGGTCTATCTCAGAAAGTTATAAGTGGTGAAAGTGCCAGTGTAAATGAAAATGACTGAACAACTTGGAAGGAAAACGTGTTAGTTAACCTCCTGCAACAGTATGATAAGAATGACGTGTTTAATGCTGATGAGACTTCATTGTTTTATAAGTGTTTGCCAAATAAGACTCTAGCATTTCGAAATGAAGAATGTCACGGGGGGAAGTACAGTAAAGAGAGAGTGTCTGTAATGTTAGCTGTTAATCTGACTGGGACTGAAAAACGGAAACTTTTCATGATTGGGAAAAGTAAAAACCCACGTTGTTTTAAGGGTGTGAAATCTTTGGAAACCAACTACGACTTCAATAGAAAAGCATGGATGACTGGTGACATTTACTTAAAATGGTTGCAGAAGTTTGACAACGAAATGATCAGACAAAATAGAAAAGTGTTGCTGTTTGTGGATAATTGTCCTGCTCATCCACGATCGGTTTCAGAAAAAATGAAATCTGTTAAAGTCGTGTACTTGCCACCTAACACGACTTCGAAAATTCAACCCATGGATCAAGGAATAATTAAAAATTTAAAAATTCATTATCGGAAACGAATTTTAATGAAAGTGCTAAATGCAATCAATAATAATTCTTACATAGAAAAATGACAATTTCCTTAAAAGACTGCATTACAGAATTATCAAAAGCATGGGTCGGTGATGTTACTTCGGAAACTATCTCCCAGTGCTTTAGAAAAGCTGGTTTTTCTGGAACGGACGTCGGAATTCAGACAGTAGAAGTTCCTCAAGTTTTAAGTGACAGTTAGAGTAGAATACAAGATAAGATCTGTTTATCTGAAGACATAACCTTGGACCAGTATATTAACGTTGACGATGATGTTGAAACAGCTGAATATCCTACGGACGAAGAAATTGTTAATGAAATTTTGCAGTCGCAACATGTTTCCATTGAAGGTGAAGTAGGAGAAGAAAAAGAAGAGGAAGACAGTGACCATCAAGGAGAAAATTCAAAAATAACAAACGGTGATTTATTTAATGCTTTCTCAATAATACGCACTAGTATGCAGCAACATGAAAATGTGCCTGAAGAGATGTTTATACATTTAAACAAGTTAGAATCGTTTATAGAAAACAAGACAATTTTTAACAATACAGTGCAAACTAGAATATCGGATTTCTTCAAAATACAGTAGAACACAAATTGTAAATAGTGTAGACTACGCATATTATCGGTTAGTTTATTTTTTACAATGTTAGTTTTGATGTGTATGTTTTTCTTTACATGTACTGTACGTACATACTTTAGTAACAGTATTTAGTGATTACACTTCGTTATATAGAAGTTCGACTGTATTTTCATATCTAGCTTGTAATGACTGTCGCAATATTTTAACAAGGCTCATATATGTTGGTTAGATACCGCAATATTTTAGTGTGCATTTCAAATGTAAATAAATGTTCAAATAAAACGGCAAAATTGAAAAATTTGTATGAGAAAGTGAGGTTATGTCGGTACACGATAGGAAGAGCTTGTAATATTTCATGGTGATTTGCAGGCGAAATTAACTTCATACTTATTATGTACGCAAAAAAGTACCAATTTCAAAAAACAATTATTATTGTTACAATCGGTGACGGGACCTAATTCTATAATTACCGCCATCTTAGAACAGTTTATATTCATAAACGTATTAACTCCTGAAGACTTAAGGACAAAAGAAATTCATTCGTAAACTTAACCCACTTCCTTTCACTGAAATTGAACACACAGAAACGTCTCTAAATTATCTTAAAGTGATATAATTACAAGAAAAAACAAAAAAAGCACAATCACACTCTTTAATTACTGCCGTGGTAAACAAATTTTGCCTTCCAATCTGCACCTCAAATGAAAATTTATTACAAACCATGCAGTAAATAAACAGAAAAATGCAGTTTACATACCTTAAACCAACAGTTAATATAGTGAATAAAATTTAAAATAGTGTAGGTTTATATTAGCATTATCATCCTAGATAATTTCGTCTCTACTGACATTTTGTTTTTCGCCGGCACAGTTGTTTATGAAAAAGAACGCAACAGATACGATCTCAAATGACGTATTACAAATAGGATCAGAGACACTAAACTTCCCTTCATCGTTAACCAAAGTCAGCCCAGAAAATTTAGTTTAAAAATCAGCAACCCTATGAACGAAAACAATCTAATTTTTATAATTATTTAACATACTAATTTATTATGATTATACTTAAATTCTCGCAACTACTTATGACATCACTGCAGTACAGTACACTTGATTTCGTAGTCACACTTGCAGGAACTCATTCACAACAAAATTAATGAATTTCTGCTGCAATGATTGTTTTAAAACTAATTTTAAAATTCGATTGATGGCTTCCCGATGTTGCTAATTATGCGTTTTCTCACTAAAAAAATTATTATAGAACCAATAAGGAATTTTAGTTTGGCAACACTGATTCAATACAATACGGCGGGAAATTTTCACAATGTTGGTTCATTTCAACATAAAACGTTACTAAATTTTTTGTTTGTTCACAGTGAACAATAAATATTCGGTTTATTTGAAACTGAATGAATTTATAGTTTACATTATAAACTAAAATATTGGAACCATAGTGGACAAATTTATGTAGGCCTATTTATTAGTGCCTTCATGAATTATACAGTTTGAAGGAAATATAAGCAGATTTCGATATTTATGTATAATACTTCATGTTTTTTTTTTAAATATGTAAATATATGGGAAATTTACTCAAAACTGTTGGAGCTATTTTTGTATTTCTACTCCAGAGCTACTTTACTTCTTTAACCCTTATAGTGCCATGAAACTATTCTGAGTTACTACTGAAAAATGCCAGCCTATTTTTTGCGATTTGTAGTATGTCATAATCTATCCTGAACTTGGCAATTTTTTTTTGTTCTATATCTAAATGATTTTTTGTTTGTTTTCTTCATAATGAATTAATCTAGTATTACATTTACCTTACAACATATTTTTTACAATTTTAAAAATAAAAAGTTCTACTTAATTACACATTTTTTGTGTTAATTTACTTTTTAATTTAAAAAAAAAATCACTTAGACAATGTAACTATGGTACAATATCACAAAAAATCATTAAGTATTGTAAAATATAAAAATATTGCGATAAAAGTTTTGAAAATTCATTTTTAGTTTCTTTAATCAATATAAAGTTATTCAAACAATATTAATCAATTACACTCGTAACAAAATCTAAATTTTTTACTGAATATTATGTGTTGTTTATAACAATTTTTAATTCCTAATACGTGTACGTTGTAATCTGTTCAATTGAGAACAATAAGCAACCCAGTGACCCAATGAGATGAGGATGATTTGTATGACGTGTAGTCTTGTACAGACCCAGGTTGACCACTCCTGAGAGAGTATGGTTAATTGAACCCCAACCATCAAAGTACACCGGCAACCGTTGTTTAGTATTCAAATCCTAGTAAAGGTAGTTACTTTTATACGGATTTGAATACTAGACAACTTGAATTAGAATTGAAAACTAGAATTTATAATAAAGCGAAAAATAAAAATTCTATCATTCTTTTAGTCAACGTACTAAAAAAGGTCGCCGGAATTTTTGGTTGAACTGCTGATGTCCTAATATTAGGACGCTGGAACTGTAAGGGTTAACTTTGGGGCTAGGTATACTCAATGACATGTTTAGTTGAGCCTACTGTTCAAATGGACGCAAGTAGAATTACTAACTGTCCTGAACACATTGCGATGAAATTTTCAGGGAAATTCTTTCCTTCCTCATCTTTACTTTTATACTATTTCTATTGATATAAATTTTATTGCTCACTATAAAAACAGTACTAGGTTAACATCTGCAGGAAAACCTAAACGAAAGTGTAAATTTGTTTTATAGAACGTCTCCTGCCTCTTGGATGACTATCAATTAATTTCCTGATGAATGGCAATAGTTTCTAAAAAGAATCAAAAAAATATAATAGCTCTGAAAAGAGCTCAAGACGATTCATTTGAGTCCATTCAGGGAAAATCGGTGAAAGTTCAGGTGTTAAAAGCGAGTTGAAAAAAACCTGCTCACTAATATATATATATATATATATATTTACTTTAGATAATATTAAACCACCAGTAAACACACAAAATTAGCAAGAATGATCTTACCGTTAAGTTAATAAGGCCTTTTCAGATCCCTGGATCCATCATCAGTCAACTCACAAACACTATAAAATTCTTTCACTGGCAATGCATTGCCTTGTCAATTCAAGTCATGACTCAAAAGAATCAAAAAAATATAATAGCTCTGAAAAGAGCTCAGACGATTCATTTGAGTCCATTCAGGGAAAATCGGTGAAAGTTCAGGTGTTAAAAGCGAGTTGAAAAAAACCGAGAAACTGAGTTGAAAAAAAAGCGAGTTGATGAGTCATGACTTGAATTGACAAGGCAATGGCATTGCCAGTGAAAGAATTTTATAGTGTTTGTGAGTTGACTGATGATGGATCCAGGGATCTGAAAAGGCCTTATTAACTTAACGGTAAGATCATTCTTGCTAATTTTGTGTGTTTACTGGTGGTTTAATATTATCTAAAGTAAATTCAGCACACAGTACATGTTTAAAAAATTGATATATATATATATATATATACATTTTTTTTTTTTTATTGAGTGATGATGCCTACATAAGCCTTGGGCTTGTGCGTAGGTAATGTAATGATATGTGGTGATTTACAAATGAAAAAAATGCCAGACCTGACCGGGAATCGAACCCGGGACCACATATTGATAACATAACATCATCAAATTTAAATATACTCAATTATTATAATTAAACTCTAACTTATCTGTTTATATGCCGGCCCGTGGTGTAGTGGTCAGCGCAACTGGCTACTATGCCGGGGTTCCGGGTTCGATTCCTGGTCAGGTCTGGCATTTTTTCATCTGTAAATCACCACATATCATTACCTACGCACAAGCCCAAGGCTTATGTAGGCATCATCACTCAATAAAAAAAAAAAAAAAAAAAAAAAAAAATAAAATAATATTCGTAATAACATTGCTGGTTAGTTTCCGCTGATGTATTGTATAGATTATGGTACAACAATAATAATCACAAAATAAATATACTATACAAAATTTACTTGTGTTTACAAAGGCAGTAGTAGTATGATAGGAAAATGTTTTCATAATGAATAGTTGTTGCAAACTGCCATAATAAATGCATGGTCAAATGAACTCAACATGTCATCATGTATAGTTGATTAAAATACCAATTTTTTCACTAACAGGTCAAAGAATTTGAAATATTTATATCTACTAGTGTTAAGGTCACGTAAGTGCTTTATACTTATGTTCGCTCCCTCGCGATGGGGAAAGTAGTGTTGGACTCACTTGAGGCGTCCTCGTCCAGTCCCAAGGAGTCCGCAACCGCCTACCAACCAAAAACCCGCCGCCTGGCCACTTGATCCGGCATCAACAAAGAACCCCCCTCCACCTCCCTTGGAACTGTTTATATAATACTACAAGGAAAATGTCGGGTTAAAAAAAAATTTATATACTGTCAGCAGAGCGTGGAAGGGAACCGTAGCCTAATTCCCCTCTCCCTGTCACTGACCAACACTCACTCTCCCACTTTCATTCATCTCTTTCATCACCAGCTCAGGAAATTAATGTGCCTACCTTACCTACTGAGATCGGGACAGAATTGATTCACTGTGGGAGAGGGCGATCCCGCTGATCTACATATGTCTCCTCCCTTCCACAGTCTCCCGACCACATATCCACATGAGGTAGTCCTACCACGTTGGTCATTCAGAGAAGCCGCATTCCATCTTAATTAATTCAATTGTAATCGGTAATAGTCACATATATTGACTTTGAACTGAATATGTTAAACAAAAGTTACGTACACCTAGTTAGTCACAAGAAGTGTGAAATAAACAATACATATAGTCTCAACAGAACAAAAATGATTTACATAACATTATTAACAGGTCTCTGCAATATTTCACTCCCAAGTATATGAGGCAGTGGTCACCATCTCTCCCGTGTTTTGGCAAAAGGATGTATGTGAAAAAATCATTTTTTTTTTTTATTTACGATTCTAAGGTAATTTTTTGCGCTTTTTTCAAAAATCCTATTGCCAAGTCTGTACGAGTTATAATTTTTAAGATACAATGAAGGCAAAAAGCTGTATGTACGTCTATTTTGAGAAATTTTAGAGGCAAAATGGTGTATGTGTTAGTAATTTGGTAATTAAAGATTGGCACAAAGATGTATGAATTCTTTCCACCATTTTTCCTTTCTGAAAACACTGAAAATCCCATTGCTATAAAACAGGAATATGATGTATGTGCGATTAATACTTTTTACTTTAGTAAACTGTGTTGTTAAAATTGTTTTAGTCAATGGTAAAAGGGGTTAAATGGCTTATGCTTCTTTTTGGTATGTTTTATAATTATTTGCATTTAGAGAAAGGCACATGGCAGAAGGATGTATGCGCTGAATATTAACTATCCAAAAAAACATAGAAAAAGGTGTATACCATATTTTACGTTATGTTTGCTGCTGCTCGTGAATAGTCATTCCATAAGGCAAAAAGGTGTATGAACTTAATACACCGTTTTGCCGCTCATACACAATGAGATTTTGTTTTGGTGTTAGTTTCAGATTATGTCCAACCTTAGGCTGTATATTCATACAGCCTAAGGTAATCTATTCATGCTAAGGCAAAGAGGGGTAAATAGACTTTACAGCTTTTTTGGGTACACCTTTCTGCCATAGTTTCACTTCTTTTTTTTTGGATTTTTTCTGATTAAGGCAAAATGGTTTAACTGAGTTTTTAGGGTTTTAACAAGTTTTTTACAAATTTTTGACTATGTAGTCATAAACAGAACATTAAAAACTATAACAATACATAAAGCACTCAATTAGAAAGTCATTTACAACAAAACGGCCGCAATTTAAACTTTGAATGCAATTTCTGAAAAGTTGTGTTTTTGGGATACACCTTTTTGCCTTTTTAGGGGAGAGCTGGTCAACCGTGGTTCACAGACTTCATGTTTTAAAGAATAATACTTTTTTCTAATTTTACTTTTTTTAAAGTGTATACTATAGTTGATTTCAAGTTCAGAATGCAGTATGGAAAGTCCATAAGCAATGTATTATTTCATATGGGATTTTAAGCGCTACTACACTAAGTAAAAATATCGACTCCACGCCACATGTTCTCATTTACAAACTCCTAATTGATTAACGTATTACAAAAACATACTTAATATTTCTATAGTTTTAAAGATCAGATACCGATAATAATTATCACAGTAATGGAATTGTTTATAAATTTTAATATCTTTTTCAATTATTTTAAAGTAAAGAATAAAATTATTGTTTAAATCTTGTTTGAATAACAGTCGTTAGTATTTCGGAAAGGTCTAAAAATGGTAATAAAGCTCCCCTGGCCCAACACTGTGATGATGAAGAGAGAGAGGTCATACCCCTTTCTCTTAAGACAATATACAGGGTGATTCAAAACTATACGGGAATCTCTTGGGATCTCATTCTATAGGTAAAAATAAGAAAAAAAGTTTATATAAACATATGCCTGAAAACGCTTACTTAGCGAGTTACGATATAGTCCGTTCGCTCTTAGAGCTTGCCTGAAGTAAACAAACATCCCTTTGAAGTAGTGAGGAACAGTGTACATGTGTCCTTGTATTGCTGTTGGGGTCGTGTGTGTTAGTACACAGTTGATATAGGATGACTAATACATAATAACGATATTTGATAGCTATTCATATAACTGCGCGTAGCCTAAATAAAATTGAAAACAGTTTATTTAAACTGAAAAGTTTATTTTCAGTTAAAATAATGAAACGATTCCACCATGATCGTATATTGTATTACTCATTCCATCAGTCTCAACTTGGCTGTTGTTACATAAACATCCTACTTCATGTGTATGCAGTTCGTACTTAGTGCTATTTGTAATTTATCAATTTAAAATATTTTCTTTTTTCTTTTATTAATATTGTTTAAATCCGTGTGACTTTTTCCTCAACTTTGTTGTTATTGTGTGTGAGTATCTTTTTGCTTTGTTACACTAGTAAATAATGATGAATGATGGCGCTTCAACTTCAGTTATAAAACATAAACGAGGACAACTTCTAAAAATTGTGGGCAAAAAATTATAACTTACAATGTATTTAATTCTTGATGCGTAAAGTATCCTCTATGGCCTTAAAAGACGTAGAAAAAATAGCATCAGAATTGACGGGCATGTCTACATTTACTGTACACGGTATAAGAAAAGAGATGAAAGAAAGTGGCAAGTTGCAGACACCTAGCAAGAAAAGGAAACGAAGCAAACCAGTTTTTGAACAGTGCGACAAATTTATTAAAACTGCAGTTCGAGTAAAAGTTCAGTTTTTTCCAAAATAAGGAAGCTCCTACGCTTAATAAACTTTTATCTGTCTTAAACAAGGATTTGGATTTACCACATTTTAAAAGAACTTCGCTCCATCTCTTACTGAAATCATTCGGATTAGAGTATTTGAAAAGAGGACTATATGTCATAATGAAATAATTAAAATAAGTAAATTGTATAACATTTTACTGGTTATTAATGATTGAATGGAAAACTTTTCGGGGCAACCTGTACGGTATCAGAGCGGTTTGTTTACTTCAGGCAAGCTCTTAGCACGAACAAACTATAGTAGTTATGTTTCTTATCACATGGTCAGCCATGTATATGACTAAAACATTTAACAACAGAAGAGATGTAAAATACACAAATCACAGTTATCTCCCCTGAAAGTAATGAATTTCATTATACAGCCAGACTCTGTGGTGAATAAAATGAAGGTGTCATTTGCAGGGTGGAGATTAGATGGTTTTTAGAGGGCCTGGCATGCTGATAAACATACATTTTCACTCATTGAGGAAGGTAGCTGTACCTTGTGTAGTTCTTGAAACGAATTGACAATAAATGATAGTACCATCTTTTCTGAGTTTTCTTCAACAGTATGTCAAGAGAATCGAGAATTTTTCCTGGATAGAAACAACAATACCATTTTACTATATAACGTCCAAATACAGCCCTCAAAGTTGTTGTTGTTGTTTAGATCAACAGCCGAAAGGCTGGTTTGAACCTCTAGAGGTTTTATTAAGTCAAACGAGGAGTGAGGTGATTTACCTGCCTTCCTCACTGAGTGGATAAGTACGCTTATCAGCATGCCGGGCCCTCTGAAAGCACATATTTTCCACACTGTAAATGACACCTTCACTTCATTCACCACAGGGTCTGGCTGTACAATGAAATTCATTACTTTCAGAGAAGATAACTCTGATTAGTGTCTTTTACACCTCTACCTCTTCTGTTCTTAAATGATTCAGTCATTTAATTGACTGACCATGTGATAAGAAACAGAACTATTTATTTTAGCCCTGCAACGCCCTCAAAGTTATCATGCCGGAATTGATTAAATTTAGCTGACATTGCCTATCAATTTCACCTCCGGCAAAAATAAACCCCATGAAATTGACAAGCAATGTAACCTACATTTAATCAATTCCGGCATGATAACTTTAAGTGCCGTGTTTGGACGTTGTATAGTAACACGGAAATGTTGTTTCTTCACAGGAAAAATTCTCGATTCTCTTGACATACTGTTGAAGAAAACTCAGAAAAGATGCCACTATCACTTACTGTCGATTCGTTTCAAGAAATACACAAGATACAGCTGCTCTTTGCGAACATTCTTTTATCTAATCGAATAGCGTATAATCACTTAATCTACACAAAATCACAGTCCTCGTCTTTCTATTTCTGCTGATCTAAATTTAAAATAAAAAAATATGTAACTAGGCAACGAAAATAAACGTATTAGGAAAATCAAATAAAAATTTATAATATATTTTTTGTTTTTTTTTTGTTTAACGTCCGACTGTTATGCAATTACTGCTAATGCAGACGGTGAAGGATGAAATGAATTTTTGTAACGTATGAAAATATGCTGTGCCTGAATGGGATTCGAACCCAAGACCGCATAATGAGAGGCGAGCACGTTACCAACTAAAATAAAATGAAAACTATGTACAATTTTCTTGATATATCACATGCTAATGTTGGTCGTAATTAATATTATAAACGAATTATATTATACAGAGTGATTCAAAACTATACGGCAATCTCTTAATATCTTCATTCTATAGGTAAAAATAAGAAAAAAAGTTCATATAAACATATGCCTGAAAATGGCTTAGTTAGCGAGTTACGGCTAGCGAAAAATTTCACCTAGAACTCTGTACCCTCGGTGAAGTAAGGCAGTATAAAAAATGTTAACACTTATATGGAAACATGTTTTTTATAACGTTAATAGAAACACCCGGTCTGACAGACCACCATTTCATTTTTGGGAATTTATTTGGGAATCAAAGGCAAAGAAACTCAACTAGATCTGTTTAACAAAAATTATTTTATTTTACTATAGTTTAATGATTGAATTGACATTGGTATAAGATCTGGTTATCGAAAAACAATTGTTTAAATAAAAGAAAAAGCCAAATTATTTATGGTATTAACGACTTAATTTTTAAAATTGATAACATACTTATAATGTTTTTTTTTCACTCAGGTTAAATGTATTATTTTAATACATATGTAATCACATACTTAAATTTAAAAGAGCAAAAATTTGTATAAAAGAAACATAACTCAAAAGTGACTACTTATATATTAGGGTTTTTTTTACTGACATTTGTTTTTTGTACAATCAAGACACAGTTTTCTACTGCATTCTAGGCAAATAGCTTTCTTGCAAGTGATACATCCGAGTCATCAATTTCATCACAAATAGAACCTTCCGAGTCACTGTCATCATTTTCCAATAATCTACGAATTCTGTCACCATAGTCGGGATCGCTTGTACTAAGTGGTCGAGCCATTTCAGAAATTTACAATTAAATAATAAAAAAAATAATTAA
Source organism: Catonia carolina (assembly GCA_035578175.1). NCBI lineage: Eukaryota > Metazoa > Arthropoda > Insecta > Hemiptera > Achilidae > Catonia > Catonia carolina. The sequence continues at coordinate 4,254,553 of JAQMRL010000019.1, read as the reverse complement.
AATATATACAAATAATTAAAATATAAACCCGTAAAGGAAACACCCGTCTTACAGACCGTTAAATACAGTAAGAGAAACACACGGTTCCACAGACCGCTACATGAAATACACAAAAAGAAACACGCGGTATCACAGACCGGTATGATTTTTAAGAACGATTTACACTTCCGCAACGATTCACGTGAACTGAACCATATTTCACTATGAAGTAGATAGGAATGAGGGAGGAAGCTATTGTGACGGTCAGCACCAACCCTAGCTCAGGGAACCCAGTAATATGTAAACAAATCACCCTTAGTGCCTGTGAGACCGATGTTTCCATATAAGTGTTAAAGGTAGTTACAAAGATACAAATACGATTGTTTCTTATGTTTCTTAATCTGAAAAATTGAATAAAATTGTTTTCACAGCTGTAAATGCAATACTTTCAGAGGTACATAAAGGTGTACATTTATCAAAATGTTATATGTACACGTGTGTGTGTACATTGGAATACACTATCGATCTAGCAGCTACACAATTTCTGATACACAATAAAAAAAATCTGGTGTGAAACACTCGCACAACTTTCTCTTGCCAATGAAAATAATTTAAACAATATAACCTAACATTAGTAATAAAACATTAAAAATGAACAAAAAACTAACCTCAAAAACATAACCTTATTTTAATCATGAGAGAAAGACGCAAAATGAAAATCAACCTAGTTTGGCTTAAAAATACGGAAAATCACTCTTTCACGCCAAACTAGGCTCTGTAGAGAAAAATGCTCTAAATAAAAGTTGTAGATTTTTTAATTTTCTATAAATTTGTTTATTAACACTTTTGTCATAAAATGAATACTAAGGCCGAAATCTTTAAAAAATCGATTTTTCACACGTTTTCGTGAGAAAAAACAGAAAATCGCTAATTACCGCTAAACTAAGCGTTATACAAAAAAATGTTTGAAATAAAAGTTGTAGAATTTTAAATTTTCTACATTTTTTATTATATACATTTTTGCGTTAAAATACATATTTAAGCCGTAATCTTAAAAAAACACTTTTTTACGTGAAAACAGCCTCACCAAGAATTTCAGCAAACATGGCGCCTACCCTATCTTGTAGAGAATAAAAAATTGAGTAAATGAGGCGATTTAAAAAAAAATCTTAGGACCAGTTTTTGAGAAAATCGCAAAAAAGTGAAAAATTACATGAATAAACTACTACTTCTGGTTGACCGATTTTGATGAAATGTTGGTGTCGGGTCCAGTAGTGGTATGTAACTTAAGTTTCAAGTTTGTACAATGTTCCATTCTTGAGATATTTTGTACACACACACACACACACACACACTCACACACACACACACACAGCAATCGCTACATGTTTTTTGGGATCGGGGGTCTGAAAACGTGTAGATCCGGTGAAAACTTGATTTCGAAAAATCGACATGAAAATAATACTTTCCTTCCTATATTATTCATATGAGAGTTGCGTTTGAGAAGCCACGGTGAAAGGTTGTGTTTTGTTTACCGCTCTCTTATCAGTATTGTGTACTGTCGTTTGCATTGCTACGATGCCGATCGAAATAAATGTGTACCGTGCGCGTATAGGCCTGCATACCGCTTCTGTTCACTATTGTCGGCCTAGTTTATTCATATTTAATTATTCTAGTTTTCTTAAATTTTTTGGCCTGTCTCTGGAAAACTGCTTCTTTTATGGCCTTGTTTTTGTTAGTGATTTTAATAATCGGTGGTGTTGAAACTAACCCAGGACCCGTCACGTTAGAAGATTTATGGGAGAAAATGCGTGGTCTGGACACTATTAGCAACGACATCGGGGAATTAAAAAATTCTATTAAAGAAGTGATAGCGTTTAACTCGAGTTTGCAGCAGAAAGTAAGCGTTTTACGCGAAAAAATTGTTACTGCCGAACGCGAGAATGGATTGCTTCACGTAAAAATGGACCGACTTGAGCAATTTTCGCGACGAAATAATCTTATTTTCTATAATGTGCAGGAGGGAAAGGACGAAGATTGGGATAGATCCGAAGAAATAGTGTCTAATATTATTAAAAATGAACTGGGTGTCAACATTTCCAACTATGATAAAGAGAGGGCTCATAGACTTGGGCGTAGGTGTGGTAAAAACAGGCCTATTATTATTAAATTTAGTAATTATAAAACGAAAATGGCAATTTTGACTGCAAGTAAAAAACTAAAAGATTCTGGTATCGCTGTGTCAGAGGATTTCACTAAGAAAATCAGGGAAATACGTGATGAATTAAAAGGTTACATGTTCGATGCCAGAAAGCAGGGCCATTATGCTACAATAAAATATGACAAACTGGTTGTTAATGGAAAATACTATTGTTTATCGGACTTAAAGGGCGAAAATACAGAGTCTAGCATAGTGCACCAGTTGCCGGTCACTAACGAAAATACCTCTACCGAGTCACAAAATCTGGTTCCTTCAAGCGCCGAAGCCCACCTGAGAAGGCAGGAAGTTGGTAATGGAGAGCAGGGGCGGCGAACTCCTGAGCATAAAAAATCTACAGACGGAACGCACGTGGAATTTTTTCTTAGCAAAGGTAGTGGGAATTTTAGCGCAGATACAGAAAATTCACCTGTAAAAACTCAAAATAGTACAGGATCGTCTAAAAAGGGAGCAGTCTCCAGGAAAGGGAATTGCACAAGTGATGTACGTCGGTGGCTTAAAGAGGGCACAGTTACTCGCAGCAAATCTAAAGGGCCCGCCCTTACATCGAGAGACAGAGTAGGAAGTGTATAGTGGGAGTGGAGTGCGGCGAATGCCGGTAGCAGTGTGTCAGAACTAATGCCTGAACTTAGTATGGTAGGAACTCAAAATAACAACTTAGGTAAGTCGACCAACATTTTATTTTGGAATTGTCATGGCATCTCCACCCTTTTTTCTCTTGATGGTACAGAGTTATCGGAAATTAAAACAAATGAAATAATTTTTTTAAGTGAAACATGGGAGCATAATCCGTTATTAAATATTAACAATTTTTCTGAGTATGACTGTATCCAAAAAGAGGCTGAAAAACACAGCTCACGGGGCCGGGCATCCGGAGGTCTACTCCTACTAGCTAAAAAAGGCATAAAATTTAAAACAGTCTCTATTAATAAATTTTTTATATTTATTGAAATTACTTATAGGAATGCCATTATTATTGTTGGGGGCGTTTATTTGAGCCCACAGTGCGTTGACGATGGCCTAACCGAACTATCAGCTTTGTTTGAAAGGGAGGCGGAACTGTTTTTCTCTTACCCGGTATTAATAGGAGGCGATTTTAATTGTAGGGTGGGAAATTTAAATCAGTCGCTAGACAATTTGAACTTTAATTACTCGAGGTTATCAGGATAACAGGATTATTGGGTAAACAGGATTTCAAATGACGAAATCGTTAACTCAGGTGGGAGAAGGTTAGTCCGTCTAATGGAAGATAATATCTTTTATGTCGTAAATGGTCGTAGCATTAGCGATAACCCAGGTCAGTTTACCTTTTTTAACGAAAATGGTAAAAGTATAGTAGATTTAGTGTGGTCGAACTATTTATCGTTAGATATCCTTGAGGATTTATCTGTTTGCGACTTAATATTAGCTTCTGACCACTTACCGATCTCTGTGAAAATAAATGCTGATTTTGTTCCTGGTAATCGCTTAAAGACGAGCAACAAAATCTGCCCCAAATATGTTTGGTCTGAAGAGCGTAAACATGATTTTAAAAATTCTATGCAGGTAAAACAGGTTCCCTCGTCTGACTTCAATGATGCAAATTTTATGTATAATACTTTAATAAATACTATTAAAATTGCCGCTGGGGATTCGGGCATGGTAAGACACTCGACTACTGGCAAAATGATGCCAAAAAATAAACCTTGGTATGATCACGAATGTCGATTCTTAAAAAGATCGTTACGCAAAAAATATAGGCAGGCAAAAGCTGAAAATTTTTCGGATGTATCCCTGAATTTGTTTTTAGAAGAAAAAGTTAAATATAAAAAAATTCTTACCGTAAAAAAAAATAATTATTATAACGATTTAAGAGAAAAATTATCGAACACGAAGAATACGACCGAATTTTGGCATGTCGTAAAAAAATTTCGCGGTGTGAGTAGCACTCCTAACTTAATAGGTCTGGGAGAATGGGCTGATTTTTTAAGGATTAAATTCTCACAAGGGGGAAGGCTAAACGCGGAGTCTTACTACTTTCAAGATGCGCTGCATCCAGTACTGGACACTGATATATCCCTGACGGAAGTATTGGTTTCATTACGGAAAATGAGAAATAAGAAATCTCCTGGATGCGACGGCATCGCATATGAATTTCTTAAAAATTTACCAAGTGACTGGGTAAATTATATTGTGAATTTTTTTAATAAAATTTTTGTATCTGAAGATGCAGTGGGTGATTGGGCGAAAATAAAGATATTCTTTCTACACAAAAAAGGCGATCGCCTAACTCCGACTAACTATAGAAGTATAGCTTTAATAAATACACTTTTTAAATTATTTAGCCTCGTATTAGAAAGAAGACTGTCCGAGTGGGCAGAATTGTGTAAACTTTTACCAGAATGCCAGAGCGGGTTCCGAAGGTCACGGGGCTGCATTGATAATATATTTGTCTTTAACTCAATCATTTACAAGCAGCTAGAACTAAACAACAAAAATTTTTATGCTCTTTTTGTCGATTTCGAAACAGCTTTTGACTCCGTCCCCTACTGTACTCTTTGGAATCGTTTAGGGTTATTAGGGTTCAGTAGTAAAATTATAAGGGTTTTAAGTAATCCGTATAGGAATTCCGGTATTTTTGTAAAAAAAGACGGGGAACAATCAAAACTAATTCAACCTTCTAGAGGAATTTTGCAAGGCGACTCGGCAAGCCCCCTCCTCTTTTCAATGTATATTTGGGATATTGAGCGGTTTTTTAGGGAAAGGGGTTGTCATGGTGTTCGCATTGACAATAATAACGACGTGCTAATGCTCCTCTTCGCTGATGACGTTATTATAATGGCGGATAGTGCCTCTGACCTAAGATATAAACTTAATTATCTCTCCGAATATTGCAAAAATTTATACCTAACTGTAAATATTAATAAAACAAAAATTATTAATTTTCATAAGGGCAGAACAAAAAAGGTGAAACCTTTTTATTATAGAGGGAATGCGTTAGAAATAGTCCAATCATATGGGTACTTGGGGGTTAGATTTGCGTCATCCGGCAGATTTGGATTATTCTCCAGAGAGGTAGTTAAGCGCTCTAAAAGCCATAGTGAATCAGTAATTCAGATCTTAAAGAAAGCAAAATCTGATTCATGGAACTCGAAGTTAAAATTATTCGATTCAATTGTAACACCCTCTTTACTGTACGCTTCCGAAGTGTGGGGCCTCAGCTATTTAAATATTATAGAAACCGCCCAATTATATTTTCTTAAGCGAGTTCTATTCGTGGGAAAGACTATTCCGAGCTGGTCAATACGCCTTGAATTAAAACGTTTAAATTTATCGCACAATATTTTCATACGGACAATTAAATGGTTTAAAAAAATTATTGAGATGCCAGACGATCGTCTGCCTAGATTGTGTTATAAAATGTTGGTGGACTCAAGCAATAATGCGCTTAGAGGAGAAACAAAACAAAAATTTAATTGGGTATTTCTTTTAAAAGAACAATTTCATTTGGCTGGTGTACATAACATATTGGTTGATGGGGAAGTAAGGGTAGAAGAACTAACGTCGAATTATATGAGTATAATAGAAAGCCACGCTAGCGCGGTTTTTGCGCAGGATATTCAAGCTGCTATAAATACAAATTCCTTTTCTATGTATAAAGAATTAAACCCAAACTTTGAGTTAGGCGAGCAGTTTTTGTATAGGTTGCCAATGCAACATATGAGATGCATCACTCAATTGCGCTTAGTGACTGATAGATTTGTTTATTTACATGTTAAAGGGAGGGGAACATTTATAAATAGTGATAAAGTATGCCCTATCTGCAACCTAAAGGAAAATGAAACAATTAGTCATATTTTACTTAAGTGTCCTATGTATAGAGATATAAGAATTAATCTTTTTAGCAAGTATTTAAAAAATATCTTATCAGAAAGGGGAAAATTATTAGTTTTATTGTCCAATTTAAATAAGGATAAAATTAGTAATCTGTATTTATTTATAGTAAAAGCAATGGAAATAAGATTAATGATAATGGGAGAGGATAACACGTAACTAAATTACTTGTTCAATTATTCTATTAAATACAGCATTTTCACCAAATTTATATAATTTGTATTTGTTTTTGTTCAATTGTAATATTGTTTTTTCGCAACTCTATTTGTATAAGGTTAGTCCTTACAAACAAATTATTGTAAATAAATAAATATTATTCATATAGGCAAGAGAAAGTAAAAACTGTACACAGAAGGAGAATTAGTTTAAATTATAAAAATTCTAATTAACCAGAAAGATATTGAATGGTTAAATGAAAAATTTATATTATTTTCTAAATTAATTTAACACTTGGAAGCCTGAGCTATAAGAACATTGTGTCACGGTATCCTGGCGTTTTTAGAGTAAACTTCAAAAATGTCGAAAAGATATAATTTCTATCATATCTTAATGATTTTTGCATCAAATTGATTAAAAAATCACGTAGTTTATTACTATTAATTTACATTGAAATTATTATTCTTACTAAATTTATGAGAGATATTTAAATATACACCAAAATATTATGAAAAAAGAAATTGTTACGTGCTACACACTACCTAGTTTTCGAGTTTTACAATCCTAAATACAACTAAAAACAGTTTATACAAATTCTACAGAAAGGCAATGAAATAAACTATGCACTAAACATGTTCGAGTAACAAAATTTAAAACATTTTACACATAATTAACCTTTGTATGAAACACTCAGAAACACACTGGTAAGCACAATGCAACATTACAGTCAGGGCAGTACCAGATTGTTTTTTCCTTCCAGCCTTTCCAGTTGCAGCTTTGCTCTTTCCAGAGCAAACGTTACAGCAACAAACGGAAAACATAAAAATGAAAAAGAATTTATAAATATTACTGTCAAATAACCGCACAAACAAAGAGATCTGGAAGACAAAACAGTACAACATATAAAACCGAACGAAAACAATTACTGACAAAATACGAAAGGAAAACAATTATTACAAAGTAGAAATAACTATATTATTTACAAATATCAAATACAGAATAACTACAAACTTCATATAACTTAAAAAAAATACAGGGTAATTCACAAAGATATGCAGAAACTTTAGGAGCTCATTGTACATGTAAAAATAATGAAAAAAGTTTAAATAAACATGGGTCCGGAAATGCTTTCTTACAGAGTTACGGCTAGCGAAAGTTTCGCCCGGATTTCAGCTCACCAGGTGAAATGAGGTCTTCCTGAAATTCTGGTAAGGTAGATTAAGGGGCGAATTCAATCATTTCTTATGGTTTTTGATCTGATAAATTGAATAAAACAGGTCCCAGAACTGTAAGTTAAATAGTTTTTAAGAAAAGCAGTGTCAAATGAAAAAAATGGAGTGAAAAACACATTTTTTCATCTTTGGGCAAGAATAACTTTGTTATTTCACCGAGAAACAGTAAAATTTTTTGAATATAACATGTAGAAAATTTTATTCTGAACAAACCAGTGTAAATAAAGTACACAGAAAGCGAATAGATCAAAGGTTCCCAAACTGTGTGCCGCGGAACTCAAGGAAAATAAATTAAATTAAATTTAAACGGTCCAACAAAATAATGCCCAGCCGATGACTATAAGTAAGTATGTATAAGTATGATATAAGTACGTTTATATCAAGTACGTAAGCTTAATCAATGGCATAAAGTAATAGGTGTGCCGCGGCTATTGGCCGTTTCTTTTGTAGTGTGCTGCGAGAAAAAAAGTGTGGGAAACACTGGAATAGATGTTTGATTAAATGAATTTTTATTCATCAGAGTACAAAGTAAAATTAACTGGAAAAACAAAGAAGAAAAAATGTGTTTTTTTCACTCCATTTTTGCACTTGACACTGGTTTTCTCAAAAACTATTTAACTTACAGTTCTGGGACCTGTTTTATTCAATTTATCAGGTCAAAAACCATAAGAAACGATTGAATTCGCCCCTTAATCTACCTTACCAGAATTTCAGGAAGACCTCATTTCACCTGATGAGCTGAAATCCGGGCGAAATCTTTCGCTAGCCGTAACTCGGTAACGAAGCATTTCCGGACCCATATTTATATAAACTTTTTTCATTATTTTTACATATACAATGAGCACCCAAAGTTTCTGCATATCTTCGTGAATCACCCTGTATATCATATAACATAGAAAAAATCACGACAAAGTACAGATGTACATCAACAAAAACATAACCTCGAACACGGCTCTATGTTTTTCTATATAGTTCACAAAATATTCGGTAGATTTTGCTGCAAGCATAGAAAATTGAACTAAATGTAATATAGAATGAATCTGTGCAACCGAAGCTCGATATAACCTCGTCTGAATCTTAGCGGCCCGAGGTATACTCGGGCTTCGGACAACCGCGATTTACGCTCACCTCGAGCTATACTCGGGCTTAGGCTTCAACGTGTTAACAAACTAATTAAAGACTTTTCTTGTAGTTTGTGTTGCGCACTTTTACGATCACCTGTATAATATTAATAGTATAAATGCTTTAACCACTAATCATTTTCCTATATAACAGCAACTTATTGCACAATGATATATTGGGTACTTAATTACACACCAGATAAAACAATGAATTAAAAATCTGGTGTGAAACACTCACACAACTTTCTCTTGCCAGTGCAAATAATTAACAATAAACCTAACATTAGTAATAAAACATAAGAAATAAACAAAAAACTAACCTCAATAAACATAACCTAATTTTAATCATGAGTGAAAGACGCAAAATGAAAATCAACCTGTTTGGCTTAGAAATACGGAAAATCACTCTTTTCTCTCTAAAGTAGGCTCTGTAGAGAAAAATGCTATAAATAAAAGTTGTAGATCTTTTAATTTCCTATAAATTTTATTATATACACTTTTGTCGTAAAATCCATACTAAGACCGAAATCTTGAAAAAAATCTAAAAAAACATAAAATCGCTAATTACCGCTAAACTAAGCGGTATACAAAAAAATGTTTGAAATAAAAGTTGTAGGACTTTAAATTCTCTACAACTTTTACTATGTAAATTTTTGCCCTAAAATGCATATTAAAGCCATAATCTTAAAAAAACAATTTCTTTACGTAAAAACAGCCTCACCGAGAATTTCAGCAAACATGGCACCTATCCTATCTTGTAGAGCATAAAAACATTAGTAAATTAGGCGATTTTTAAAAAAATCATAAGACCAGTTTTTGAGAAAATCGCAAAAAAGTGAAAAATTACACGAATAAACTACTACTTCCGGTTGACCGATTTTGATGAAAATGTTCGTGTCGGGTCCGGTAGTGGTATGTAACTTAAGTTTCAAGTTTGTAGGATGTTCCGTTCTTGAGATATTTTGTATACACACACACACAGACCAATTGCTAAAAACATGTTTTTTTTGGGTTCAGGGGGTCTGAAAACGTGTAGATCCAGTGAAAACTCGATTTTAAAAAATTGACATGAAAACAATACTTTCCTTCCTATATATTCATATAAGCAAGAGAAAGTAAAAAATAATAACATTCATCCCATATAAAAACAAAATTGACAAACAAATAAATAAAAAAAATACTAATTGCATCTGAAAACAACGCTAAGACAGATATAATCACAGAGAGCAGAAACCATACAAATATCCTCTAACTACGAGTATAATAAAGTTATCATTCCTGGGACATCTTTTAAGGACACCTGAAAATAGAACTAGCAGGAAAATAATAGAAAAACTGTGATATAGTAAAAGTGATATTAAATGGATCACAGAATTAAAGGAAGATATTGGAAGGTTACAAATTACAATAGAAGATTTAAAACACAAGACAGATGCATTGAAGATATTGAAGGACGAACGCGTTACACTACAGCCAGGAAGAAACAAGCAATGATTGGGAAGAGTGGTTCCAGAGGAGGAAAGAAAATTGCGCTCGGAAAGAATGAAAAAATATTGGGCGGAAAAGAAAAGGAAGAAGGAAGGAAAGACTTTAAATGTAAAATTACTAAAGTGGTCCTTTGTAGGCCATAAAATATTAATAATAATAATAATTTGAAATATTGTAAAAATAACATTATAAGGAATATTAAGATGGTACGAACATGGCTGGAAACATCAAATTTTTACTTTCTCTTGCCTATATGAATATATAGGAAGGAAAGTATTGTTTTCATGTCGATTTTTCGAAATCGAGTTTTCCCCTGATCTATATGTTTTCAGACCCCCTGAACCCAAAAACATGTTTTTAGCGATTGGTCTGTGTGTGTGTGTGTGTGTATACAAAATATCTCAAGAACGGAATATCGTACGAACTTGAAACTTAAGTTACATACCACTACCGTACCCGACACGAAAATTTTCATCAAAATCGGTCAACCGGAAGTAGTAGTTTATTCGTGTAATTTTTCACTTTTTTGCGATTTTCTCAAAAACTGGTCCTACAATTTTTTTAAAAATCGCCTGGTTTACTCAATTTTTTATTCTCTACAAGATAGGGTAGGCGCCATGTTTGCTGAAATTCTCGGTGAGGCTGTTTTTATGTAAAGAAATAGTTTTTTTAAGATTACGGCTTCATTATAAATTTTAGCACAAAAACTTATATAATAAAAGTTGTAGAAAATTTTAAATTCTTTAACTTTAATTTCATAAAGCATTTTTTTTCAACAGAGCAGAGTGAAAGGATGATTTTCCGTATTTTTAAGCCGAACCGAGTTCGATTTTCATTTTGCGTCTTTTAGTCATGTTAAAAAAGGTTATATTTTTAGAGGTTAGTTTTTTGTTTATTTCTAATGTTTTATTACTAATGTTAGGTTATATTTTTAATTATTTGCATTGGCAAGAGAAAGTTGTGTGAGTGTTTCACACCAGATTTTTTAGTTTTGAATGGTGTATTATGAGGGCAATCCAGAAAGTCTGTCACGTTTTGATATAAAAAAAAACTAAGTACAAGAAAATAATTTTATTATATACATTTGAAAGTAGAACTAAAATGCTATTTTTCTACATAATCACCAAACAAATTAAGACACTTATCATAGCGGTGAACTAATTTTGAAATGCCGGCGTCATAAAAGTCTACCGCCTGTGATTTTAACCAGTTAGTCACACCCTCCTGCAGCTCCACGTCATCGTCAAAGCGCTGCGTCGCAAGCCATGTCTTCATTGTCGGGAACAAGTGATAATCGCTGAGCACAAGTTCCGGACTGTATGGCGGATGTGGGAAAACCTCCCATTTGAAAGCATCCAGGACTTCTAGTGTTCGATTTGCCACGTGTGGTCGGGCGTTGTCATGCAAAAAGAGAATTTTTCCAGTCAACTTTCCTCTGCGCTTGTTTTAGATCGCTCTTCTTAACTTTTCAAGTGTTTTACAATACCACGCAGAGGTTATTGTTGTGCCACATTTCAAGAAATCGATAAGAAGAATTACCGACCGTACTTCACAACTGGCGGGATTTTGCATTGCGGCACACATTTTAAATTGTTGTTGAAAAACAACGAAGAGCGACACAGACCTCTCGCTAGCACGGCTGGATAGTCACTGAACGGAGAACCACCGCGGCACCAAAATGGCCGCAATAACTCCGGCCCTAGCAGCTACAACGCAAAACGTGACAGACTTTCTGGAGTACCCTCGTAAAAGCTGTTAAATTGTTTTAATAAAATAATAAAACTATCACTTTTTCATAACACATTTTTTAGAAAAAACAAGAATTTTTCCACTGCATTTTGCCTGATGTTTAAACAATTTATTTGAACTATTATACAATTTTATACACAAAAAAAAATATTATACACGTATTATAAAGATGTATACTTTATAAACAAAACTGTTATTGAATTTAAAAAAAAACAAACTTAACACAAAAATTTCTTTTGTGAAAAACAAAACTCATGTGTATAACCTCACTGTTTAATGTTCCAACAGCTGTTTCATTATAAGTGAATAAAACACTAACGTACTAGATCAACAGTGTACTTTTGTACTAAACTGTACATAAATTCAGAATAAATGATCGAATTCCATATAAGAACGTGATATTACATAGTATAATCGCATAAATAACGAATTCCATACAATTACGTGATCTGCAAGCTGTTAACGTGTCACCGTTCCGTATAATTACGTGCTTAGCACGCAAAGTGTTAACATCCTATGTAGGATTTTAAAACAGCAGTATTATTTAAAATTGAAATATATATTTCTAACCACCAGAATACAGTAACAGAAAACACTTACAAATGTTTATAGCACTTTTCGTGTATCTTGTACACATCTTCAGTAAATTAAAGTTCATTAAAAATATTTTTACATCAAAATTTAAAACCTCCTACTCCTACCATGGTAGATAAGGAATAGTCGATTCTTATATCTAAAACAGTCTTGTCAATTTAATCAGTTGATTGTCATATTCAATCTGTGTGTCCATTAATTTTTCCCTGTTACTGTATTTATAAATACAGTAGACTCTCAGAAATCCGGACTAATGTGGCTGACGGCCGGTCCGGATTTTGAAAAATCCGGATTTCCCGGAGGTTGGCAATTTCGTCTTTATGGCGAATAATTATGACAATAAGCATTAACGTTTATCTGCTAATATAAGAGTGAGCTTCTGAAAAAACTTTAAAACACTGTAGGCCTAATAAATTACAGTAGGCTACTGGTACTGTAATTATTCAATATACGAAGCACAAACATTGACTAAACTTAACGCTACTGTACCGTAATAAGATTCGATTGCACTCTTTGTAAGATTTGCAAGTTACGGATTTCAAACATGTAACAAAATGTGTCATTTATATCTCAATTATAGAGTAATTAAAATTACATAGAGTAATTATCGTAGGTACAAATTCATTAAAAACCAAGTCTTAAAAATTGTAGAATTCATCCATGCTTTTTGTTGGTTTGTATACCAAAGTGGCAACACATCGTCTTTCTTTAAATTTTTAAAAGCTCTGGGTTTTCTTGATTTTCCTATTAATGTTAACCTAAGTTTATGACTGCCGGTTACATTGCTACAAGCCAACACCGTAACTCGTTCCTTGATTTTTTTATAGCCCGAGGCTGAAGCTTCTTTTTTGGATGCGAGAGTTTTCGTGGGCAACATTTTATAGTTCAGACCAGTGTCGTCACAATTATACAGCTGGTCACCGGACATTCCTTCTTCGTCAAGGATTTTAATAAGTAAGGTCTTAAATTCAGGAACAGCGTCTTTGTTCGCCGATAAAGCCTCCCCACTGATTTCATAGGGCCAATCCCATGAAAACTTTTTACTGGTTGTTAATTTAAAAGTTATAAATTTTCAGAAAATAAAGTAAAAAAAAAATCATTGTCCGGACTAGCGCGATCCGGATTTTTGAGAGTCTACTGTATAATATTTTCCAAAATTTCAATTTCAATTGGTAAGTGTTTTCTGTTACCATTTTCTGGTGGTTAGAAATATATATATTTCAATAAAGTTAACATATTTTTGCTATGATTGCCAACCGCAAGACGAAATTCGACTGGTTCGTGGTGGTCATAAAAGGTACGAAAAGATTGAAAGTAACAAAACAAGATATCGTTCAAAGAACTGAGTTGAGAAATAAATTGCAGGTTGGTGCTTTCCTAGAGGAACAAAAGAGAGAGAGAGAGAAAGAAGGTTGGCTCAAAGTGAAAGGAGGGTAAAGGAGAGGAGAAGAAATGGGATTAACGCCAACGACAAAGGGCAAACTGATTGAGACTTGAGTCAAGGACTTCTGGCATAGAAGCCAGTAGCCTCTGATCACAACACCATGGGTAGATGACGGATCCAGTGAAAAATGAAAAAGTGGAAAAGTAGATTAATAGGTGAATGGAAAATTGAAGCAACAATTTAAGAATGTAGCATTTTACATTTGGTTGTATCACTTCCTACCAAAATTTATAAACGTCTGTATTTACAGCAAAAGACTGCGAAAATTATATTTCAGAGACGTTTCACTTATAGTTTCTTTCTTTTATGTACAAGCAAATGGATTTTCAAATTACTCCCGTGAGTATATTTTTTGTCGCACAACTTGCACTTGTATGGAGTATCTCCCGTGTGTAAGCGCATGTGTGATCTTAAAGAATCTGCTCGAGCAAAGCATTTCTCGCAAACGTTGCAATTGTACGGTCTCTCTCCTGTATGTATTTGCAAATGTCTAACTAAATAATGCGACCTTGAAAAGTTTTTATTGCACACCTTGCAGTACGGTTTCTTTCCAGAGTGTAATAGCAAGTGTTCCTTTAAATTACGTCCTCGACTAAAGCTTTTATCGCAAAATGTGCAAACGTATGGTTTACTCCTTGTATGTATACGAATGTGTCCTTTTAAAGTAGTTTTATCGGAAAAGTTTTTGTCGCAATATATGCAATGGTAAGGTTTCTCGCCCGTATGTAAAAGAAAGTGCCTTCGTAAATGACACGCTTGATTGAAACTTTTCTCGCAAACCGTGCAAGAGTGTGGTTTCTCGCCCGTATGCACAAGTAAATGTCTACTTAAATGACCCGTATGATTAAACGTTTTATTGCAAAATATACAAGCGTATGGTTTCTCGCCCGTATGCGTACGCTCATGTCTCTTTAATGCAGCATTAAAAGGAAAACGTTTCCCACAAAAACTACAACTGAAACGTTTATGCACGTCTGATAATTTCGACTGAGCAGTCACATTACCAGCTGATGCAGCTATCTCGTAAACATTCCCATTTTCATTCAATCCGACAGCACCTTCACAATTTAGTACCTTCAATTCAGATTTTGATTCACTTCTGCCATTATCATTATTTTTATTTATTTTAGGAATTATTTTGTTACATTTATTTATGTGGACGATTAAATTCTCCTTCTCGACGAATATCCTACGACAACCATCGCATACAAATGCCCCTTCTAACGTACAATCATGTCTTTCGTACGCGAGATTATTGTAGAAAACATTCACACAAATCAAACAAGACTTGTACAGCTGCTTAATTTTCATCAAAAATAAATTTTTCTTTCTTTCACGCAAGTTCTTTTGACACACACGGCAGTGGACAACGATTTCGTTCTTTTCACACTCTATCGTACCCCGTCGGCACAAAATACAGACTTGTGAAACGGTACTGTTTGAAGAGCCTTCAAGTGTGGTTTCATCGGCCACCTGTCAACAAGAATCACAAAAGTTATTTTCAAAGAATTATCTTAAATAATAATAACAAGCGATAATGGTTTTTAACCCTTCAACCGCAGAGTTGCAAAATGCGTAAGCGGCATGTCTGCTAAAATTTGTAGAGGGGCATGTTCTCTTATTAAAAAAATGGTTTCATTTGCCATTAAAAAATGGCAATGTACTCTCAACATTAATCTTATAAGCGTGTTATTTTATAACTAAACTACACATGGAAAAACACATGTGTAGTTTCAGCCAGATCGGTCTATTTCTTCGAGTTTGACATTTGTTTTAATCGAGGAAGTCGAGTGATTTTCAAAAAATGGATGAAAAAGAATTTTGTGTGAAGTGTTGCAAGGACGGTTTGCAGCTGTTCCAGAAGAATTTGCAGGACTTTAAGCGTCGTTTCATCACTGTGGATGAAACATGGATACATCACTACACTCCTGAGACCAAAGAACAATCTAAACAATGGGTTATGAAGGGGGAATCTGCGCCAAAAAAAGCGAAGACAGTTCCTTCGGCCGGAAAGATTATGGCGACTGTATTTTGGGATTCACAAGGAATAATCTTCATCGATTATCTGGAAAAGGGTAAAACTATTACAGGTGCATATTATTCATTGTTATTGGACCGTTTCAAAACCGAGCTGCAAAGAAAACACCCACAATTGCCCCACAAAAAAGTCCTTTTCCATCATGGCAACACACCAGCTCACGCCTCAGCAGTTGTGGTCGCAAAATTATTGGAAATAGGGTTCCAACTCGTTTCACATCCCCCTATTCTCCAGACTTGGCTCCCTCGGACTATTATTTGTTTCCCAATTTGAAGAAATGGCTAGCAGGAAAAAGATTTTATTCAAACGAGGAGGTGATTGCAGGAACTCGCCAGCTCATGCCTCAGCAGTTGTGGCCGCAAAATTAATGGAAATAGGGTTCCAACTCGTTTCATATCCCCCCCTTTTCTCCAGACTTGGCTCCCTCGGACTATTATTTGTTTCCCAATTTGAAGAAATGGCTAGCGGGAAAAAGATTTTATTCAAACGAGGAGGAGATTGCATGAACGAATGGCTATTTTTCAGACTTGCACAAATCCTATTATTCGGAAGGGATCAACAAACTAGAGCAGCGTTGAACGAAGTGTATAAGCCTAAAAGGAGACTATGTCGAAAAATAAAAAAGGTTTACCCCAAACAATTAAGTAGTTTTTATTTTTGCACGGACTTTTCAAACAACCCTCGTATTTATTAAAATTTTTTTATTTAAATGGTAAGTTAAATACAGTAGACTCACAAAAATCTGGATCGCGCTATTCCGGACGATGATTTATTTTTTTTACATTATTTTCTGAAAATTCACAACTTTTAAATTAACAACCAGTAAAAAGTTTTCATGGGATTGGCCCTATGAAATCAGTGGGGAGGCTCTATCGGCGAGCAAAGACGCTGTTCCTGAATTTAAGACCTTACTTTTTAAAATCCTTGACGAAGAAGGAATGTCCGAATGTTTTTTCAGAAGCTCACTCTTATATTAGCAGATAAACGTTAGTGCTTATTGTCATAATTAATCGCCATAAAGACGAAATTGCCAAACTCCGGGAAATCCGGACCGGCCATCCGCCACATTAGTCCGGATTTTTGAGAGTCTACTGTATTATGAATCCGACCAAGTTGATAACCCGGTAGGTATTTGTTAAATTAATGCGCCGTATGATAAGAATATGTTTTTAGTCTAGTTAGTACACGCCAATCACTACAAATGGATCAGCTGTGAAACACTACTAACTCATTCGTTCATTCTCCCACTACTATAACAACGCACTGCATTCCTTCCAACAACACACAGCTGGGACTCAAGCAGTACACAGCCCAATGTTAATTTCCCTATACGTCAAATTTTTTGAAAAGCACAGTATATCACACAATGAAACACAATACGTAAAAATTAATTCCACCTGCTTACCTGATCCACTTTTACGAACTCAAAATCACACGCTTTCGGGTCCGACTCAGGAATTTCACCAGCGTAAAAGTCTTCATTCTCAACTTTCAATTCCTGTTGGGAAAATGGAAAAAACAAATTTTCAAGGTGAAATTATGAAAATACAACTTGAGCAACTTATTAAGTTACGACTGCCAACACTAAATTCAAAGAATTCTTTCTATACAACAATCTGACTGCATTCATTTTGCGTATATTTCTCCAAACACGGATCTATTTTATTTTTTAAAAAATCTGGAGTGAAACACTCACACAACTTTCTCTTGCCAATGCAAATAATTAACAATATAACCTAATATTAGTAATAAAACATTAGAAATAAACACAAAACACAACCTTATTTTAACTATTAGTGAATGATGCAAAACGAAAATCAACCTTAGTTTGGTTTAATAATACGGAAAATCACTCTTTCTTGCTTATCCTAGACTCTAGGGCAGTGGTGTCAAACTCAATTTTTCAGAGGGCCATATATTAAATTTAGAATGTGTAGGCGGGCGAGATTCAAATAACAAAAAATGTACTGAATTATTATAACATTTTATTTATTTAATTGTATAGTATATAATAGACGGTTGTTAAAAATCATATCAAAGTTATAAGAGATGGTAATTATTTTGAGCTCGAGGATCCAGATACCTGACTTCTCTAGTTTTTGACAAGCTCATTGATAGGTAGAGATGGCGTTACCGTCTATCTCTCTCGCTTGTCCTAGGAACGCGCTGCCCTTAAAATTATTTATAAATGTAGTGTGCACATTTTAAAACTTCCGTAGAGGAATCGAGTGGAGTCTTAAAGCTTTAAAAAAACATGATTCTTCTTTCTGTGACACATTGCGATCGCGGGCCGTATTGATACAGCCCGGGGGCCGGATGCGGCCCGCGGTCCGTATCTTTGACATGACTGCTTTAGGGTTTGCAAATTAGGAATTTGCAAATGAGAAGCTTATGTGGCATGGAGTCAATATTTTTATTTAGTGTAGTAGCGCTCAAACTCACATAACGGGTGATTCAAAAAGAGCGCCGGTTTTTAAACGGCTGGTAAATTTTTGTTTATCGGTTGGCAACATTGTTAGACCTCATTTCTATTTCGGAGAACATTCCGATTGACGATTCAGTTGTAGTTTCTCTTGTTCGCAGTGTAGTACTCTCGCAGTCTGTGTCTAACCATGGAGAAGTTTACTATTGCACAACGAGTGTTAATCGTCAAAACATTTTACCAGAGTGGAGAGAGTTATGCGGCTACTGTCAGGCGACTTCGCGGTACTCTAGGACGTAATGAAGCACCGAATGAATCAACAGTTCGCAGGCTCATGAAAAAGTTTTTTGAGACGGGTTCAACAGTCGACCTTAAAAGTTCTGGACGTCGTCGTTCTGGCCGAACTGAGCAGAACGTTGTGTTGGTTCGTGACAGTGAGGCTGTTAGCCCAGCAAAATCAATACGTCGCCGTTCTCAACAATTGGGTTTACGATGTTCTTCTATACGGAGAATTCTTCGGTACGATCTCCAATATCACCCGTATAAAACTCAGTTGCTGCACGAGAAACAATGTTGTTGCTCCGTGAACGGTTCCAGGATCGCATCATTTCTCGTAATTCCAACCATTAATGGCCACCAAGGTCGTGTGACTTGACGTCTTGTGACTTTCATCTTTGGGGTCATCTGAAGTTGGGGGTCTGAAGTTGGTGTATGCCAATAAACCCCGAAACATCAATGACTTGAAGGAGGAAATTCGACGGGTTATCGGGCAAATGGAAGTCGAAACTTGTCGTGCCGTAATATCCAATTTCATGGACAGAGTTGATGCGTGCCAGCGCAGTAGAGGGGGACACATGCATGATATCATTTTACATACATGAAATCGGAAGGTAAGATGAACTTGTTGATGTATTTATTTTCAGTTTTTCAATAAAATAAATGGACAATAATCGGCTGGCAAAACAGGTCTATGAGAGGATAATGAAACTTAAGATTAAGCCAGCATGGTTCACCGAAACGCTGTCAGATTGCTTAACGGCAGGGATTACCACAGAAGACATATGCAATAGAGAGGTTTTTAGGGGTAAAGTTGAGAGAGTGACCTTTAGGGAGGAAAGTGAGAGGAGGAGGTGTGAACCTCACAATATGGACCAACTGAGGATGGACAGATCGAGAAGGATGAGGGAGGTGTGGGTGAGGAAGAGAATGGAGCAGCATAGGACATGAAGAAACACCCCAAATATTGATTTAACGTGCTCTCGTTAAGGCTGCGCCTCACCACTCGTCAAATTCAACAGAGTGATATCGGTTGCGACCGCCAGATCGCACATTTTAATCTTGATGTAGCGAAGCTACAAGGTGGGAGTAAATTAGAAGCTGTGGTGGGGAACTAATTGCGTATGCATTCGCCGTCGATGAGCAGTCACGGTGTTGTCAGATTTGGTCAACAGCAGGCATAAAGTACAATCGTAATCTGTATGATTACATGTACTAAAAAAATTGTATGTTCTGTATATTCACTGCAGACGGCTGCGGTCACGCCGAAATGTGTTTTACGTGTTTGTCTAAATAAGAGTCCATTTTATCTAACGTTTATTTACATTTAGTTTACGTTGCTTCCAGAATTAAATTCTTTACAATTTTCATTGAGAAAAAAAATTTGTTTATTGTTCATTTAACAAAGCTATTGGGCATCAAACGTAGAAAACTGTATTTTTCTACAAAGAGTTTTTGCATGTTTCATTTTTATACAGCTTTATTAGGTGATTTTCCATATATATCCACCATATTTGATGCAAAAATTAGCCCCCAAAAAATTCAGTACAACTGTTTTTCACCATAGGAACTGAAATCAGGGCGAAATTTCTCGTTAGCTGTAACTCGCAAATGAAGCGTTTGCGGACATATGTTTATATGAACTTTTTCTTATTTTTAGCTCTACAAAAATGTACAAAATCATTTTACCATAATTTAAAACCAGCCTGTTTACTAACAACATAACAAATCAATATCTCTCCGAATAACAAACATTAATTAAACAAATTAAAAACAATAATCATTCCACATTTAATACCTATTTAAGAGAATAAATATTTACCATTTAACAAAAAATGGTACACGTACATATTATCAAAAACAGACACAGCGATTACAATCTATAAACTGAAACTTACAATTAAAAACCTAGTAGGCCCTACAATAATAAATGAAACAAAACTAAATACCGCAAAAATAGTAAATTATACTACTGCCTACATTATAAATTAGTAAATTTTTACATAGCATTATGTAGTAAATTACATTACCGCTAACATAATACAACTAAATACAGCTAATAAATATATAAATGTAAATTTAGTTTACATGAAGAAGCAGGTGTTTATAAGATCAAAATGTGGTTCAGAAGATTGTGATAATTTTTACATCAGGATAATATCTAGGTCCTTTTAAAAATGATTTTAAGAATATTTACAAGCTAATAAAATATGTTAAACAAAAATCTAATAATACAATGTTTTTTCCAATAAGCAACCCGATCACTCAATGAGATGAAAATTATATGACGTATAAGTAAGATACTAACAACAACGTATAACACATATTTGATATTTGATATTTGATTAGGCGTTGTGTGTGTGTGTGTGTTGGGTCTGTACATCTTGTACAGACCCAAGCCGATCATTCCTGAGAGGGTGTAGGTAATTAAACCCCAACCATCAGATTACACCGATAACCACTGTCTAGTTTTCATGTATCCGCGTAAAAGGAACTACCTTTATTAGGATATGAACCAGGAACCTTCGTCTCCGAAAATCAGCAGTTAAACAGCTGACTCGCGGCGGCGACTTTACCTCTAGACCAATCCGGTAGGTTTTATTTAATGAAATATATTTTTACTTTCTCTTGCCTATATGAATATATAATAAGGAAAGTATTGTTTTCATGTCTATTTTTCCAACTCGAGTTTTCACAGGATCTACAAGTTTTCAGACCCCCTGAACCCAAAAAACACGTTTTTAGCGATTGGTCTGTGTTTGTGTGTGTGTGTGTGCGCGCGCGCGCGCGTGTGAACAGAATATCTCAAGAACGGAACATCGTACAAACTTGAAACTTAAGTTACATACCACTACCGGACCCGACACGAACATTTTCATCAAAATTGGTCAACCGGAAATAGTAGTTTATTCGTGTAATTTTTCACTTTTTTGCGATTTTCTCAAAAACTGGTCCTACGATTTTTTTAAAAATCGCCTGGTTTACTAAATTTGTTATGCTCTACACGATAGGGTAGGCTCAATGTTTGCTGAAATTCTTGGTTAGGCTGTTTTCACGTAAAGAAATAGTAAGATTGCGGCTTTAATATGCATTTTAGCGCAAAACTTTATATCATAAAAGTTGTAGAAAATTTAAAATTCTACAACTGTTATTTCAATCATTTTTTTGTATAACGCTTAGTTTAGCGGTAATTAGCAATTTTTTGTTTTTTTCTCACGAAAACGTGTGGAAAATCGATTTTTTTTGTAAGACTTCGGCCTTAGTATGCATTTTATGACAAAAGTGTATATAATCAAATTTATAGAAAATTAAAAGATCTACAACTTTCATTAATAACATTCTTCACTACAGAGCCTAGTTTAGCGTGAAAGAGTGATTTTCCGTATTTTTTAAGCCAAACTGAGGTTGATTTTCATTTTGCGTCTTTCACTCATGATTAAAATTAGGTTATGTTTATTGAGGTTAGTTTTGTTGTTCATTTGTAATGTTTTATTACTGATGTTAGGTTTATTGTTAATTATTTGCATTGACAAGAGAAAGTTGTGTGTTTCACACCAGATTTTTAACCTGATGAAGCGGTGCGCACCGCAAAAGTACTTGTAATTATTTAAAAAATACAAGCATTATAAAGGTGATAATATAATTTTTGAAAGCTAACTATTCTAGATTCGGCTTCTACGATGCTACCTAATATTTAAATAAATAATTCGTCAACAATCATATTGCACGACATAATACCTACGTAATATTAAATTTTTATGAACAGTGATTTACTGGAAATTTGATTTCTATACCGGGAAAAGTGAATATATGAAAGAGACTCTCTCTCTGTCGCTCTCTCCCTCACTCTCTCTCTCTCTCTCGCTCGCTCTCTATTTCAGGAAATCGTCGTGGGATTCGAGGGTCGATCAGCTCTGGAAGAACATATTTCATCAAAAGGATTTCAGAGGCTGAATCATTTTCTTCTCCCAGAATTAGTCATCTCGATTTATCTTCTTAATCGAAATATCAATCGGGGTCCATCCAACAAAGAGGCAATACTTTCTTCTGGTCACATGTAGTTGGCCTTGTACCTGATGAAATAATTTTTTAAATTGTCGTTTGTGACTATTTCGATTAGCTGATATGCCTACTGTTAGTCCCTTTTCCTTTGATCACCCGGCATATTAGTTCAAATACAAACAAATTCAACAACAACCACCCAACACAGTAATTTGCGCCTGTCAAAATAGCAAGTAATTGCCACGCGGTGAACACTGGCTAATGGGAAAAATCTACCGAGAGGTATCATAAAGGCGAGCCCGTAGCAAACAGTCGGCGCCTGCACTGTTCCACGAAACCAAACAAAGATCAGTTTATAACTTACTAAGAAAAGTATTCTGCAAAAAAAACGTTTTTATGTTACCTATGATTTTGTGTTACAGATCTGAGATTAATAAAGTAGTAACATCCTCATTGTGTTTATTTCGAGAATTAGCCTACGTATAATTCGATGTTGTATCATATATCGAGAAACGCAACAAAAATTTTTTTCAATCCGTAATGCTGGTTGTTTAAATCTATACAGTGTGTTCTAATATATCTACTGATCTAATCTATTTCTAAAGCCAGCGGCATATATTACAAAATTAAATAAAAAATCTGGTGTGAAACACTCACACGACTTTTCCTGTCAATGTAAATAAGGAACAATATAACCTTTGTTTAATCATGACTGAACAAAGTAAAATGAAAAAACCCTAATTTTAATGAGGGAATGGCGCAAAATGAAAATCAACTTCTGTAGAGTAAAATGCGTATAATAAAAGTTGTAGGTTTTTAATTTCCTATAACTTTTATTACATACTTTTTTCTTATAAAATGTGTAATAAGGCCGCAATCAACTTTGATGAAAAAACCAGAAAATCAATAATTGCCGCTAAACTAAAATTTAAGATTGCGATCTTAATGTGCATACTATGGCAAAAGTGTATAATCAAAGGTGTACTACATTTAAAAACTTACAACTTTTATTTGATTTTTTTTTTGTACTCGTATAATTAGTCCAGTCACTCACGGTTTTTGCTAAGAATTTTAAAGTACCGCTTGGATTGACATGAAATTTTGCATACACATAGTTGACATGTCAAAGAAAAAAAGTTATATAGTGCCGATGTGTGCTTTTACCCTGGGGGTGAGTACCACCCCTTCTCGGGGGTGAAAATATTTAACCTCAAAATAACCCCGGGAATCGATAGATAATTCAATTTTAAGCAAAAAATGTTTTATTGACTTTTTTCGGTAAGTGGATATTTACCGATTTATTCACGATTGAAATTGATGATTTCTTGCATAAAAAATGCATATTTTTCAGTATATTTTCCGTAATAACTCGAAAACGGTGCATTTTTACAAAAAAGTCTTAAGAATCAAAAAGAAACCTTTTAAAATAACAAATCGAATGGTTTTTTTTAAATTATCATCGGAGCAATTAAACCCAAGTTACAGCCTAATTAAGGTCAGGTATTTATTCGATTTACCTTTTATAAAAGTGTTTATCGTTAAATAACGTAAAAAGGAGTGGATTTTTGAAAAAAATAATGACAATGTTTTTTGTAGATTTTAAAAAGATCTTCAAAATGAGCTAAGGTAAAAGTAATTTGGATAAAAAATGGCCGAGTTATTGCAAAAACAAAAAAATTATGTCGTAAAAGAAAAAAAAAAATTATTAAAACGGTAATTTTTTCACAAAAATAAAAATTAACGTTATCCCAAGTGTAATTAGCTTTATTTATGTACTGACTATGAGTCCTGAAATTTTAACCAGTTTAAAATGCTTAAATTTGAAAAAAAGGTCAATTTAGTAAAAAATGAATTTTTGCAATTTTAAAAAAATTTTCCATTTTTTCAAAACTGCTCGAAATCAAAGAGGAATACGAAAAATTGACAGGAGTTCTAAAATGTAGTATTTTTTTCACTGAAAATTTTCAATTTTTTTTTTTTTTTTCTATCATAAAAACTAAGCGAGATATTTACATTCTAAGCTTGCATATAAGGGTGAGAAGCCCCCTTTTTTATCCCTTTAAAACGCATTTTCTAAAAATCAACAACTTTCAAATAGTCCAAATTTTCAGAAGTTGTAGCCCTTAGAATTCCCTACAAAATGAGCTTTGAAACGTTCAAATATCTTTAAAATTACCGAAGTTATCGTTAATAAACCATTTACGTTTTTCTACCAATATTTTCGGAGCATATAAATAGCTATATAGTTTCAACTATTTTGGAGCAGTGAAATACTCGTAAACGTTTTCTCTCATATATATACATATATATATATATATATATATATGGTATTCATCTCTCACATATATACTATGCATTAGTATATACACGGATTACGTATGTAACCGATGAACACCTGCTGATGTATATATACTCATTTAGTCGTAGCAGTACAGCTACATAACCTCTAAAATATACACGTGCTTCTTTTGATTTTTCTTACCTAATTTAAAGTTTCAAAATATTTTTTTTTAAAATTTGACCTAAAGGGTGGTTTTTAAGGGTTGAATAAGTGCATTGTGTCTTAAATTAAATGTAACCTACCATAAATTACCATTTAAAATTTTAAGCACCAAAAAAAAAATTTTTTAAATAAATTTATAAGGGGTAGTTTATAAGGGTTGAAAATATTAAATACTTAAAAGATTAAATTATAAGTATAACAAAAGTTAAAATCACTACAAAATGTATCATTACCTAATTTAAAGTTTCAAAATTTTTTTTTTTTTTTTGGAAAATTTGACCTTAAAGGTGGTTTTTAAGGGTTGAAAAATTGTTATAAATTGTAAAATACTTTCCTATATGATAAATAAATCTTTATTTAACATACCCACACATAATCCATAGGTAAATAACGATTATATCTACTGTTTTTAATTTTTGCAAGAAAGGGGTGCTTTTCACCCCTTAAAAACAAAAAGCACACATTCTAACCATATAACTTTTGAAGAGATAGGCAAAATAAGCTCACTTGCAAAATTTCATTAAAATCGGAGCGGTACTTTAAAATTCTGAGGTATTGCAATATTATACCGTGAGTGACTGGACTAAATCCCTAGTTTTGTACTTTTGGTAATAAGTGATTTTCTGTTTTTTTTCTATAAAGATCTGTAAAAAAATTGAATATTTTACGATTTTAGCCTTAGTGTTACAAAAATTTACAACAAAAGTGGCTATAATCAAATTTTTAGAAAATTAAAAAACTACAAAACCACAAACCTACCAATTGACTTCACAACTTTTATTTCAAGTATTTTTCTGTACAGAGCCTAGTTTAGCGTAAAACAGTAATTTTCCTTAGTGTTAAGCCAAACTGTTTAGATTAAGACAAATGTTCAACAGGTATTGTCAAACTTTCGTTATCTAATTACGTAGGTACCTAATACATAACAATATTTTGAGTGGAGAATGTGGTTTTTCGAAAAAAATTAAAGGCTTTAGTAAATTTTTTAAAATAAAAATTCATGTTAATTATGTTAAATGATTTAAATTAAATCACAACGAAATACGGAACAATGCTTGACGGAGCTTTTTCTAGATATTTAAATAAATTCGATTCTGAAGTTCATTTATATTATAACAAGATACTTCAGTTATCATAAATCCATTGTTTCATTCATAGAATACGGACAATGAAGAAGTCCAATCAGAGCAAAATTGTAACTAATATAACTTTATCAGAATAGAAATAAACTTGATACATATTATTATATTTTTGTAGTGATCGCTTGAACGGAAGTGTTGTCTCTTCACTTAATTTTGTTAAAAATTTAAGCGTTTTGTAAATTAAATATAACTAATTTCAACAAAAAAAGGAAACTGTAAATTATATCTCAGTTACATATGTTGAAAAATAAACTATACCGACAGAGTTTCGACCTCAAGCCACACGCGAGGCAGGCGAGCATTGTACCACTGAGCTAATCTCGCATATACTCAACGTAAGATTACAAACTGCACATAAAGTTTCAGATAGCTGTAAGATTTTACCCATTCAAAACAGCTATATTCACCCAACAGAGAAGTTTTCACTTCAAAAATTTCGTAGAAACACTTGTTGAGAAAATTACAAAATAGTGAAAAATTGCACAAATAAACTATTACTTCCGGTTGACCGATTTTCATGAAAATGTTTGCATTGGATCCTCTAGTGGTACCTAATTTAAGTTCCAAGTTTCAACTTTGTAAGTTATTTCAATATTCTTATTAAGTTCTAATATTTAATAATCTAATATTTTTTTAGTTTTTATTTTAATATTCTTATTGTTATTTTAAGTTCTTGCAATATTTTTTTTATACACGCGCGCCCACACACACACACACACACACACGCACGCACGCGCGCACACACACACACAGACCAATCGCTGAAAACTGATTTTTGGGTTCAGGGGGCTTGAAAACTTATACATTCGGTTAAATATAGTTTTCGGAAAATCGACATGAAAACGATACTCTCCTTCCCTATATATTCAAACAGGGCAAGAGAGTAAAACGGAGAGTAAAAAAGGGCAAGAGAGAAGTATTTAAAAATTAAAGAATTTTGCTATCCGAACAATAACAAATAAACACAGAAATAATCTGTAGGCCAACCGTATATTTTTTCTATACGAACAATATTATCGTTTTCATAATAAATTGAAATTAATCTTTGTTTGGGTTGGGAGAGTGATTAATTTTAATTCTGTCAAAACATACTAATGAACAGTCTACATGAAACCTATTACACGACCCGGCAACACTGTATGATCTAGAAATGAAAACACGTTAAGGGGAAATGACCTTGGTGACAGAAAGCATTATGTGTAAGTAGTTCCGTAACTGTCAGCTCGGAACGCTATCGAACGGCTGAAAAATTTGTGCTTGTAAAGGTTTTTTAGATTGCAATACATAGCCGCTGATAAATAAGTAAACACGTTAAAGTTTGTATATTTAGAATCTAAAAGAGATATTCTTTTTACTGATACAGATTAATTTGCGACAAATACCTTCCTATCTTTACAAATAATTTTAGAAAATTTAACAACTTTAAGAGATTTACTTTAATTTTTTAAAGTTTAAACTTAATGCTCATACAAAAAAATGGTACTGGTAAATAGAGCATATTTTAAGCTTTAAAAGGCATGTTAAACTTTATTTATGACTTGCATAACAACCGAGTTGGTTGTAATCATCTAAACCTTTACATTGAGCGGCGCGGCAGAGGTAGAGCGCACCCTTAAAGAGGTATTCGAAAAAAAAAAAATCTCTTAATTTGATATATCAAAACCGGCGCTCTTTTTGAATCACCCTATAGAAATACATGTTATGCCTAGTTTACACGGGTCGAGTATTTTAGTTGAGTAGTTACGGTTGAGTAATTTAGTAACTGTCCGCACGTGTAATGTAGACGGCGAATTTAGTACATTGTTATGGCTCCAAGGAGGCGGGCTCTCGCTCGTAAATTACGTTGTGCGTAGTGGTGGGGGGTAGCTACTAAACTGTGCACTCGACTGTACATACTCGACTACTCGACTAAAACGTCCTGTCCAAACAAGTTGAGTACTAAATTACTAATTCACTCAACCCGTGTAAACTAGACTTTAATACGTTCAGCACGGATGCCGCCTTAAGGCGTCAAATCGAGGTTCATTATACAATACCACATTTCTATAGCTTTTTATAAATCGCCGGTGTACTGGCAGTGTTAGTAAAGGTTGTTCAGGGGTTCAGATCTATTCTACGAGCGCCACTGTGAAGATCGTCTTTCGTTACCAACTGCCGGGAATTTTTGACGAATTTTTTAAATTGTAGTCTATTCGAACGTCCTAGTGCCGTGTAATTTTATTGTTTTATTTAATTATATCAATTATTCTACGAATTTCTTTGTTTCCAGTGACTTCTTTTTACAAATAAAAGGTAAGAATAATACATTTTTACGTAAAAATAGTTTAATTATTACTCAAAAGAAAAACTTCTGTTACTTTCTGAACTCGCGATTTCTATGCACTGTGTTTCTTTTGCAGGTTTTTGTGTTTTTATAAAGTAATAAGCTTTGTTACTACTGTATTACTTAATTATTTAATGTATTTTATTTATTTAAATTTTTTGAATTAAATATTATTCATTATCAAACATAACTGTATTTTTCTATTTTACACACGACAATAATTTTCATTTATTTAATAATTTATACGTATTAATTTTTCTAATAACTAAAAAATGAATTTCAAATATAAATTTCGTAGAAACAACAAACGTGTATAATACCGCACTATATTCAGCTGGTGAGTAGATGAGCAAATAAGTAAGATCGTTCCGGGGACGAATGATGCCTTAAGGCGGCATGGTATTATTTCACTGCAATGGCGCGTTGGCACAGCGAAGCATCCGTGATTCCAGCCGCCGTGCTGAACGTGTTAAAGAAAGTAGAGAAGTGGATGTATTTATTCATAATAATAGTTTAGAGCAGTGTAGAAACAGTGAAGATCCTGGAAGTGTTGTTGTTTAGGTCATCAGCAGAAAAGCTGGTTTGAACCTGTACAGGTTTTACTAAGTAAAACGAGGAGTGAGGTGGTTTACCCGTGCCTTCCTCACTGAATGGAAAAGTATGCTTATCAGCATGCCGGGCCCTCTGAAAAGCACATATTTTCCACTCTGCAAATGACACCTTCACTTCACTTACCACAGGGTCTGGCTGTATAATGAAATTCATTACTTTCAGAGGAGATAACTCTGATTAGTGTCGTTTACACCTCTACCTCTTCTGTTCTTAAATGATTCAGTCATTTAATTGGCTGACCATGTGATATGAAACAGAACTATTTATTTTAGCCCTGCAATAAACAGATTGAGAGTAAATAATTTGACTCTTCGCCTGTCTGTTATGAGCAATTTCCTGGAAGTATCTTTAGATAAATTTTTGTCTTGGGACAAATCAAGTTTGTAGTAAAATTTCATCTGGGGTAATTGCATTAAAACAAATTACCAGATTAAATGATAAAAAATTACTAATGGCAGCTTATCATGGCCTCATTCTGTCTCATATCCATTATATGGTATCTTAGTATGGGGTAATTCTAGCATGGGTAATATGAATAGCGTTTTTAAAATTCAAAAGAAAGCTATTAGGTGTATGGTGGGAGCTAACCAGCTGACCTCATGCAGGCCACTATTTAAGGAGCTTAAATTGCTTACAGTTCCCTCTCTCTACATTATTGAGGTGATTATGTATGTTAGGCAAAATAATTTTATGCAAAATTTCAATGTTCACAATCATAAAACGAGAAACAGAAATGATTATTATGTGGCTAATCACTCCACAAAATTGTTTGACCAAAAACCTACTTATGCAGGCAGAAAATTCATGAATAAATTACCCCAATTTTTAAAATGTTGTGATAATTTAAATTCCTTTAAAAAAATTCTGAAAAATTACATGATAGGTGAAACTTTTTATAGCGTACAAGAATTTCTTTCTTGATAGTAGTGATACATTGTGTGATTCTTAAATGTATTTCAGGTGTTATAACTGACATGTCCTATACTCCTCCTGGAGTTTCCAAGACACAATAAAAAAAAAAAACAAACAAACATTGCTTATGGACTTTGCGTACTGCATTTTGGACGTAAAAACGACTACAGACAGTGCTGTAGTTCTACTTGTACAAATTCTTAGATTCTGAATCACCAGCATTCAAACAATGCACATCAACTAAGCTGACCATTATCAATGAAAATTAGAAACTTTGTTAGAAAATAGTAATCACTTACAATTTCTGTATGGATAACTTCCGTTTTAATCTGAGGCTCCAGCGGTTGAACTTCCATGATTACTTAGAAAAAATTTTGCCGGAATCTTCAATTCATCCCCTGAAAATATAAAAGTAAAAACAATATTTTCAAATTCCACTAAAACTGACATCAAAATTTAATATACTAAGGCTAATATTTAATATAAAGCTGAAATCTTAAAAAAAAATCGATTTTTTACACGTTTTTGTGAGAAAAAAACAGAAAGTTGCTAATTACTTCTGAACTAAGCATTATACAAAAAAATGTTTGAAATAAAAGTTGTAGGATTTTAAATTCTCTACAACTTTTATTATATAAATTTTTGTGCTAAAATGCATATTAAAGTCACAATCTTTAAAAAACAATATTTTTGAGAAAACAGCCTCCCCCAAGAATATCGGCAAACATGGCGCCTATCTTCTCTTGTAGAGCATAAAAAATGTAGTAACCGAGGTGATTTTAAAACCGAATCGTAACAGCTGTTTTTGAGAAAATCACAAAAAAGTGAAAAATGACACGAATAAACCACTACTCCGGTTGACCGATTTTGATGAAAATGTTCATGTCGGGTCCTCTCACTTGAACTTAAGTTTCAAGAGTCAAATTTGTACATTGTTCGATTCTAGAGATATTCTGTTCACACACACAGACTCTAAAAACATGTTTTTTGGGTTCAAGGCCGTCTGAAAACGTGTAGATTCGGTGAAAACTTGACATGAAAACAAACCCTTCCTTCCTAAATATTCATAAAGGCAAGAGAAAGTAAATAATAGGGTGTTGTCATTAAAAATTGTTTCAAATATAAAATGCGTATGCTAAACAATAACCTTTCAATTATAACTGCAAATTTGCAACCAATAACTTTTAGGAATGTTTTTTCTCTCTAAAATTAAGAATATGAAAGTGCATATGGTAACCAAAAAAAAAAAATTATTATGAGTAGTTTATTGGTTGATAAGTTTATTTCTGCCCATAACAGACAGGTGGAGTGTCAAATTATTTACACTCAATCTGTTTGTTGCAGGGCTAAAATAAATAGTTCTGTTTCTCATCACATGGTCAGCCAATCATTTAAGAGCAGAAGAGGTAGAGGTGTAAAAGACACTAATCAGAGTTTTCTCCTCTGAAAGTAATGAATTTCATTATACAGCCAGACCCTGTGGTGAATGAAGTGAAGGTGTCATTTGCAGAGTGGAAAATATGTGCTTTTCAGAGGGCCCGGCATGCTGATAAGCGTACTTTTCCACTCAGTGAGGAAGGCAGTGGTAAACCACCTCACTCCTCGTTTTACTTAGTAAAACCTCTACAGGTTCAAACCAGCCTTTTGGCTGATGAACTTAACAACAACAACAAGTTTATTTTGTAACTGTGAATAAAACCCAATAACCTGCTCATCATTTTGTGTTACTATTGTAGGTTATTTATTGGTGCACAATATCTAACAATAACCTTTTACATCTGATTTTTGTAACAAATTTAGCCTGCACAATATAGTGAAGAGCGTTCACTGTTTCAACCAGTCACGGTGACAGTGATTCTGCGTTCACCGTTACTTTTAATAGTTACTAGTGATTTCGTAATAACTGTATATTTTTCAGTTGTTATCATGAAATAATAATAATAATGTTTTCAGTTGTTATTTCATGATAGCAACTGAAGTTTTGATAAATTAAAAATCTGCTGTGAAACACTCACACAACTTTCTCTTGCCAATGCAAATAATTAATAATAAACCTAACAGTATTAATAAAATATTAGAAATAAACAAAACACTAACCTCAAAAACATAATCTTATTTTAATCATGAGTGAATGACGCAAAATGAAAATCTAACTCAATTTGGCTTAACAAAAAAAGGAAAATCTCACTTTCACGCTAAACTAGGCTCTGTAGAGAAAAATTCTCTAAATAAAAGTTGCAGATCTCTTAATTTTCTATAAATTCGATTATGTACACTTTTCTCGTAAAGTGCATACTAAGGCCGAAATCTTAAAAAAATCGATTTTTCACACGTTTTCGTGAGAAAAAACAGAAAATCACTAATTACCGCTAAACTAAGCATTATACAAAAAAATGCATGTAATATAAGTTGTAGGTTTTTAAATTCTCTACAACTTTTATTATATACATTTTTGCTCTAAAGTTAATATTAAAGCCGTAATCTTAAAAAAACACTTGTTTTATGTAAAAACACCCTCACCAAGAATTTCAGCAAACATGGCGCCTACCCTAACTTTTAGAGAATAAAAAATTTAGTAAACCAGGCGATTTTAAAAAAAATCGTAGGACCAGTTTTTGAGAAAACCGCAAAAAAGTGAAAAATTATACGAATAAACTACTACTTCCGGTTGACCGATTTTGATGAAAATGTTCATGTCGGGTCCGATAGTGGTGTGTAACTTAAGTTTCAAGTTTCAAGTTCGTACGATGTTCCGTTCTTTAGATATTTTGTATACACACACACATACAGACCAATCGCTAAAAACATGTTTTTTGGGTTC
Source organism: Catonia carolina (assembly GCA_035578175.1). Taxonomy (NCBI): domain Eukaryota; kingdom Metazoa; phylum Arthropoda; class Insecta; order Hemiptera; family Achilidae; genus Catonia; species Catonia carolina. The sequence goes on along the minus strand of JAQMRL010000019.1, from coordinate 4,221,648 downwards.
AGGGGGTCTGAAAACGTATACATCCGGTGAAAACTCGATTTCGAAAAATCGACATGAAAACAATACTTTCCTTCCTATATATTCATATAGGCAAGAGAAAGTAAAAAATGGGCTGCATATATAACTAAAATATAAATTTAGCCTAAAACTGATTAACACAAGGTATCCTAAATTAGTAATCAAAAGAAAACTTTGTGTATAAAAGAGAAAGTACAAGAAACAATTTACAACTGAAAAAATTAACAGCGCACAATATAAATAAAATAGCTAGGTAGAATGTGCCGTGCAATAAAAATAACACTGTAATATAATTATGTTACCGCGATCAGAAATGTAAAGGAACTACCCTCGTTTTGTTTAGTCTAGAAGATGAAGAACATAACAAGGGGAAGAGACAGAGAGAGGGTGAGCGAAAGAAAGAAGAGTGCGTAAAAATTGAAGTAAAAGAGAATGGACGTCCTGGTTGTCAAAGGAGAGCACTAAGCCCAGTGAACAGACCAACATATCTTACGTAGTAGCTATTATGTCGTTTTGTCTATTAACTGTGAACAGTGAATGAGTGAGTGAATTTCTTCACTAGTTTCTAAGGTAAAGCATTCGGTCTGTCTTAAAAGTGACAGCGAACAGTGAATGAGTAAGTAAGTGATTTTTGTAATAGTGACTGGAGAACGAGAGGTCTGTACTATATCCGTTGAAGTACGGTGCACATTCGCCATGTCGTCCAGTGACAGAACAGTAAGCGATCTTTGTAACAGTGACTGAGGAACGGTTACTCGCTTATATGAATAACTGTGGTCACCGTGAATTATAAGTAACCGTGACTCGTTCACAGTGACAGTTCTTTTGACTCTTCTCTAGTACAATAGCGTATAAAAACCAATAATCTTACCTAATCTTATTATGAGTAGGTTATTGGTTGATATGTGCATTTATAACTGCGTCTAAAAACCAATAACCTATTCATCTTTTAAGAACCAGTAATACCTAACCTACACTAACCCACTCAACATTTACTAACTAATAATATTTTGGGAAATGAAAATAATAATAATTATTACAAAATCAAAAGGTATAATATATTGTGCGTTGAAACAGTAAGAAATATAAGATGACATCAAAGTTCATAAATTATGTTATATACGTCATAATATTTTGGTGATTTTTTAGTTTAAATTTTTACTTTCTCTTGCCTATATGAATATATAGGAAGGAAAGTATTGTTTTCATGTCGATTTTTCGAAATCGAGTTTTCACCGGATCTATACGTTTTCAGACACCCTGAACCCAAAAAACTTGTTTTTAGCGATTGGTCTGTGTGTGTGTGTGTGAACAGATTATCTCAAGAACGGAACATCGTACGAACTTGAAACTTGAAACTTAAGTTACATACCACTACCGGACCCAACACGAACATTTTCATCAAAATCAGTCAACCGGAAGTAGTAGTTTATTCGTATAATTTTTCACTTTTTTGCGATTTTCTCAAAAACTGGTCCTACGATTTTTTTTAAAATCGCCTGGTTTACTCAATTTTTTATTCTCTACAAGATAGGGTAGGCGCCATGTTTGTTGAAATTCTTGGTGAGACTGTTTTCACGTAAAAACATTTTCTTTTTAAGATTGCGGCTTAAATATGCATTTTAGCGCAAAACATTATATAATATAAGTTGTAGAGAATTTAAAATCCTACAATTTTTATTTCAAACATTTATTTGTATAACGCTTAGTTTAGCGGTAATTAGCGATTTTCTGTTTTTTTCTCACGAAAACGTGTGAAAAATCGATTTTTTAAAGATTTCGGCTTTAGTACGCATTTTACGACAAAAGTGTCTATAGTAAATTTTATAGGAAATAAAAAGTTCTACAACTTTTATTTAGAGAATTTTTCTCTACAGAGTGTAGTTTGGCGTCAAAGTGTGATTTTCCGTTTTTTGAAGCCAAACTGAGTACGATTTTCATTTTGCGTCATTCACTCATGATTAAAATAAGGTTATGTTTTTGAGGTTAGTGTTTTGTTTATTTCTAATATTTTATTATTAATGTTAAGTTTATTGTTAATTATTTGCATTGGCAAGAGAAAGTTGTGTGAGTGTTTCACACCAGATTTTTTTAAATTCTATACTACTTTACCACTTTTTTGATACTTAAAACGAAAAATTAGTTAAAATAGTGATATTTTAACACATTAGTGACCATTTTCACAGTAAGAAAATTCAAATATAATGACGAAAGAAAATTTGTATAAGAAAGTGAGTTAATGTCAAAAGATGATATAAAAGGGCTTATAACTAATTACGCAAAGGTTTGCGCGGATAACTAAGTTCATATTTCGATCAGCATACAAAAAACTATCAAGTAAGTTCAAATCAGTTTGGTGTCCTATAAGTAAATAATTACCATAAAATTAACCACAGAAAGGTATCAACAATTTGCTGTATCTATTAAAGGTTAAAAAAATCTGGTGTGAAACACTCACAAAACTTTCTCTTGCCAATGCAAATAATTTAAACAATATAACCTAACATTAGTAATAAAACATTATAAATAAACAAAAAACTAACCTCAAAATACATAACCTTATTTTAATCATGAGTGAAAGACTCAAAATGAAAATCGACCTGTTTCACTTAAAAATACGGAAAATCACTCTTTCACGCTAAACTAGGCTCCGTAGAGAAGAATGCTCTAAATAAAAGTTGTACATCTTTTAATTTCCTATAAATTTGATTATATACTCTTTTGTCATAAAATGTATACCAAGGCCGAAATCTTTAAAAAAATGATTTCTCACACGTTTTCGTGAGAAAAAACAGAAAATCGCTAATTACCACTAAACTAAGCGTTTTTGAGAAAATCGCAAAAAAGTGAAAAGATACACGAATAAACTACTACTTCCGGTTGACCGATTTTGATGAAAATGTTCGTGTCGGGACCGGTAGTGGTATGTAACTTAAGTTTCAAGTTCGTACGATGTTCCGTTCACGAGATATTTTGCACACACACGCGCACACACAGACCAATCGCTATAAACATGTTCTTTTGGTTCTGAAAACGTGTAGATCCCGTGAATACTCGATTTCGAAAAATCGACATGAAAACAATACTTTCCTTCCTATACAGGGTGATTCATGAAGTTCTCCCCCCACTTCTACAGCACATTGTACTAGTAAAAATAATGAAAAAATGTTATATAAACATAGGTCCGAAAACGCTTCGTTAGCGAGTTACAGCTAGCGAAAGTTTCGCCTGGATTTCAGTTCACCAGGTGAAATGAGGTCTTCCTGGAATTGTGGTAAGGTAGATTAAGGGGCGAATTCAATCATTTCTTATGGTTTTTGATCTGATAAATTGAATAAAACAGGTCCCAGAACTGTAAGTTAAATAGTTTTTGAGAAAACCAGTGTCAAATGCAAAAAATGGAGTGAAAATCACATTTTTTCATCTTTGGGCAAGAATAACTTTGTTATTTCACCAAGAAACAGTTAAAAATTTTCAATAAAAAATGTAGAAAATTTTATTCTGAACAAACCGGTGTAAATAAAGTACACAGAAAGCGAATAGTTTTTGAGAAAACCAGTGTCAAATGCAAAAAAATGGAGTGAAAAAAACACATTTTTTCATTTTAGTTTTTCCGGTTAATTTTACTTTGTACTCTTATGAATAAAAACTCATTTAATCAAACATCTATTCGCTTTCTGTGTACTTAATTTACACCGGTTTGTTCAGAATAAAATTTTCTACATGTTTTATTGAAAAATTTTAACTGTTTCTTGGTGAAATAACACAGTTATCCTTGCCCAAAGATGAAAAATAAGTTTTTCACTCCATTTTTTGCATTTGACACTGGTTTTCTCAAAAACTATTTAACTTACAGTTCTGGGACCTGTTTTATTCAATTTATCAGATCAAAAACCATAAGAAATGATTGAATTCGCCCCTTAATCTACCTTACCACAATTCCAGGAAGACCTCATTTCACCTGGTGAACTGAAATCCAGGCGAAACTTTCGCTAGCTGTAACTCGCTAACGAAGCGTTTTCGGACCTATGTTTATATAACATTTTTTCATTATTTTTACTAGTACAATGTGCTGTAGAAGTGGGGGGAGAACTTCATGAATCACCCTGTATATTCATATAGGCAAGAGAAAGTAAAAACAACTTAATCTTATTCATGACAATGACACTAAATGAAAGTCAACCTGTTTCACAACTAGATATTTTGATGCAAAAAATCTCTATTCACACTAAACAAAGTGCTGTAGAAAAAATGCTTAAATGTCGTAGGTTTTTAATTTTCTACAACTTTGATTATAATAGAATGTTGTTCATTATAGACACCTAGCAAAGTGTAGGGTTATTTGAAAAATATAATGGTAATATCTCAACCCTTGAACCGATTGCTACTTTACTAATAATACTTCTATATTAAAAGATTTCTGATTTTTTTGCCATATTTGAGAAGTAGTTTAGTAGCCGGTAAGAATCTGAAACGCAAATCTACATACCTTTCCAAACAGTTAAACGTTGTCAATCCAGATTCTAATTCACTATGTGTAGTTTTTTTTTTAATTGCTTTTAAAGTTGATTTATATTAATAATTCTTTCTTACTATTTGCGAGTAACAAAATTACAATTCATTCACAGGTATTTTGATAAGTAAGTTTTGACAGAGAATGCAAATATCACTAAACTTTCGCTGTAAAATTTCCCTCCGCCATTAAACTAAACAACACTCGAATGACGAATCCACGGCCATCTGTATTCAGTAATACATAAGAATATAACATTATAAATTACGTCTTGTTAATACGAAAAATGTATATTTAACAACATGGGCAGCTTCCAGTTAAATTTAAAATAATAGTTTTAGAAGAGAGATTGCAACAAAAAATTATTAATTTATTTGAACAAGAACCTTTATAGATATGATACAACATGAATTAGGTACTTATAATATATTAATAATTGTGAGAAATTTTGTATTACTATAAGAAATAAGTATTAAAATTTTAATTTTTTCTAAGCGTTGTGGACTTCAAATCTGAAATTCCTGGGTTCAATAATATTGTTAAATGGTTAAGAAAAAATTTTACTGGGCAGGTTTAGTGTATCTTTACAGCAAACCGCATTTATTTTTATACTAACAGATCGAGTATCGAGAAAATAAAAGATTTGATCGCAACGCAGTTATTTCCCTGTCTACCACATATTTTAAAAGCGTTCGTTCCCGCGGTTGCCATGGCTTCTTTGACATTTTGCTAACCAACCGCTTTTATGAGAAAGCTTTAAAAAAAGGGTGCGAGGAAGACGCTACCACGACCCTCACACACGTATTTTAAAAGCTTTCGTTCCCGCGGCTGCCGTGACTTCTTGTTAACTTAGCATTCGGAATTCATGTTTCTATCAGTGACAAAAAGTAATGCTTTAACTGAACAAATTCAATAAATTGTGATTGAAACAGGCTGCTTATTAACAGATATATCTATTGGCGTGAGAGGTTTATTACTCTGCCGTGGTATAAATAATCTACAGCCATAATTTTTTTTTTTGCTACCTGCATCCTGGAGACTCCAAAGGGAGTATAGGACATGTCAAGATAAAATTGATGAACTGAAAGTTTATCACCAATGTGATAAATTTATTACTTACCACCAAAATTTGTTTTTGCTACTGCTTACTTCAGTAGGCTTGTCATGAACCCTATTGAATTAAATATCACACACAATATATAATAAAAATAAATCAAACACAATGATAAATTCATCACTTACCTACCAATAATTTCCCCCTACCACTGCTTAACTCGGCAGGCTTGTCATGAACCCCTTTGTATCAAATTGTACACAATATTTATTTAATTAAAGTTAAATACCAAAACTATTTAGAAAGGAATTCGTGCACACTGTAAAATGTTTCATCAATCAAATATTGTTTTAACTTTTTTTTAAAATGACTTAAATTGTCACAACTTTTTAAACCTTGAGGCAATTTATTGATGCACTTTCTACATCAATAAATTACATTACTACATCATTTAAATGTTGAGGAAAAATAATACCTATTCCCGTTCTTTCTGCTGGCTACGTTTTGTCATTAAAAAGTTATTTGAACAAGTTAATACCAGTAGTTCTTCGAAACGGGAAATACAGACTTCTTCAGCTGATAATGGAAGGAAAGATAGCAGGAAAGCGCCGGCCGGGTAGAAGGAAAGCGTCCTGGCTGAAGAATTTGAGAGATTGGTTTGGTCTCAACTCCACGTCACTGTTCCGAGCAGCTGTTTCGAAAGTTAGAATAGCAATGATGATCGCCAACCTCCGACGCGGAGACGGCACTTGAAGAAGAAGAATACCAGTAGGGTGACAATATTCTCCTACATTACAGTTTCAAACAATATTTGAGCCACCTTTTTTTTGCAAGGGTCAGTTCATTTACGACCGATGGGTAAATACAGGGTGATTCACGAAGATATGCAGAAACTTTGGGAGCTTATTGTACATGTAAAAATAATGAAAAAAGTTTATATAAACATGGGTCAGGAAATGCTTCGTTACCGAGTTATGGCTAGCAAAAGATTTCGCTCGGATTTCAGCTCACCAGGTGAAATGAGGTCTTCCTGAAATTCTGGTAAGGTAGATTAAGGGGCGAATTCAATCGTTTCTAATGGTTTTTGACCTCATAAAGTGAATAAAACAGGTCCCAGAACTGTAAGTTAAATAGTTTTTGAGAAAACCACTGTCAAATGCAAAAATGGAGTAAAAAAAAACACAATTTTTCATCTTTGTTTTTCCTGTTAATTTTAATTTGTACTGTTATGAATAAAATATAATTTAATCAAACATCTATTCGCTTTCGGTGTACTTTACACCGGTTTGTTCAGAATAAAATTTTCAACATGTTTTATTCAAAAATTTTAACTTTCTTGGTGAAATAACAAAGTTATTGTTGCCCAAAAATGAAAAAAGTGTTTTTCACTCCATTTTTTGCATTTGACACTGGTTTTCTTGAAAAATATTTAACTTAAAGTTCTGGGACCTATTTTATTCAATTTATTAGATCAAAAACCATGAGAAATGATTAAATTCGCCTCTTAATCATCTTACCAGAATTTCAGGAAGACCTCATTTCACCTGGTGAGCTGAAATCCGGGCGAAACTTTCGCTAGCCGTAACTCGGAAACGAAGCATTTCCGGACCCATGTTTAAAATTTAAAATTTTTTCATTATTTTTACATGTACAGTGAGCTCCTAAAGTTTCTGCATATCTTCGTGAATCATCCTGTATAAAACTGAAGGTTTGAACTGAAACTGCAAGCTGGCTCGATGGTTTTCCCATCTTGTGTGGTTGGGCCACTAGTCAGTTCAAACGGCCGCATGTACAAAAGCTACATGCGTAGTTACCTATCCGTTTCCGGACTCCCCTCGGCCAGCTACGCCCATTCCGAAAGAATTTAAGCAGCCTAGTGGCTACGAAGCGCTACCCAGGAAAACACAGCCCCTGAGAGGCCAACCCAAATGAGTGGGTGCGGTCACGTCCGCAGGGCGCCCCACTTCCCTCAGTACTCGTGTAAACGTTGGACGAGTCACCGTCGAGCTCGTTACGCAGCTAATGCTTTGCACGTGGCTCTACCATACAGATGTTTGTCTCACCCAGCCTCGTAAAAACATAGATTTTTTTAAGATTACGGCTTTAATATGCAATTTAGCGCAAAAATTTATATATTAAAAGTTGTGGAGAATTTAAAATTCTAAAACTTTTATTTCAAACATTTTTTTTCTATAACGCTTAGTTTAGCAGTAATTAGCGATTTTCTGATTTTTTTCTCACGAAACGTGTGAAAATCGATTTTTTTCAGATTTCGGGCTTAGAATGGATTTTACGACAAAAGTGTATATAATACATTTTATAGGAAATAAAAAGATCTACAACTTTTATTTAAAGCATTTTTCACTACAGAGCCTAGTTTAGCGTGAAAGAGTGATTTTCCGTATTTTTAAGCCTAACTGAGTTCGATTTTCATTTTGCGTCTTTCACTTATGATTAAAATAAGGTTATGTTTGTTGAGGTTAGTTTTTTGTTTATTACTAATGTTAGGTTTATTGTTAATTATTTGCACTGGCAAGAGAAAGTTGTGTGAGTGTTTCACACCAGATTTTTCTCTATAGAGCCTAGTTTAGCGTGAAAGACTGATTTTCCGTATTTTTAAGCCAAACTAGGGTTGATTTTCATTTTGTGTCTTTCACTTTTTAAAATTAGGTTATACATATTTAAGTTAGTTTTTTGTTTATTTCTAATGTTAGGTTATATTGTTAATTATTTGCATTGACAAAAAAAAGTCGTGTAAGTGTTTCACACCAGATTTTTAGTATTCCAATGTTATGGAAGTTCTTTTGAAGAGCTTGTTTCATTACTTGTTTATTACTTAATTTGATGTAAGGTTCAATTTAGAATGGTTTCTGATTGAAATTAACGTTAATCTATAGTTTCAGTGTCTGAATTTAACGTTCATTTGCCTGAGTGGGATTCGAACCCACGACCGCATGATGAGAGCCGAGCACGTTACAAACTACACCAATGCGGCCGGCTTTAACCTACTTGAAGCTATCAACTTTTCCGTATTGTGTCTTCAAGTGACAAGAGGCTGTTTTGATGTTCATTATGTATTTAGTTTTCTTAAAGGAAATTTGCAGTCCTGCTTTTTCTATTTGTTATTTTAACACATTGATTTGTTCTATTACTGTTCATTTGTATGAAGTTGGGACAGAAAAATAAGTAAATCTATACTAATATAAATAAAGAAGAAACGTCCGTTTGTTAGTTTGTTTGAGGTAATCTCAGAAATTACTGAACTGATTTTAAAAAAATCTTTCATTGTTGCATAGCTTAGAGCTTCCTGATCAATATAGGCTATTTTTCAACTTTAAGTAACTTTAATTAAGTGAGTTATGCAACAAAAAGCAGCAAAAAATCTTTCATTGTTGCATAGCTTAGAGCTTCCTAATCAATATAGGCTATTTTGCAATTTTAAGTAACTTTAATTAAGTGAGTTAAGCAACTTAAACTGTGACGATGTCGCATGTTTTAGTCCATCGGGTGCATAGCACATTTATTTTTTCTAAGTCCACTGGGTGGTGTATTTTTTGGGCTAGAAACACGATTCAACTTTTACCTATATTTCATATAAAAACGTGAACAATAACATTCGATTCCAAAAACATTAAAAATTCCGAAATATTCAAAATTTTTAATTTTGTACTGTATTTCATATATTTGCTTTCATTCGACAGGAAGTGAATGAGTCAGATATTTCCAGTTACTCTGCGTCCGGCAACCACGTCTCTGTCTATGGTCTCTTTCGAGGGATTAATGTCAAACAACACTATCTACAAAAACCTAATTTTTCAGGAGAGCCATCACCATTTATTTACCCTTTACCATTGTTGTTTAGGTAAACAGCCTGTCGGCTGGTTTGAACGTGTAGAGGTTTTACTAAGTAAAAAGGAGGATTGAAATGCAATAGCCTTCCTCACCAAGTTGAAAGAGTATGCTTATCAGCATGCCAGGCCCTCCAAAAAGTACCCACTTTTCTTTCATTCACCACAGTGTCTGGCTGTATAGTGAAATTCATTACTTTCAGAGGAGATAACTCTGAGTAGTGTGTTTTTTACACCTCTACCTCTTCTGTTCTTAAATAGTTCAGTCATAATTGGCTGACAATATGATACGAAACAAAACTATTTTCGGTAGCCCTTGAACCAACAGATCAAATGCAATTAATTTAATACTCCACCTGCCCGTTATGGGCGCATTTACCATTAAGATGTAAATTAAATTATACTAAATTTATAGTTGATTACATCTAAAAATAACTGAGACAATAGGAAGAGAATCAGATAAGAAGTAGTTTTTTTGCTCTCCTAAAAAATAAAAAAAAAAAATAGGTTTTTGTAGATAGTGTTGTTTGACATTAACCCCTCTTTATGTCAGCCATATATCAACTGTCTCTTTCTTTTCCATCGGTATTCTTCTATGCATTCTATTCAATTCTGTTAAAACGCAGGGACAAACATTTAAAACGGTGGGCATCAATTTGAGACAAGAGTGCTTCCTTCACTCATGGACGACTATACGTCGGACTTTTTAGAGCTGGAAGTCCAGAAAAAAAATTTCTTTTGCTGCCACAGGGCAACAAAACCACAAATATTGTACAGTATTCAGACGAACTAATGCCCCCTAGCCGTGGGAATGAAAGAATGCATAACGCTCTCACTCGCACAAGCCATACGCACCGTTCCAATAACATTGTCTTTTATTTTACTCATTGTTGTGAGCAAGCATTTATGCATGCAGTAAACTAACAGGCAAGATAACGACTGTAGGATGTTTTCACATTTGGATTATAACGGTAAAAATCTGGTGTGAAACACTCACACAACTTTCTCTTGCCAATGCAAATAATTAATAATAAACCTAACATTATTAATAAAATATTAGAAATAAACAAAAACTAACCTCAAAAACATAACCTTATTTTAATCATGAGTGAATGACGCAAAATGACAATCGAACTCAGTTTGGCTTAAAAATACGGAAAATCACGCTTTCACGCTAAACTAGGCTCTGTAGAGAAAAATGCTTTAAACAAAAGTTGTAGATCTTTTAATTTTCTATAAATTTAATTATATACACTTTTGTCGTAAAATGCATACTAAGACCGAAATGTTAAAAAAATCGATTTTTCTCACGTTTTCGTGAGAAAAAAAACAGAAAATCGCTAATTACCGCTAAACTTAGCGTTATACAAAAAATTGTTTGAAATAAAAGTTGTAGAATTTTACATTCTCTACAACTTTTATTATATAACGTTTTGCGCTAAAATGCATATTAAAGCCGCAATCTTAAAAAGAAAATGTTTTTACGTAAAAACAGCCTCAAGCAGAATTTCAGCAAACATGGCGCCTACCCTATATTGTAGAGCATAAAAAATGTAGTAAACCAGGCGATTTTAAAAAAAATCGTAGGACTAGTTTTTGAGAAAATCGCAAAAAAGTGAAAAATTATACGAATAAACTACTACTTCCGGTTGACCGATTTTGATGAAAATGTTCGTGTCGGGTCCGGTAGTGATATGTAACTTAAGTTTCAAGTTTCAAGTTCGTACGATGTTCCGTTCTTGAGATATTCTGTTCACATACACACACACACACACACACACACACACACACACACACAGACCAATCGCTAAAAACAAGTTTTTTGGGTTCAGGGGGTCTGAAAACGTATAGATCCGGTGAAAACTCGATTTCGAAAAATCGACATGAAAACAATACTTTCCTTCCTATATATTCATATAGGCAAGAGAAAGTAAAAACCTTTAAGCGCATGCGTAGTTATGCCACATATCTTCCTCTCACTCGCTCGGCTATGGGACATTAGTTCGTCTGGTACCTATATATAATATATAGAAAGGATTTAAAATAATTTAATGAGACCTACATTAGATGCTGTGATGTGAAGCGAGCGGGGGTTGCTAAGTACTACATACATAAACGACAAAATATTATTTAAAAAATTTATTTGAAATCTTTTAAATTACATAATTAATTTAATAACCTATAATAATAATATTATAATAAATACTAAAACTTAACTAAAATAATTAAAATCAAACATTTAAATTCAAATAATATTAATATTTTACACAATGCAAGTAACTTAATTATAATTTATAATAACAAGGTATTTTGATCATCATACATTTCAAATACAAGAATTCAATAATAAATATAATAATAATAATAATAATAACAAAATAGTAATATAACTATTTAGGCACCTATTAATAAAATTAAATACATTTTAAAATTATTAATGTAGGTAATAATAAATTGTATATAATATAATGTATTCATCATTCATTTAAACATTAATATACAGTAAATATTTATATATATTTATATATACAGGGTGATTCACGAAGATATGCAGAAACTTTGGGAGACCATTGTACATGTAAAAATAATGAAAAAAGTTTATATAAACATGGGTCCGGAATTGCTTCGTTACCGAGTTACGGCTGGCGAAAGATTTCGCCCGGATTTCAACTCACCAGGTGAAATGAGGTCTTCCTGAAGTTCTGGTAAGGTAGATTAAGGGGCGAATTCAATTGTTTCTTATGGTTTTTGACCTGATAAATTGAATAAAACTGGTCCCAGAACTGTAAGTTAAATAGTTTTTGAGAAAACCAGTATCAAATGCAAAAAAAAATGGAGTGAAAAAAACACATTTTTTCATCTTAGTTTTTCCGATTAATTTTACTTTGTACTCTTATGAATAAAAATTCATTTAATCAAACATCTATTCGCTTTCTGTGTACTTAATTTACACCGGTTTGTTCAGAATAAAATTTTCTACATGTTTTATTCAAAAATTTTAACTATTTCTTGGTGAAATAACAAAGTTATTCTTGCCCAAAGATGAAAAAATGTGTTTTTCACTCCATTTTTTCATTTGACACTGGTTTTCTTAAAAACTATTTAACTTACAGTTCTGGGACCTGTTTTATTCAATTAATCAGGTCAAAAACCATAAGAAACGATTGAATTCGCTCCTTAATCTACCTTACCAGAATTCCAGGAAGACCTCATTTCACCACTGGTGAGCTGAAATCCGGGTGAAATCTTTCGCTAGCCGTAACTCGGTAATGAAGCATTTCCGGACCCATATTTATATAAACTTTTTTCATTATTTTTACATGTACAATGAGCTCCTAAAGTTTCTGCATATCTTCGTGAATCACCCTGTATATAATCTTATTATTTGTATATAATTAAATAATAATAAAACATCTACAAAAACCTGCAATATTTTCTCATTTATTTTGTGGGTAATCAAAATCACTACTCTAATAATTTTATTTATAGATTATTTCAAAAGTTAATAAAATACTTTTTTTTAGTTTTTACCATTCAGTCTCAAAATAGTTTTCTTTTACAAATATTTTATGAATGATCCCTACAACAACAGTTAATTGTTTATTTTTTTTCTCAATATTTACAAAATTATAACGTAGTAATTAAAATAAACTAAAATTATTTTAAATGTTAGATTAGGTTCGAAAGTTAAATACTACAGTAATATTGTAAATTTTTTATGTGATTTTTTTTGGTAGTTGTGAAGTTAATACAAATTATTTTTAATTGTTCAAAATACAAGTATATAAATATTTTTTCACAATTCTATAAATTGTGTTAATTGGTTACTATAGATACAAAAAAAAAGAAGTTAAGAAAAATGTAAGAAATATTTTATGTTTATTAGTGATTTGAATGATTTAAAATTTAAGTCAGAAATGATTCCCTAGTTACAAATAATAAAAAGTTAAACTAATTTATTTTTTAAAGTGATAAATTGCTTCAGAGGGTGTGTTAGTTAATTATTAACAGATTATCTAGTATATATAAAAAATATCAAGTACTATATAAATCTTGGTATTCGTGAATTAAATAAAAGAACCAAGGGATTAAAAGAATTTGACATTTTAGTTTTGTAACAATGTATGAATTTAATAATTGGAAATGCTGAGATAATTGTGTTTAAACGCAGTGGTCTTAACCTGGGGGACACACCCCTGAGTAGGGGGTGTGGAAGAATTTCAAGGCTGGTGTGAGTGTATTTAAAAAATATTAATAAAATTAAAAAGGTTGAGAACCATTGTTTTAAAGGGTCATAAGATAAAATTTTTTTTTTTTTTTGGTGTAACGCCCGACTGTTCTGCAATAATTACTGCTAATGGTGAAGGAAGGATGAAATGATTTTTGTAACGTATGAAAATATGCCGTACCTGAATGGGATACAAACCCAATACCGCATGATGAGAGACAAGCACGTTACCAACTACGCCAATACGGCCGGTGTAAAAGATAAAGGATCTTTTAAAGTAATCTTAAGTTTGAAACTTAGTGAGAATAAAAATAACGGCAATGAAATTTTAATTTTGATATTTTTTGCACTTTTTTTTCTTTACAGATTTTTACCGCAAATTATGAAAAATATTTTTAAAAAAATTTAGCAATTTTACGTTGATAATTTTGATTTTTGAATAATCTTGATAACTTTAAAATTAAAGAAGCTACATGATTTTTTGTTTTAATAGATTTTACATAAAACATTTGCTACGCTGCCAATGAAAAATGGCCGACAAAAAATTGTACGATAGTTACAAAATTTTAAACGATTATTAAAAAACTAAAAAATTACAAACAAAAAAAAGATGTAATAAGAAGTGGTCAAATTTTTTTTACAATAATTAAAATAAATTATTAATTCTGGAAAGGATGTTTATCAAATTTATAAAAAAAACGACTAGCATTTCATCTAAATAATTACATTACTTTTAGACATTTATACCATATTTTCATATACCTCTTTTCAAAATCAACAGTGATTTAATTATTTGTGAATTTAATGTTACAAGAAAAAATTACGGATAGAGGAATTTAGTTTTAACATCTTTTTAAAACTGAAAACTGTAATAATTTAAAACATCATCCATAATATTAATTAGATCCATTAATTATTTACCCACACTTGCCATAAATATATAAAAATTACTTTATTAATATATAATAACTCTATTAATATATAATAGTATATATTAATAAAAATAATAATAATAATAATAATATAATAATAATGTTGTTTAGGTCAACAGCCGAAAGGCTGGTTTGAACCTCTAGAGGTTTTACTAAGTAAAACAAGGAGTGAGGTGGTTTACAATTGCCTTCCTCACTGAATGGAAAAGTATCCTTATCAGCATGCCGGGCCCTCTGAAAAACACATTTTCCACTCTGCAAATGACACCTTTACTTCATTCACCACAGGGTCTGGCTGTATAATGAAATTCATTACTTTCAGAAGAGAATACTCTGATTAGTGTCTTTTACACCTCTACTTCTTCTGTTCTTAAATGATTCAGTCATTTAATTGACTGACCATGTGATAAGAAACAGAACTATTTATTTTAGCCCTGCAACGAACAGATTGTGTGTAAATAATTTGACACTCCACCTGTCTGTTATGGGCAGTAAATAATATTATATTATATTAATAATAATTACAATTATTATATAATAGTATTTATATTATATTATAATAGTATATTATTATACTCTATTAATATATAAAAATATTATAAACCTTTTACATCGAAATCACTTAAATTCACAAAAAAATCAAAAACAAACTTCAACCGGACAAACATGTTTTTACCCAATAATAATACATCAGGAGTCCCCCAAAATTTCAACCATAAAAAAAATAGCATTAATTTTCATTCCCCACCAGATTGGTCTAGAGGTAAAGTCGTTGCCAAAATCAGCTGTTTAACAGCTGATTTTCGGAGACGAAGGTTCCTGGTTCAAATCCTAGTAAAGCTAGTTACTTCTATACAGATTTGAATGCTAGACAGTGGTTACCGGTGTACTTTGATGGTTGCGGTTCAATTAACCATACTCTCACAAGAATGATCGGCCTGAGTCTGTACAAGACTACACCTCATTTACACGTTATACACATCATCCCCATCTCATTGGGTCATGGGGTTGCTTATTGTTCTGAATTGAACAGATTGCAACATACACACATTAGGGATTACAAAAAAAAACAAAAAAAAATTTCATTAGTTTGTTAATGATTTCTTCCCACGAATACATGAAGACTTGACCTTATAATCAGAAATTATAAGAAAATGTTTAGACCTTTTAATAAATATAAATTTTGATCAAATTTTAAGCTGTATTTTACTTAAATACGTTAATTTGTAAACCATTTCTATTCAAGTATTGTAAGTTTTATGAATTTGTCTTATTGTGTGTTTGGAGTAATGGTAATGTTCTGGTGTGGAGATAAAAAGATAGGCGAGTCGAATCCATCAGCGGAAAAATATTTTTATTGTTAAAAAATATTGGAAATATTAAAAAATTAATTATTTATTTATTTTTTAATTTGGCCTTCGGGCCAGCCCAGTCAGCCAGCTCGTAGAAAATCGGTATTATTTGTTACGTAACACCGGTTGGGCAAGCGACTTTGTATGGTGACCAGTTGACAGCCATCCATGAACAAACTCTACTGGAGGGGTCCCTGTTCAAACTCATGTCCAATCTACGTCAAAAAAATAAAGCAAAAAGCAGCGATTGAATTGGGTAGTTGTCTACAATGTACACTTCCCAATAAAAAATAAAAGTTAAAAAAAAAATTAATTTTGACAAATTTTTCATCATCTAAAATTATTTACTTAAAAATTTGTTTTTTTTTTGTAAGCATATTCAGTATTTTTTTAAAAACCCAATATATTTTTTTCAGTAACATTCTTTCAGAGACAATTGCAGATTGCTGCAATAATTTTAGATGATAAAATAATCGTAAAAATTAATAACCCACCGGGTTGGTCTAGAGGTAAAGTCGTCGCCAAAATCAGCTGTTTAACAGCTGATTGTCAGAGACGAAGGTTCCTGGTTCAAATCCTAGTAAAGGTAGTTACTTTTATACGGATTTGAATACTAGACAGTGGTTGCCAGTGTACTTTGATGGTTGGGGTTCAATTAACCATACTCTCTCAGGAATGGTCGACCTGGGCCTGTTCAAGACTACACCTCATTTACACGTTACACACTTCATCATCTCATTGGGTCATGGGGTTGCTTATTGTTCTGAATTGAACAGATTGCAACGTACACATATTAGGAATTAAAAGA
The DNA here is from genome assembly GCA_035578175.1 of Catonia carolina. Taxonomy (NCBI): domain Eukaryota; kingdom Metazoa; phylum Arthropoda; class Insecta; order Hemiptera; family Achilidae; genus Catonia; species Catonia carolina. The sequence continues at coordinate 4,204,895 of JAQMRL010000019.1, read as the reverse complement.
TATAAAAAAATAAAAAAAAATAAAAAAATAAATAAAAACTCCATTATTTGCTGATAATTCTGAAGTATTTAAAATCATATTGCTAATTTGTTTTTTTTATTTTCTATTATAGAATATTTTCTTGTATTTTTGTTATTTTTAATGCATAAGTAACATGAATATCGTGGTCGGTTTAATGCAAGTTATACTGTTCGCCAACTAACGGTGGCATGTAGGGAGGGTAGCAGGACAGAGAGGTAATGTGTTGAGTCAGCCTTTCCCCTCAGCTCATTTCAATCAGTGCACGGTGTTCAAGCGCAATAGTGACAATACGCGGTACGGTAGGGCACTCTGCCGGCCAGTTTCGTTCACTATACTCTAACAAGCTCATTTTTCATCAATAAATTCTGAAAATATTACTTTCGCATCCTAATGGATCTTATTTTATTACACTAAAAATGTGAGACTATTATTATACTGTGATATTTATATAAGATACGCTCGTACAAAGTTAGACGTTTAAATCTCATCGCATTTTTTGCGTATCACGTAGGCTAATATAGGCCCTAACTTCTTTTCCAGGATTACATAATATGCGTTTTATTATTTTGTTATAAAATTTTATCTGTAATTTGATGTATGTAGGACAGAAAGAGAAATAATGAACGAGCTTGAAAAAATCACTTTTTGAAGGGAAGTCAAAGATAGATCATCGTGTCTGGTGTCTACTTCCTGTTAATATTCCAAGAAGCTGAATCAATTTTATTAGTTGTGAATTTTATACGAAACATACGTCAAATTTTAGAAATCAACTACACACGCACAATATCAGTTGTTTGACATTTTAACAAAAAGAACCGTATAGTAAATATAACAGAATGAGGGTATGACGTCCCTCTCTTTCAGGCCTGTCAAAACGTATGGGTGCATCATTTAGAAAAAAAACTTATTGCCTATTACCCCAAATTGAATTGCAGACATTCTCCCCCTAATTTTGTACGCGCGTAACTAATCGGCTTTCGACAGCGACACAAATGTTAACCGATAACCGCACGTACACAACAAAACGAGTAATGAGTACTACTTTAGAGGCAGCCTGTATCTTTAGTCGACAGGCTACGTCGCCGAGGTGGGGGATCTACTTACTGCGCATGTGCGGCCCGCATGCCACCGTAGTTGGTCACCTTTATACTATAATAAGTTTTAACAACAAACAAATAACACATGATAATCAGTAAATTTATAAAAGTTAGGTTATGTTATACACAGAATTAATTACATTTAGTTATTTATTTGATTATAAAACAGTAAAATATTTCATTAAATATTACAGTAAACAGTAAGTTAAATAAATATAACACAAGTCATAACAGCACTCATTAATAACTCTTGATAGATTTTTTTAAATTTTATAATAGGCCTATGTACATATAAATTATAATTATTTATCGATAAATAATCTAATATTATTTTTTTCATAAATTATATTATAATGTATTCAACGTTAATAAATATATTTTTTTATATTGAAATTTTTATAACAACACTTGATAAATTTATTTTATTTACTTATCTATAGACATTTATTATTCATTTCTTTTTTTTAAATATACAAATACAACGAATCTGGGTTAAAATGTTAGGTATTACTTGAGTCTGCAATGGTTAAATATTCTGTCGTTTATAAATTTTGTTATTTAAATAGCTAATTACTATGGTGGTTAAAATTTATGTTTGTAATTTCTGTCTGCCATATTAAAAGTAACTAACCAGATTGACACATAGTGGTAAAGTCTTTGCCGCGAGTCAGCTGTTTATAGAGACGATGTTTCCTGGTTCAAATTCATGTTAAGTTGTCGACAAAATCAGCTGTTTAACAGCTGATTTTCGGAGACGAAGGTTCCTGGTTCAAATCCTAGTAAAGGTAGTTACTTTTACACGGATTTGAATGCTAGACAGTGGTTACCGGTGTATTTTGATGGTTGGGGTTCCATTAACCATACTCTCTCAGAAATGGTCGACCTGAGTCTGTACAAGACTACACCTCATTAACACGTCATACACATCATTCTCATCTCTTTGGGTCATGGGGTTGCTTATTGTTCTGAATTGAGCAGATTGCAACGTACACAAATTAGGGATTACAAAAAAAAAAAATTCTTGTAAATGTAGTTACTTTCACGAATCTGAATACTAAACAGTGGTGTCTTGTGTACTTTGATAGTTGGCGTTCAATTAACCATACTCTCCGAGTTTCTCCAGACGACACCTCATTTACAAGGAGGTAAGCCCCATACCACACAGAGCATACCCATAGAACTGCAGTTTAGCTACCCAATCCTCACCGCTGTGAGGTATCGAGCGCTGGCTTTAGCACCTCCGTGTGCTATTCATAGTATACGGTTGTGCACAGAATATCCATGCGTGGTAGAGCCACATGCAAAGCATTTGCTGTGTAACGAGCTCGATGGTGACTCGTCCTACATTTACAAGAGTACTGAGGGGAGTGGAGTGCCCTGCGGACGTGACCACACCCACTTATTTGGGTTGGCCTCTGAGGGGTTGTGGGTTACTGGGTAGCGCTCCGGAGCCACTAGGCTACATAAATTTCTTCAGAAAGGACGAGCTCGACGGTGACTCGTCCAACATTTACACAAGTACTGAGGGGAGTGGGGTGCCCTGCGGACGTGCCCGCACCCACTTATTTGGGTTGGCCTCTGAGGGGTTGTGGGTTACTGGGTAGCGCTCCAGAGCCACTAGGCTGCATAAATTTCTTCGGAAAGGACGAGCTCGACGGTGACTCGTCCAACATTTACACAAGTACTGAGGGGAGTGAGGTGCCCTGCGGACGTGCCCGCACCCACTTATTTGGGTTGGCCTCTGAGGGGTTGTGGGTTACTGGGTAGCGCTCCGGAGCCACTAGGCTGCATAAATTTCTTCAGAAAGGACGTAGCTGGCCGAGGGGTGTCCGGAAATGGATTGGTGAATACGCACCTCATTTACAGGTCATACATTGATATCATCCTCATCTCATTGGGTCATGGGGTTGCTTATTGTTCTTAAAAATTAAACAGATTGCATCGTAGAGTCTGTCTACGCTAAGAGTACTCCGACGTAGGTAACCAGCAGTACAAGTGCGCATGCGTATGAATTAAAAATACGCACAGCATGATCAAAAACAAAATTCCATTCAACACTTATTCGCTCTAAGCTTAATATAATAAAAACACATTTAATTCATTTGTTAGAAAATGTTCATAAATCGAACATTAGGTTAGGTACAATTAACTGAAATTTTACTATTGTTACTCTTACATTGTTATTTTTCGTTACATTATTTACTATTATTATTTATGATTAGGTTTTTATTATAAACTCAGTTTTATTTTATTTTTGGTCACAAGTAATATAAGACTAATGCGCTTGGATTATAACAGGAGTGTAAACAATTCCATTGATTCGTTGTTTATCATTTCAGATTATTTCATATCATTAAAATTAATAACGTCTGTGATTAGTATAATATAACTATTTGCACTTGCCCGTGTTTAACTCATTTTTAGTTTCATCCTATAGATAAGTAACATTTTGTAACATTCAATTTTGTTTTATTTTTCAATCGTTCAATTAAATTTCATTTTCAAATTTTTTGCGTTTTTTTATTTATTCAATTTTAAATTTCATTACATGATGAAATTCAGAAAATTTATAAAAACTGAAAAACACTTTTTATTTTCATAAACAGACTCATTGAAAAACCATACCATTATTTTTATTGGTGGCAATTTTTAAAATTGTCATCTAGAATTTTCCTAAGTTCATCCGTCTATCCGTCACACCCAGATAGATATTAGAAACTACAAGAGATAGCAACAAACAGTTTTCAGATGGATAATTTACACAAAATTAAGTGGGCCTCAATTAGGTTTGAAGTTCCGGTTTCAATTGGAAGTGGCCCAAAACTGGAAGTCAAGAAATTAAAGTCTGAATTTGGAAACAAAAATAGTGTCATTCGATTCTTCTTAAAGAGTGTTATTTAGGTGATCAGGAGAAAGGCTGGTTTGACCCTGTAGAGGTTTTACTAAGTAAAACGAGGAGTCAGGTGGTTTACAATTGCCTTCCTCACTGAGTGGAAAAGTATGCTTATCAGCATGCCGGGCCCTCTGAAAAGCAATATTTTCCCCTCTGCAAATGACACCTTCACTTCATTCACCACAGGGTCTGGCTGTATAATGAATTTACTTTCAGAGGAGACAACTCTGATTAGTGTATTTTGCACATCTACCTCTTCTGTTCTTAAACGATTTAGTTATTTGATTGGCTGACCACGTGATAAGAAACAGAACTTTTTATTTTAGCCCTGCAACAAACAGGTTGAGTGTAAATAATTTGACACTCCACCTGTCTGTTATGGACAGTCTTAAAGAGTAGATACAGAAAATCACTATTGGTTTTTGCCAATGTCAAAGGAAAACCTTTTTAAAAATTGCCACCACCCACGAGATACATTGTCTTATGAAAGGGATTTTATTATAATAATAATTTATTTATATTATTATTATTATTTTACAACAATTTTGATAATATAAGTAATGTATTTTATTTACTAATCAGTCAGTCAAATAACATTTTGATTAGCATAATTATTCAATTAAAAAATAAAAATATAAAAAAATAAATCAAGGAATATTATAAAATATAATTAATTGGTTTTTATTACAAACTATAAAATATAGATCCTGCTCAACCTGTTTCAAAATTACATAAAAGTAGGTGAACCTGTGCGGGAAAACCCACACTAAAGTGTAAACGTACAATTGTCCATGTGAAAATACCGGTTGTGGCAGCTAAAGGCCAACTTTGTTGAATGTCTGGCCTTGGGATTTATTTATTGTAATCGCAAATGCTAAACGGATGGGGAACTGTCTTCTCTTAAATGTAAATGTTACTAATTTTCCAAATTATTTCGGGTTTAATCTACTTGAATTTTGTCTTCATGCATTATAATAAGGTATCTGATGAACTGATTCCGTTTGAGCACTTTGAGGCGTGCCTCGTCCTCTTGGTCTTCCCCCTAATGGACGACTATCCATTAAAAAAATAAAAAGAGAAGCAGAGTAAGAGAAAAAAATAGGAAATTAATTTCCTGAATATATTATCGAGAAGAAAATGATATCAGTATGGTTGCCTGAAGAAAATAGTGTTTTGATGTAGTTGCTTCTAACATTATTACTCTACTTGGTTCAAATAATAACTGGAAAACAACTCTGATCAACCAATACTAAACTTGCCCCCTCTCCAAACTGAAATAGCTGTGCGAGATGTGGGAGCATAGATAAAGAGAGAGGCCTATACTTCAGTTCGTTGAACTTGCCCCTCTCCAATCTATTTTAGACCTCCTATTTTACGGTCATAAATCAAAATATTTGATTTTGGATAGTTTTCTGCAAATCTACTCGAACAGACGATTCATTTGAGCCCACTTTACGTAAAATCGGTGAAGGTTCAGGTGGTTAAAATCGTGTTGAAAAAAACCCTGCTCGCTATTAATATATATATATAAAAACAAAACCAAATAAATGACTACAGATTGTTAATGAGAACAAATTAACTTAACAAGATGTACTGAGTGTCCTAAAAGTTCGAGAACGGTTAGTAATTTGAATGTAAGGGAAATAAAATTTCAAAATATATCCAAATGTGAACCTCACTCAAATACAAATACTATTTTTTTATGAAACAAAAAATTTTGTCTGCAATCTTGAATGTAACTTAACTTTTTTAAATGGGAAGGTGGGCATACGAGATATGATTTCAATGCAAAATTTCAAGACAATTTGGTGAAAAACACACATCAATACCTCATATGGAAATACAATTAAAAATTTATAACCTAAGTAGTTTAACTTTTTTTTTTTGTAATCCCTAATGTGTGTATGTTGTAATCTGTTCAATTCAGAACAATAAGCAACCCCATAACCCGATGAGGTGATGTGTATGACGTGTAAAGGAGGTGTAGTCTTGTACGACTCAGGTTGACCATTCCTTAGAGAGTATGGTTAATTGAACCCCAACCATCAAAGTACACCGGTGACCACTGTCTAGCATTCAAAACCGTATAAAAGTAACTACCTTTACTAGGATTTGAACCAGGAACCTTCGTCTCTGAAAACCAGCTGTTCAACAGCTGATTTTGGCGACGACTTTACCTCTAGACCAACCCGGTGGGTTACATTCACTTTAGACCATGAATTATGGTAATTCTTGTTTCTTAGAGTGAAGTAACGAATTTGTTAATTTCTTGGATACCATATTGATTGCGAATATGTTCAATTTTGAAACATTTCTTAATAACTAATTTTATTTTATTTTGTGAATCATTTTTCCTACTTTGCCCCCCACCCATTATCTGCTGCTGGGGCACATGCCTCCCCCTCTAGTTCCAGCACTGGTTTAAAGTACTGAATGAACAATAAAACAACCATGTAAATTACAGTGAAGATACAAATGGAAAAGCACCACAGTTTCAAAAAAAAAAAACTAAAGCTACATACCGGAAAGACCTGGACCAACGAAAGGGTAGAGCAACTCACACAACACATGAAGAAGATACAATTGGAATTATGTAGTCCTTTTTTGAAATTATACCAGCCGAATCGAAAAAAATGACTGGATTAACAAAGATATAGTGAAAATATTCTGTAAAAGGAAAAAGTGAAGTCACAGTGTCTTGGGCCAGTCTAAGCTGGTGGGAGTAGTCTATATGGAAAAGTCCATTTAATAAGGAGAGGGGATCCACCGGATTGGTCTAGAGGTAAAGTCGTCACCAAAATCAGCTGTTTAACAGCTGATTTTAGGAGACGAAGGTTCCTGGTCCAAATCCTAGTAAAGGTAGTTGCTTTTATATGGATTTAAATGCTAGACAATGGTTACTGGTGTACTTTGATGGTTGGGTTCAATTAACCATACTCTCTCAGGAATGGTCGGCCAGAGTCTGTACAATACTGCACCTCATTTACACGTCATACACATCATCCTCATCTCATTGGGTCATGGGGTTGCTTATTGTTCTAAATTGAACAGATTGCAACGTACACATATTAGGATTAAAAAAAAAGCAAAGAGAGGGGTGTGTGCGTGTGAGTAGTGAGTTTACAACTTGACAATTTTGTAGTTGAGTTCTAACCTTAGCGTATTGAAGTGATTAATTAGTTATAATTAGTTAGTTATTGAAGTGAAGTGTTATTCTACACAAATATTATAATCTATCTTTGTTGTTCAATCTCATGTATTTATTTTTATCGTTTACTATATTACTATTTATTGGATTTTAATTTCTAATGTAGTGTCTTATATTATTCAAAGCTGTTTACTTTTCATTAACTCGGTTCAGTTCTAAGTTTATAAAAAATGAGTGAAAATAGGGAAAAAAATAAAGTCGGCAAAAAAGGTCAAGTTTTGCATAGTCAAAGTCGTGAAATTATTAATAATGTGATAACGTATTTTGATCGGGAAGTGAAAGAATGACCTGATGTATCATTGAATTATAGAAAGTGTGCCATTATAGAACGCGTCTTACAGGCGACAGGGATTTCAAAAAATACTTTTTAATTTATTTCCAATTGCATAAATATCAATAAATTAAGTTAACTATAAGTCTGGTTTTCATTTTTTATAATAGTAGCTAATAATATCAGGCAGAGTAGTAGTGTTCAAGCTGCCGTTGTTCTGCCATTTGGCTAGTAACGGGTGTTTCAAAAAGGACGCACTTCGAAGTTTAAGGGTTAATATTTTCTGCATAGGGAATATCCCCCCCCAAATAACAGTTGGCACTACCGTACTCATTGTTGACCCATTGTGTATTACTGACATGTACTAGTGCTATCCCAGTATTCATTTGTGTCTGTATAAGTTCAAACATGGTTTTTTCAAAGGATGAACGTGCTTTTATTATTGAAAGTTATTGCGCATATAAATCTTACGAACGAGTGAAAGACGAATTCCAGTTAAAATTTCCCAATTCTGAAGTACCTAATAACACCACAATATCGCGTCTGATTAATTAATTTCGTGAGACTGGCAGTGTACAGGATCGGAAAAGCACAGGTCGACCATCAGTGTTAACAGAACAAGTTTTGGACGATGTGAAACAACGTTTGACTACCTCACCTGGAAATCACTTAGAAAGTTATCTTCACAGGCTGGATTATCACTATCTTCCGCTTTAAGGGCTACAAAAAAATTAAATCTGCACCCTTACCGCATCGGTGTCGTTCATGAACTGAAAGAAGTTGACCATGGGAAACGTATACAGTATTGTCGTTGGATACGTTCTCTTGGTAATGACAACGGTGTTGAAATATTGGATCGTATTTATTTCAGTGACGAAGCATGGTTCCACTTGGATGGTTACATCAACAGCCAAAACTGCCGAATATGGAGCGCTCATAATCCTCACACATTTCATGAACGTCCACTACAAGCACGTAAAATTGGTGTTTGGTGTGTGATCTCCCGGCGTCGTATTGTTGGGCCTTTATTTTTTGACACATCTGTAGATGGTGTGGTGTACCGCATTTTAATTGAACAATTTATAGTTTTGTTATAATTACTTGATCGAGATTGTTGGTTTCAGCAGGATAACGCAACGTTCCGTACTTCTACTGAAACGCTGAATATGTTACGAGAATTTTTTGGCCGTCGTGCGATATCAAAAGGATTGTGGCCACCAAGATCCCCAGATCTTACTCCTGCAGATTTTTTTCTTTGGGGGAATTTAAAGAGTAAGGTTTTTAAAAACAATCCTCATACAATTGAAGAATTGAAGGCTAATATTGAAAGTGAGATTACAAACATTAATGAGCAAACACTACGAAAAGTGGCTGCAAATGTAATGAAACGTGTCCAAACTTGCATTACTAGCGGAGGAAGTCATTTTGAAAATTTATTGTGAAGTTTTAAAGGTAATCTGAATGTTATAAAGGTAATAATTTCATACCGTATAATTTGTAATTACTTAATGTAATAAATTAGCGTTCTCAAACTTCGAAGTGCGTCCTTTTTGAAACACCCGTTATTACACGTGATGAGGAGTGGAAGGGGAATTCATTTCTCACTTTCTCAAGACTATAACAGTTTTTCCAGAAAATTCTGGTTGAGCAGGATACTAATTATAATATTGTAGATAAAAATTATTACATATTTCTAAATAGATATATAGCAAGTGAAGTGTAATATTAAGAACAAGGGCTTAGTGCGGTTAAAGTGAAAGAAAATAAAAATCTTGTGTCAAATCATAAAAGCACAATTTACACAACAATACAGTGAAATCACACTATAGTACGTGGGCTTTTAATTTGTTAAAATTTACTGAATACAAAACCTATTTTCTTAAATGTTTAAAAATTTATTTTAAATATTATGTTACAAGATATTTTTTTTATTTTCTCACATACAATATCATTAATTAATTTGAAAATTAGTTCTTGAGAATTAAATTGTTTGTGAATTAGAAGATAGTTTTATTTCTCAATGTTTACAATGTTGTTTTTTTTTTTAGTTTATTTAATTAAAGTTGCATCAACAGCTTGGTCATTAGTGACTAGTAGGTTGGGAGTTGTTATAATTTCCAAAACCTAGCCAAGAATCGAACCCAGTACCTCCGCGTGGTAGGCCAGCGCGTTACCACTATGCTACAGAGGCGGCCAATGTTGTTTTTTAATTTTTGCAATTTGAAGTTTTAAAATATTTATTCTTTTGTTAATGAAGAATGTTTAAAAAATATTATATTATGGTACCTTAATTCTTAACTCTAATTTTTCAAGCAATATAATTTTAAAAGGAAAACAAAGCAAATATTAGACCTCTTTTATTAAACACATAATTAGCTGATCGGGCAGCTGAGGGCAGAATCTATGTATGGTAACATCATAAATTTTTATATTAATAGTACGTAATTCAGACAAATTTGTATGTTAGAAAATAAAATGCTACATTTTATCTTTTACTAATTTGAAATACAGTAAAACCTAATTTCAAGATTATTTTAAAATTTAATTTATTTGTTTTCAACTTAACTGCCACGCCAATTTTTGTAGTTTTTCTGTTATGGCCGTGAGACTCCAAAGTGGGTCTCACCTATACTGCACCAATGGGCCATGAGATCCCAAATGGGGTCTCGCGTCACATGTGTTTTAAACGTATTGAGATTCTATACGGGATCTCATTTCGTGGTAATGGCAACGTGTCTATGTTCTTTGCATTCCAAGCTTGAAAACGATATTTTTAGCCGTCAGATTGGTTTAGTATAGAACATTTTATAGAATTTTGAATATTAGCATTTTTTCATGCAAATAATTGGAATTTATAAGATTTCATAACCTAATTGTGTTTGTTTTGATGATTTTTTTTCTAATACACTTTAATAAATATATTCATTAGCAACTTTTAGTTTTAATTGCACTACACCTTGTTATGTTTTAAAAGATTTTGTTACAATACTCACTGATGAGGTCCCACATGGTATCTCAAATATTATGAAATTTACATCAAAGGAATTTTTCTGCTACTGGGAGGCCATGAGATCCTGCTCAGGGTCTCAGCTATAACTTGCAATAAAATTAGGTTGTTTATTTGCGAAGGTGTTAAAAGCGCTATGTAAACCAAATGAAACCTATATCTGACGAAAATTTACTCTGGCCAACTGTCAACAATCAATTAATTTTCCCACGGCCTACAGGTAGCACTGCATGTGACCCCGAATGGGATCTCATGGCAGTTAAGTTGTTAAATAAAATAACTTGAAACTCAATTACTAAGTGCTAAAATTTACAAGTAGTACTGTAGTGAGAATTAAACTGAAACAGGAGCACTTAAGCAGGCACTCTGTAGAGAAACTACACAGATATTCTCACACTGCTGCTGAATGTTTTTGATATGCGCAGCAATTACGCCATTTATATAACACAAGAGTCCTGACAACACTGCTTGTTTGATTATAATAGTTATCATGTAAAATCTGCTAGGCACATTTTTTAGGTTAGTTTCAATAACTGATATTAAACATTAATGGAATTGTAGAAAAATATTTTAGAGAACATTAAACAATATTCACTAACACACTAACTAACTCAATACATCACAGAATAATAAAAATAATACATGGCTGAATTATACATAATATTGTGTTGCTAACTGCAAAATGGTGGCCTAGTGAGATGCATTGCCATTTTATGGTGAAATTATCAATTTTCTAGATTGTTGTTAATCAAAATTTGTCATTAACCCATTTAGGCCCATAGGTTTCACTGTATTCACAATAATATTTAAACAATTTTGAGATCTGAACTTTTAAAATGTATAAATAAATTAGGTACTACTGATTTTTAAATTCTAAATATCCAAAATTTACTTCAATACAAAATAAATTGTGTTAAATAATACTAGAAGAATGAAATTATACGTAAAATAAAAGTTCCATAATAAAATAAATAAACGTAATACAAAAAGTGTGCAAGTGCGATATCACTTTTTCATCTTTTTAAAACTTTTTAAAGATATTTAAAAAAAAAACTGTGCTTTTACAACAACATGACTCACCCCATTTTTAAATACTCACAAAAATTGAAAGCTCCACTTTTTATAATAATAGTTAGGCATACCTGAAATAATTAATTAATTTTAAATACTTAAACAGAAACTGTAAAATTAAAAATTATTTTTCGTGAAATATTTATTAAGTAAATTATAAATATATCGATTGAGATGAATAAATTATAAAAAAAAATAACTTAATTTTTCACATCTTGTTTTCAGTAATGTAATTAAATGTCAACACAAACTCCCACAACATTTTTCTAATGACATAAATTGATTATTAAAAGTAACTTTATGGTAGGCCTATGTACTATATAATTTTGTATGTAATAATTAAGGTATATGAAAATTTCTAATTTTGCAGTTAACACTGAGTAACCATCGTCTAATTTATATTTATGAAGCCAAAATGCAGATGATACACTAGTATAGGGTGACCAGGCGTCCCATTGTCCCAAAAAACGTTATCGGGACGTCAAAATGTCCCGTTTTCTCACTTGAAAAATGTACAAATAAATTAGGTACTACTGATTTTTAAATTCTAAATATCTAAAATTATTTATTAAGTTATTTATTACTGTGTCACCGCCACCCCTTCTAATTAATCATTTACTGTGTTGCCGGCCTTCAATACTTCTTCCGGCCTTTGTCGGCGCGATGGGCTCTTTAGCGGCGAAGCAACAAACCCTTTAGCGGTGCCCGACAATCCTTTCGGCTTCCTTCCGAAAGAGGGCTTTGTTGCCAAGGCCAAGCGACTCACCGTCCCCTACCACAGCGCTCTCAGTAGCTATAAAAGCACAGTGCACTGAGCCGCTTGTCATTACGCTCTACATCTCCGACGAAGATCGACCGACTACATCCACGAGATAAAGAAGGAAGATGCTCTGGGACTTGCAGCAGCCACGCGCTGCCTACGCTGGTCTCCTTCGAGACCAGCACAACGATCCTTCTCAGGACCAATTTAATAAGGTTTACATCAGCCCTTTTCAGGGCTATCAAACACCTCTGCCCGCCCCGGCGGACACACACCTAAACGGCCCTTTTCAGGGCCACCAAAATGATAAGGTTAGCCACATAATGTCGCCATCCGGTGACAACTGCTTCATTAATTTAATTGTTATTTTATAAAATTGTATACTATGTGTTAGGAGGTATTCTGCAGCAACCTAAAAGTTTATTTTGTTATTTGAATGGGTCAGCAGAAAAACGTTGCAAGTAACAAAAACAAATTTTTACAAAGTGAAAAATACCATCTGATTCTTAGCTGTATAACGATTTTGTTTCACGAATTTCCGAGATTTTAGTTACAATTCTACCCGTTAGAATTCACTAAAATGATCAAATAGAGCATTTATAGAATGTATTCCACTGAAACATCAATTTTGTCAGTTGCAACGTTTTTCTGTTGAGCCATTCATTTAATGTCCTCCCTTTTAAAACTTTCTTTACGATTTTATTCTTTTCACTCATTGTTAAACTTTTGCATTTTTTTTACGTATTATGTAATTACATAATAGAGAAAAAAGACATTATTAAGTTGGCTGGAGCAAATGAAAAGTACAACAAAACTTAAATATGAATCGCATTTGGTTAAATTCTGTAACCAGTTGTGTATTTTAATGGTATATCCTTGTTCATTTATACTTGAGAAATAACTTTAGTAATAAAGTAATGCCCATAACGGACAGGTGGAGTGTCAAATTATTTACACTCACTCTGTTCATTGCAGGGCTAAAATAAATAGTTCTGTTTCTTATCACATGGTCATCCAATTAAATGACTGAATCATTTAACAACAGAAGAGGTAGAGGTGCAAAAGACACTAATCAGAGTTATCTCCTCTGAAAGTAATGAATTTCATTGTACAGCCAGACCCTGTGGTGAATGAAGTAAAGGTGTCATTTGCAGAGTGGAAAATATGTGCTTTTCAGAGGGCCCGGCATGCTGATAAGCGTACTTTTCCACTCAGTGAGGAAGGCAACGGTAAACCACCTCACTCCTCGTTTTTACTTAGTAAAACTTCTACAGGTTCAAACCAGCCTTTTGGCTGATGACCTAAACAACAACAACAATAAAGTAATATGAACCTCAACATTTTATTTATTTATTTTTATTCCTTGAAAAACAAGCAAAATGTGTGCTTTGATAGGCTTAAAAGAAAAGAAAATTTACGCTTTAAGTTTTAAAAATAAGTTTCGACACTTGATTTTTTTTATTTTATAATATTTTTAACACACTAACATTAAACCAGGATTCTGTAGACCCTATTCGATACCCCCACCCCTAGACCACCGCCCCGGTAGTGTGTGTTATATTAGTGTCCCATTTTTGCATGGTAACAATCTGGTCACCCTACACTAATAGTCGCTATGCCACAAAGGCGGTGATTTTTTTCCGTTTAATTTTGATAGTGTACTGTTTTATTCGCCGATGATATAGTAGTATTAGCCGAGGCAAAAAATGAACTAGAGGATGCCTTAAATGGAATGGATGAGATCTTGAGGAAGGATTACTTCATGAAAATTAATAAGAACAAAACGAAAGTGTTGTGCAGCAGCAAGAGTGGTTTAGAAGAGATGGGAAATTTAAAAGTAGGCAACGAAAACATACAGGAAGTTGGGGAATTCTGCTATCTAGGGAGTAAAATAACAAAGGATGGTAGAAGCACGAGTGATATCAAGAGTAGAATTGCTCAAGCTAGAAAAGCCTTTGAAATGAAAAACAGCTTACTGACTACAAACATTGATTTACAGATTAGGAAAAATTTCTTAAAACATTATGTTTGGAGTGTAGCATTATACGGAAGTGAAACGTGGGTGATAGGGGCTGTAGAACGGAAGAGGATAGAAGCTTTTGAAAGGTGGTGTTATAGGAAAATGTTAAAGATTAGGTGGGTGGACAAAATAAGTAATTTAGAGGTTCTTAGGCGAGTGGATGAAAAAAGAAGTATATGGAAGCATCTTACCAAAAGAAGGGATAGGCTAGTGGGGCATATCCTAAGACATCCAGGCATTGGGCTATCAATAATGGAGGGTAACATTGAGGGAGTAAATTGTAGAGGGAGGCAAAGATTAGAATATATAAAGCAAATTGCAAAAGATGTAGGGTGTTACAGGCATGTAGATATGAAACGACTTGCGCAAGATAGAACAGGTTGGAGAACTGCATCAAACCAGTCGAGAGACTGATGACAAAAAAAAGTGTACTGTTAGTTTCAGGGCTAAAATAAATAGTTCTGTTTCTTATCACATGGTCAGCCAATTGAAATGACTGAATCATTTAAGAACAGAAGAGGTAGAGGTGTACTGTGACACTAATCAGAGTTATCTCTCCTGAAAGTAATGGATTTCATTATACAGCCAGACCCTGTGGTGAATGAAGTGAAGGTGTCATTTACAGAGTGGAAAATATGTGCTTTTCAGAGGGCCCGGCATGCTGATAAGTGTACTTTTCCACTCAGTGAGTTGTGGCAATGGTAAACCACCTCACTCCTCGTTTTACTTAGTAAAACCTCTACAGGTTCAAACCAGCTTTTCGGCTGATGACCTAAACAACAACAGTGTACTGTGTCTAAATGCAGTTGCAAAAGTTTAACAATGAGTGAAAAGAATAAAATCGTAAAGGAAGTAAAGAAAAGTTTTAAAAGGGAGGACATTAAATAACAAAATAAACTTTTAGGTTGCTGCAGAATACGCCATAACACATAATGTACAATTTTATAAAATAACAATTAAATTAATGAAGCAGTAGAACAGAATTATCCTATAAGTTTTTGCCTTAGCAACCTTAGTATGGATTTTATGACAAACGTATATAATTAAGTTATACAAAATTAAAAATCTGGTGTGAAACACTCACACAACTTTCTCTTGCCAATGCAAATAATTAATAATAAACCTAACATTATTAATAAAATATTAGAAATAAACAAAAACTAACCTCAAAAACATAACCTTATTTTAATCATGAGTGAATGACGCAAAATGAAAATCGAACTCAATTTGGCTTAAAAAAAACGGAAAATCACACTTTCACGCTAAACTAGGCTCTGTAGAGAAAAATGCTTTAAATAAAAGTTGTAGGTCTTTTAATTTCCTATAAATTTTATTATATACACTTGTGTCATAAAATGAATACTAAGGCCGAAATCTTTAAAAAAACAATTTTTCACACGTTTTTGTGAGAAAAAAACAGAAAATCGCTAATTACCGCTAAACTAAGTGTTATACAAAAAAATGTTTTAAATAAAAGTTGTAGAATTTTACATTCTCTACAACTTTTATTATATAACGTTTTGCGCTAAAATGCATATTAAAGCCGCAATCTTAAAAAGAAAATGTTTTTACGTAAAAACAGCCTCACGCAGAATTTCAGCAAACATGGAGCCTACCCTATCTTGTAGAGCATAAAAAATGTAGTAAACCAGGTGATTTTAGAAAAAATCGTAGGACCAGTTTTTGAGAAAATCGCAAAAAAGTGAAAAATTATACGAATAAACTACTACTTCCGGTTGACCGATTTTGATGAAAATGTTCGTGTCGGGTCCGGTAGTGGTATGTAACTTAAGTTTCAAGTTCGTATGATGTTCCGTTCTTGAGATATTCTGTTCACACACACACACAGACCAATCGCTAAAAACATGTTTTTTGGATTCAGGGGGTCTGAAAACGTATAGATCCGGTGAAAACTCGATTTCGAAAAATCGACATGAAAACTATACTTTCCTTCCTATATATTCATATAGGCAAGAGAAAGTAAAAAACCTCTACAAATTTTATTTAAAGCATTTCTCTACAGAATTTAGTGTCAATAAGTGATTTTCTGTATTAAGTCGAACAGAGGTTGACTTTCATTTTGTATCTTTTCACTCACTTATGATTAAACAGACATAAAGTTCAGCCATCCTTAGTTTGCTCCTACTGTCAATAAACCAAAGCCAGCTACTACAGGGTGTACGCTAGCTAGGGTCTACCACTTTATAGATGTCATATTCCTATTAAGTTAACTATGTTTTAAATTATAAGTACTTAAAACATCAGTCATGAATATGATGTAGGCCTAACAATTTCATTTATAAAAATACTTTTAAAACTATTTTCTATTTAAATACTTTTTAATCAGCGTGTACACATTTTATATGATGGGCATGCTCAGTGACGTCATTATTTGTTTACAGTAGGAGCAATTAAGAAAGGCTGGACTTTTTTTGTAGGTTATAATTGTTCATTATCTACATTGGCATGAGAAAGTCATGGAAGTATTTTACACCAAATATTTTAATTTATTACCAACGCATTAACTGTACCCGAGGTTCAACTGAACTACCAAAAATTTGGCGATTTTAAACTTAAAATAAAAGTAACCTAGAAAGCACAGTAATGGTGATAAAATAAAGTATGAGCTTTGAGGCTGTTTAAACTGTAAACGAACCGTAAGGTTAGGTTAGGTTATTAAGGGATTAGATAATACAACACAGCTTTAGTTATGCAATATATCTTAAACAAATCAAAATTTCCAGCAAAACAATTAAGATTAATATAATGATATAAATAAAGTGTTAAAGATTAGTATGAAATAGATTTTTCTTGGAATATTACTTATATTACATGATAAGATAGTTTTTAGCGTGATTTTTATAGTTTTACCTCAAAAATACTGCAGGATTGCTGCGTAACCTTAAAAAGACGTAGAAACGTAACGTATCGCATAAAAACTTAATGTAAGAGTAACTTATTTAATCTATTCAATATTTTCGATAAATATAATTAAAACTTAACGTTTTTCACCACGTAAACTACCGCAACTAAAACACTGTTACCGCTAACTGTAAAAATATCGTACTGTGAAGTGTACTAGTGACGCCACCAGGGAGCGCTGTTAGACGGCGTACAGCTGTGCACATGGATCCCGCGGTATTAACCAACATGAAAATATCTACTACTATTTTCTAGCCATATTTTTACGGTAAACAATTTCACTTCATGCAACATTTTATAGATTTATTTAAATATATGTGAAATTTTAATAATACGAAGTTGTGCTTCGTTTTTCACGGAAAAATTTTAATGAATATGTTTACTTAATAATTATATTTATTTTATTTTCTTGTTATTAATTTATAAATGGTTGCCACATTTTTGCTTACCTTAAATGTATTAGAAAGACATTAAATTTCTACCTTTAAAGTTAATTCTTTCTTTTAGCGCTGCGCGCATTAACGTGGCTGTCGGAAGCCGATGTTCTATTTTAAATTAAATTTTACGCACGTAAAGCTTGAAACTTGCAATAAACCGAGAAAATAATCTAACTTGATACACGAAATCCTGTCGCCACACTGCTTGAATTGTCCACGATTATTGCAAATTAAATATTACCAAATTTTTAAATGAAATTTTACCTATGAAAAGCTTGAAACTTACAATAAATCAAGCAAATAACTTAACTTTATACACGAAATGCTGTAGCCACACTGAATTGTAATTCATCATTCTATGATGATTCAGCATGATAATTAATTGAGCTATATTTAGACTGTGTATAGTTTATAGACAATCTGGTACATAAACGCAAACTTTGTACTGTGCGTTACGTGACGTTTTTCAAAAAGTGAATAACTATCACCGTCCTATCTTTCTATCTCTCTCACACGCTATGTGCATAGCTATCAGCCGGGCAGTTTTTATACCTACCGTGAGTTTCAGGAACTGTTAGGCCGGGCGCAAGTTGAGGCGCAGTTCTGTTGTCACTGCATGTCTGGACCGTTATGTTAAGAATGTGCGAAGAATCCAATTTACTCGTAAATTAATTCATTACTAAGTTTAGGATCGGAAACTGATGAATTAATTGCAAAATTATTTCATAAACAGCTTTCGAAAGCAGCTATTTGAGAAAAAGAAAGAGCCATGGAGAATTCGTCCTTAAGGATGAATTTTCTGATGAAAAATTTAAAAATTATTACCGTGCAACCAATGGCCAGTTTTCTGAATTGCATGGATTTATCAAGGAGTCAATACTGTATGAATCTAAGCTTTGTGCCGCTGCGGGATGAAGGGGACAGACGAAGTACCAGACTGCTGTTATGTCACAACACTCTACTAATCATCTCATTGCTATTCGGTAGGCAGTAGGCTGCCTAGTGCGGTGACATACGTGGGTGTTGTTTTCACTATTCCCTGTAGACGGCGATACATAGTATACAGTTGAGACGTTCTTAGTTTGCTCCTACTGTCAACAAACAAGAGCCACCTACTACAGGGTGCACGCTAGAGTCCGCGACTTTACGGATCTCGTATTCCTATTAAGTTAACTATTTTTTAAATTGTAAGTACTTAACGTACTAAAAACATCAGTCATGATATGATGTAGGCATAACATTTCATTTAGAAAAAAAATTAAAAAGTATTTTGTTGTTACTTTTTAATCAGCGTGTACACATTTTTATATAATGCGGATGCTCAGTGACGTCATTATTTGTTTACATTAGGAGCAAACTAAGAGAGGCTTGACTTTATGTAGTTTGGATAGTACCTTTGACTATTACAAACATAATACAAGTAAAACGTTACTACTACTAACGCAATCTCTCACAGTAGTAGTAATGTAATGCATACCTTTCAGCTGCACAAAGCTTGGCAACGGGATGAACACGAGCCTTCAAAACTACAACTTTTCAATAAAACAAACACGAGCTGCGGTAGTCACTAGTGAAAACTGCGGCAGGAGCACAAACCTTCGCAGCGTGCGCCACCTCACCCTGCTTGTCAACATGCGCTGTTGTATCAATTTCAGGGATTCACAGAAACTGCTGGTGAGTCACCTCACCTCACGTCACAAGAGCTGCGTCTGAACTTGCGCTCAGCCTTATGTAAACTATTTCAGCCGTTACACAAAAACGGTGGAAAACTGTTCGCTGAAGATGATACTTTTTTAATGTTTATATAATAATTTTAATAAGTCACACATCTTTAAATTTAAGATAAACCATGTTAACACACAATGAAATACGTCAGAAATTTATGAAGATCAATTGAAATCTGGGTGTAAAAATTTTTATTAATTACTTTTGGTTTTTCTACACTCACACTACATACAGCGTGATTTTAAATATGTAAACGGCTTTATATTGCGTTAACTGAGACGTACTTGGCGGAAAAAGCTTACGCGGATCTGTGTAGTTTTAAAAATCCAATTTTTTGTTGGTTTTGAAATTTTTGTCCATCATCTTGGATTCAACTTTATATTTTTAAATGGTTTGGTGGTCATGTGACACGTCATTTCAATGAGAAATTTCAAGAAAAACCAATTGCGGAAATAGTTTTTTGATAGATGCTTTTCTTTTTCAGTTATAAGTATGCATTTTATTACGAACATAATTTTCCCAAAATTGCAAATTTGAATGCTTATAACTCTAATTTCTTGAAATTTTTCATTAAAACGTATATTGACGTATCACATGATCACATTCCCATTTAAAAATATGGTGTGAAACACTCACACAACTTTCTCTTGCCAATGCAAATAATTAACAATAAACCTAACATTAGTAATAAATCATTAGAAATAAATAAAAAACTAACCTCAATAAACATAACTTAATTTTAATCATATATGAAAGATCCAAAATGAAAATCAACCTCAGTTTGGCCTAAAAATACGGAAAATCACTCTTTCACGCTAAACTAGGCTCTGTAGAGAAAAATGCTTTAAATAAAAGTTGTAAATCTTTTTATTTCCTATAAAATTTATTATATACACTTTTGTCGTAAAATGCATTCTAAGGGCGAAATCTTAAAAAAATCGATTTTTCACACGTTTTCGTGAGAAAAAAATCAGAAAATCGCTAATCACTGCTAAACTAAGCGTTCTACAAAAAAATATTTGAAATAAAAATTGTAGGATTTTAAATTCTCTACAACTTTTATTATGTAAATTTTTGCGATAAATTGCATATTATAGCCGTAATCTTAAAAAAACTATGCTTTTACGTGAAAACAGCCTCACCAAGAATTTCAGCAAACATGGCGCCCTACCCTATCTTGAGAGAATAAAAAATTAAGTAAACCAGGCGATTTTTAAAAAAATCGTAGGACCAGTTTTTGAGAAAATCGCAAAAAAGTGAAAAATTACACGAATAAACTACTACTTCCGGTTGACCGATTTTGATGAAAATGTTCGTGTCGGGTCCGGTAGTGGTATGTAACTTAAGTTTCAAGTTCGTACGATGTTCCATTCTTGAGATATTCTGTTCACACACACACAGACCAATCGCTAAAAACATGTTTTTTGGGTTCAGGGGGTCTGAAAACGTGTAGATCCGGTGAAAACTCGATTTCAAAAAAACGACATGAAAACAATACTTTCCTTCCTATATGTTCATATAGGCCAGAGAAAGTAAAAATATGAAGTTGAATCCATTATGGCGGATAAAAACATCAAAACCACCAAAAAGTTGGATTTTTAAAACTACAGACTCGCATAAGCTTCTTCCACAAAATACGTCTCAGTTACGCAATACAAAGCAAAATCATACTTAAAAATCACCCAGTATGAATCATAAGGAAGTAAAAACATGTTCACACACAACGTACAAAATTCATGAAGATTTATGAATGAAAGATCAATATTGAAATCTACTATCGGTTTCATAATGATAGACACCCGAGTTTGAACCCTTGCATCTCCAAAACTATGAGTCGGATTTCAACATACTTTACATCAAAATTTAGCTCATTTTATTCTGCGTTCACCTATAATAGCCCTATATTTTTAACGTTATTAAAAAAGTTCCATATCGAGGATGGAAGACAAAAAGATCCGGTTTTTTTGCTACCGCAACAAATTTCATGCGTTTAGAGGCGTGTAACTCGATAATTATTTGACCGAAAAATTTGAAATTTTAACACAACAGACATTCTTACAGCGTGTACAAAATTTCAAATTCGTACGTTACTTAAATTTCGATTTATTAACAATATTTTGAACCCAATGCTATCTCAGTAACCGCTCGATCTTTCAGCGCGGGCAAACTATCGTTTTATTCAGCGTAAAAAAATTAGTAAAAATATGTTAATATCATGAAATATTGATTGAACAATGTTGTGGTAGAATTTTTAAAATTTGAAAAATAGACTGGGTAATGCGGGGGGGTGGGCGCTACTACCCATGTTGCCTGAAACTGACTGTTTACCTGAACTGACAATGCAGTCTGTCAATTCAGGTAGACAGTCCGACATGATTTCACGTACACAACCTGGCAACATGGATAGTATCGCCCGACCCCCGCATTACCCAGTTCATTGTTCAAAATTTAAAAAATTCTACCACAACATTGGCCAATCAATATTTTCATGTTAACTTATTTTTACTAAGTTTTTTTACGCTGAATAAAACGATGGTTTGCCCACGCCGAAAGATCGAGTGGTTACCGAGATAGCATGGGTTTAGAATATTGTTAAAAAATCAAAATTTAAATAACGTACAAATTTGAAATTTCGTACACGCTGTAAGAATATAATTTGTTTATGTTGTGTTAAAATTTCAAACTTTTCGGTCAAATAATTATCGAGTTACACACCTCTAAACGCATGAAATTTGTTACGGTAGCACAAAAAACCGGATCTTTTTTGTCTTTCAACCTCGATATGGAACTTTTTCAATAACATTAAAAATATATGATTATTATAGGTGAATGCAAAATAAAATGAGCTAAATTTTGATGTAAAGTATGTTAACCCTTTCAATACCAAATTTTTTAACTGTAGGCCTATACAAAAAAATATGTGTACATTGTTTCAAACATTTTACTGATATTTAAGTGTAATAAAATCACTTTTAGACCTTCAACCCTTTGGATGGCCTGACAAAAAGTGTGACATGTACGTTACATTAGGACTTGATGGTATGAAAGTTCCCACCAATAAGAATACGTCAAATCATTTTCAGGCTTCCTGAACAAAACGATATTCTCTTACTTAGATTTATAGTAAAAAAAACTAAGTATGATTTTAATATTATTTAAGACTTCAAAAATTTTACAATAAAAAAATATTGGTAAAATGGATAAAATCACTATTTAGTAACAGTTTAAAAATATACTTGTACAAAATATTAGAAGAAATATTACTTTATTTTAGTAAATGAAACAAACTTCTGAAACCAAAATTAAAAAGAAATTTAAAAAGAAATTAATGGTTGCCTCTGTGGCGCAATGGTCAGCATACTACACTGCAAAGCGGAGGTCTCAGGTTTTTTTTTTTACTTGCATCCAGGAGACTCCAAAGGGAGTATAGGACATGTCAAATAAAACTGATAAACTGAAAGTTTATCACCAATGATAAATTCATCACTTACCACCACAAAATTGTTTTTGCTACTGTTTACTTCAGTAGGCTTGTCATGAACCCCATTGAATCAAATATCACACAAAATTAAAAATAAAAAAAAAATCAAACACAATGATAAATTCATCACTTACCAATAATTTTTCCTGCTACTGCTTAACTCAGTAGGCTTGTAATGAACCCCTTTGTACCAAATAGTACACAATATTTGTTTAATTACAAGTTAAATACTTTTCAACCAAAAACTATTTAGAAAGGAATTCGTGCACACTGTAAAATGTTTCATCAATCAAATACTGTTTTAGCTTTTTTTTTAAAATGACTTAAATTGTCACAACTTTTTAAACCTTGTGGCAATTTGTTGATGTATTTTCTACCTGCATAAGTTGGTTTTTGTTCAAACAATTTAGTGTTCGAATCTTTAGTGAAAAAATTTAGTGTTTAGGTTGGAATCCTGGCTAGGGTACAGAAGATTATTACACTTCACACCCAGCATTCTTTAATCCAAAGTTGTCTCTAACATCTAAAATGTTGAGGTCTGTTATTTCACTCCAATATGCCCCTTCTATGTCACACTGGGTTAGAAAGGATTAAAATCCGACTCATAGTTTTGTAGATGCTTTGGGTTCAAACTCGGATGTCTATGATTATGAAACCGATAGTAGTTGTAAAAATTTTATCAGGTTACTTTTGGTCTTTCTACACACACACACACACACACACACACACACACACACACACACACACTTTATATAAATCATGAGAAAGTAATTAACGAGTAGTTTCTATACAAAAATACCGGGTGATTTTTTAGTCCTGTTACCCAATTGTTAATGTCTGGTAATTTTTTTCTAAGAAAGGGATATTTTGTTTTGTGACACAAAGTTGGTAGCCCAACTCAACCGGTATAGATACGACAGTTTGAGTTGATTCTCCTTGAGTTGCGTAAAATTTTGTGCTGTTTCCAGTTGTGTTACGAACAGAATGTCTTTTACCCTAGAACAACAGGTTTTCATTCTTAAACAATATTTTGCTACAAAATCGTATGCGAGTGTAAAAGAATCATTTCAAATTAAATTTTTTGGTGTTCCTCCACTCTATTCTAGTCAATTTCTAGGCTAACTAACTGATTTCTAGAGGCAGGTATTGTTTGCAGCAGAAAACGTAGTGGTCGACCAACTCTCTTGACAGATGACGTTAAGAGAATGTGAAAACAAGATTGCTCAATTCTCCATGGAAAAGTTTACAAAAACTTTCCTCGCATGTTGATTTGTCATGTTCGAGTGCTCAGAGAGCTGCTAAAAAATTGAAATTGTATCCGTATCACATACGATTATTTCTCGAGCTTCAGCCTCCAGATTTAAACAAGAGATTGTTTTAGGATAAAAGACATTCTGTTTGTAGCACAACCTGAAATGGCACAAAATTTTACACAGCTCAAGGAGAATTAACTCACACTGCCATATCCATTCTGGTTGAGTAGGGCTACCAACTTAAGTGTCACAAAACAAAATTTATTTTTTTTAGAAAAATATTACCAGACATTAACAATTGGATAACAGGACTAAAAAATCACTCTGTAGTTGTAAAAATTTTATCAGGTTACTTTTGGTCTTTCTACACACACACACACACTACATATAAATCATGAGAAAGTAAATAACGAGTAGTTTCTACACAAAAATATAATTAATAGATAAATCGGAGAGACTGGCATCTTGGTTGTGCGGTTATGGCATGAGGCTGTATGAATGCCACAATAAGCCCTGCTAAGCCAAAAAGCCAAAAAGCCATAACTGCATGGGTATGATATGCAAGAAATGAGGATTTTGCATTTTGGCCTAAGCCACTTGTTAAAAATATGCAGGTTATCTGACTTCCTATTGTTTCATGCATATTTTACGCCAAAGAATCAGAAAAATACTTCAGTTTTTTCCTAAATGCTTTTTTTATTAACATTTATGCAGATACAGTTAAGGCATTCATGTTATAAGAAGCCAAAAAGGGTTAACTGCAGTTACCCCTTTTTGGGTAACCATTATAATCTCGTATAAGGTTGTAGATACGGTATTTTGGCTTAGTTTTTTGGATTTCTCATACTTTTAAACATAAGAATCAATTCAAAACTCAAATTTAATTTTTTTGCAGTTACGGCTTTTTGGCTTAGTAGGGCAGTATAGTAACCATTCATTCTAATCTATATTAATAAAATTGTGATTTTTTCTGTACAATTTTTCAAAATGCCCCAAATTTTGTTTCTACGCCAGATCTACCAAGTAAACACCGAAAATAAGTTCAGCTAAATTTTTGTCTGTTTATCTGTTACGGCATCAAGCAAGAACCGCTAAACTAAATCTATTAACAACAGAAGGATTATTATAAGATGACATTAAAAGAATCGAAACACAATGTGTACAACAGTAAAGCAATTGATAATCGAGGCTGGGACATCTAGAGGGCCAGTTTTGTTTACTTGTGATCTGGGATATGCAAGTGGGCGAAACCCAAACAGATTCCACAAAAATTAATTTTAACTGTTTTACATAAATAAAAATTTACTACTTATATAGAGCAATGAAAACTGATGTTTTGAAGATTAACTCACACATGTGTGTGTGTGTGTGTGTGTGTGTAATTTAACTGTCGGTAATTTAATTATTCGCTACAGAGCAATAAAAGTTGCTGTTATTATCTGTTCAAACTTGGGTGTCAATGATTATGAAACAGATAGTAGTTGTAAAAATTTTATCAGGTTACTTTTGGTCTTTCCACACACACACACACACACACACACACACGCACATTGGCACACACACACACACACACACACAAATAATGAGAATGTAATTAGTAAGTAGTTCCTATACAAAAATATAATTAATAGATAAATCGGTGAGACTGACATCTTGGTTGTGCGGTTATGGCCTCAGGCTGTATGAATGCCACAATAATAAGATAATTAAATAAAAATAATAAAATAATTAATTAATTACTATAGTAACCATTCATTCTAATACTAAATAAATAAATAAATAAATTTATAAACTTTTAAAAATTATTTAACATTACTTGTTAAAAGGCGAGTTAATTTTATTTTAAGTACACAAGCACACTATATAAAATAAATAAATAATTATTTAATAATAATAATAATATATTTAAGCTAGTTTTTTTTAGGTAATATGTATTTTTATGAATATATTTAGTACTATATATAGATAACTCTAATATATATATATAAATTCAATTGTATTCTAAATGTACATAAACCAATTTCATTTAATTCATACTGTATAAAAAATGTTTTATCGTAAAAATAATAATTTTGATCTTTTATTATTGCCTCTCATTACTGTGATGAAATATATGATAGGTTATCATTTTACGGTAAGCCTCCTGAAATGTGTGTACTTCGTTTGAAAATTATGGGACAAATGAATAGTTTTCATATTATGAAATCAACTATTGGGTTGGTCTAGAGGTATAGAAATAAAGGTTGATCTAGAGAAACGGTTCCTAAAGTGGGGGGCACGCCCCCCAAGGGAGGCGTGAAGACACGCCAAGGGGGGCGCGGGACTTCGAGATAGCTTTACCCTCCATAACCGATCCTTTCAGTGTCAACATAGACTTCCTGGCCGAATTACTTAAAAAACAAGTTTTAGAAATAAAAAATGTTTCTGCTGCGAAAAACGATTTTGATAAAATTGACAAAACATCGCTTTGGGTTAAGTATTACCAAGTTTACCCCAGTATATAACAGCAAGCGGCAGTAATTGTAATTATCTTTATCAAGCACCTATCTGTGCGAAAAAGTGTTTTCAGCACTTGTTACAATAAAAACAAAGCATCGGTGCAATGTTAGTTTTATCTATGATTTATGTTGTGCACTTTCTAACAATCAACCTTTTTTTTTTAAAAAAAATGCGAGGTCATCCATCCACTGATTTATTTTGTCTCTTATTAAAATTAAATTGCAACTTCTAATGCTACAAAAAATAAAAAAATAAATGTATGGTTATTCAATGTAATACGTGATTTTTCATTGCCCAATAAAATTGTGTGAGGGGGCGTGAGAAGTTTTCTTTTTGGCAAAAGGGGGCGTAAAAGATAGAAGTTTGGGAACCACTGCTCTAGATAGATCTTTGTCTTGGGACTTCTATACCAATCAAGTTTGTAGTACAGTATCATCTGGGGTATTTGCACTAAAACAAATTGCCAGATTAAATGATAAAAAATTACTAATGGCAGCTTATCATGGCCTCATTCTGTCTCTATCCGTTATGGTATCTTAGTATGGGGTAATTCTAGCATGGGTAATATGAATAGGGGTTTTAAAAGTCAAAAGAAAGTTATTACGTAATTAAAAACCAAAAGCTGTTACTGGAATATGGTGGGAGCAAACCAGCTAACCTCATCCACACCACTATTTAAGGAGCTTAAATTGCTTACAGTTCCCTCTCTCTACATTTTTGAGGTGATTATGTACGTTAGGCAAAATAATTTTATGCAGAATTTCAATGTTCACAAACGTAACACGAGAAACAGGAATGATTATTATGTGGCTAATCACTCTACAAAATTGTTTCAACAAAAACCTACTTATGCAGGGAGAAAATTCATGAATAAATTACCCCAATTTTTAAAATGTTGTGAGGATTTGAATTCCTTTAATAAAAATCTGAAAAATTACTTGATCGGTGAAACTTTTTATAGCGTACAAGAATTTCTTTCTTGATAGTAGTGATACATTGTGTGATTCTTATATGTATTTCAGGTGTTCTATCCGACATGTCCTATACTACTCCTGGAGTCTCCAGGGCGCAAAAAAAAAAAAAAAATTAGATAGGCCCACGTAACAACCGGGATGTGCAATGTCATAGCTTTAGTGTACTGCCATTAACAAAAACATTTATCGCAACTCAATGTACCCTTCCATACACCGCTCTTCCTCCTCCTACATGCTCTCTATCTATCTATCTATTTTCCAAGAATAGAATTTTGTTTTTTGGGTTTAATGTTCGACTGTTATGCAATTACTGCTAATGCAGACTAAGAAAGATGAAATGTTTTTTTGTAACTTACAAAAATATGCCGTGCCTGAATGGGATTTGAACCGATACCGCATGATGAGAGGCGAGCACGTTACAAACTACGCCAATCAATGCGGCTGACAAGAATTCAAAAGAGCAATATCCACACCAGAGAACACACGCACGTACACAAATATGTTGCACTCATGCTTTTCTTTTGTTATTGTTATACTTTTTGACGGAATGTGTTCATAGTGGGGCAGAGACAATGTTTTCAGGAACGCATGAAACTGCAGTCATAACATACTTCTACTCCGTTCTTTCCCCTAGTTTGTAACGATTATTCAGCCCGGTTGTTACACGGGCGTAGCTTAGTAATTGCCATGAGTCAGCTGATTAACAGCTGATTTTTGGAGATGAAGGTTCCTAAGTTCAAATCCTAGTAAAGGTAGTTACTTTTATATGGATTTTAATACTAGACAGTGGTTACTGGTGTACTTTGATGGTTGGGATTCAAATAACTATACTTTCTCAGGAATAGTCTACCTGAATCTGTACAACACTACACGTAATACGCATCATCCTGATTGGGTTGCTTATTGTTCTTAAATTGAACAGATTGCAACGTACACACATTAAGATAAAAATAAAAGAATTTTAGAAGGCATTATAAACTTTATAAATTTTATTTTGGCCTTCGGGCCAGCCCAGTCAGTCAGCTGGTAGTAAGTCGCTATTATTTGTTAAGTAACACTGGTTAGGCAAGCGACTTTGTATGGTGACCAGCTGACAGCCATTCATGAAAAAACTCTACTGGGGGTCCCTGTTCAAACTCATGCCTTATTAACGTCAAATAATACAGCAAAAGCAGCAATCAAATTGGGTAGTTGTCAAAAATGTACAGTTCCCGATAACAAATAAAAGCTAGAAATTTTTTTTTTTATTTTATTAGATAATATGACTGGGAATCAAACCCATGTACCATAGCATAGAAGCCAATCGCACTGACCACTACACCAACTTTAATAAATTAACATATTTATGTACACTTAGAAATAATAATATTATTTATAATAATATACTTATTAAATAAATATATTTTTTGATTATATACATTCAAAGATATGATTTATATAATATAATTTTTTTAATAAATTATTATATTCATTATAAATATATAATAATATAGAAGAAATAAAATAATTTATTTTTTAAATTTTTCTTTTATTTTTTTATCAATACTTTTATATCACAAAGTGGAATGATTATATATTTACATTAGTAGTAATTTTAGTGGTAATAATAATAATAATACATTTTTCACTAATTGTACGTTAAATATATGTTAAATTGCGTTCATATGCGTGTGTTTTCATGATTAATATTATATGTTAATGTATATTTCTCTTTGGTATAAGAAAACATACTCAATAATGTTATAGATGTACAGACCCAGGCCGACCTGTTTCAGTACACAGGCTGGATTATCACTATCTTCCGCTTTAAGGACTACAAAAAAATTAAATCTGCATCCTTACCGCATCGATGTCGTTCATGAACTGAAAGAAGTTGACCATGGGAAACATATACAGTATTGTCGTTGGATACGTTCTCTTGTTAATGACAACAGTGTTGAAATATTGGATCATGTTTATTTCAGTGGTGAAGCATGGTTCCACTTGGATGGTTACATCAACAGCCAAAACTGCCGAATATGGAGCGCTCATAATCCTCACACATTTGATGAATGTCCACTACACGCACGTAAAATTGGTGTTTGGTGTGCGATCTCCCGGCATCGTATTGTTGGGCCTTTACTTTTTGACACATCTGTAGATGGTGTGGTGTACCGCAACTTAATTGAACAATTTATAGCGTTGTTAGAATTACACGATCAAGATTGTTGGTTTCAGCAGGATAACGCAACGTGCCATACTTCTACTGAAACTGTGAATATGTTACGAGAATTTTTTAGCCATCATGTGATATCAAAAGGATTGTGGTCACCAAGATCCCCAGATCTTACTCCGGCGGATTTTTTTTCTTTGGGGGAATTTATAGAGTAAGGTTTTTAAAAACAATCCTCATACAATTGAAGAATTGAAGGCTAATATTGAAAGTGAGATTACAAACATTAATGAGCAAACACTACGAAAAGTGGCTGCAAATATTATGAAACGTGTCCGAACTTGTATTACAAGCGGAGGAAGTCATTTTGAACATTTATTGTGAAGTTTTAAAGGTAATAATTTCATACCGTATAATTTGTAATTACTTAATGTAATAAATTAGCGTTCTCAAACTTCGAAGTGCGTCCTTTTTGAAACACCCGTTATAATAATAATAATAATAACGGTGCAAAA
Source organism: Catonia carolina (assembly GCA_035578175.1). NCBI lineage: Eukaryota > Metazoa > Arthropoda > Insecta > Hemiptera > Achilidae > Catonia > Catonia carolina. The sequence goes on along the minus strand of JAQMRL010000019.1, from coordinate 4,174,589 downwards.
CCTTTATAATAAAAAATGTCTATTTTTAAATGCCAAAATTAAACATTACAATACAGTAATCAAACCAACAATTTTATATGCCAGTGAGACCTTGACACTTAACAGGAAAACAGACATAGAAAGCTTAAAGAAGGAAGAAAGAAAAATTATTAGGAAAATTCTTGGACCTAGATGGACCGAAAACGGGTACAAATTACAGAGAACGTCGAAAATTGAAGAATATTCCAACATAGAGACAGACATGAGGAAAAGACGCCTTCAATTTTATGGCCACATTATGAGGCTTCCTGACAATAGACTCACAAAGAGAGTGGTAAAATATGTATCATCACTTGTTAATGGGGGGGGGGGGGGGAATGGATACAAAGTGTTAAAAAAGATTTAGAATTGACCAAAATCACCAAAGAAGAAATTCTTATAAGAGACAATTTTAGAACAAAAGTTAAAAAATGGGAGGTTAAACCAGAGACAAAAGCTCCAAGAACCGAAACAAAGTGGAGTGAACAGAGAAAAGCTGAATTCTCACAAAGAATGAAAAACTGGTGAGGGGATAAAAAGGACAAGAAATCCCAAAAACAAACCAGATTTACTTAGCATCTTCCACTTCGGGAGCTTTGCGACTAATAATAATAATGGGTAATTGTTGAATGAGGAAGAAGTACCCAAAAGATGACACGATTGAGTAGATATTATCTTTGCAAAGAAATCACACATTAACAAATATTTCAATTAATAAAAGTCGACACACATGAACATTTTTCAGTAATTTTAATTGCTCTTTAAATTACTTAAACGATATCCTTCACCATATTTATTCAGATTAAGATATATATATACTGTATAATATATATTTTTTTCAAATTGATCATCTATAAAAATAGTGTATGTATGTATTTTTTATTTAAAAAATTATCAGTAGTGTAAAAAGAATCTATTATTTATTTCAATCAATGTATTTCTTTGAAATGAAAAACTTTTATTTTTATTAATACGTAAATTAAAAAAAAAATATTAGATATGATTTTACGTTCGTATCTTTTTAAATTTTTAATAAATGACAAAACTTTGAGATAAATTTTTTTAGGCACAACACACATCAATTTTACCTAATAACAGTTTTGTTTTTTTAAATTTCATTCTATTCCAAATTTGACATGAATTAATAATTACACTATTTAAAAATATTAAAATAAAAGATTTTGGAAATGTGAAAACTACACAGTGATTAAATCCCATGACGTGGTGATCAGTTATTTCACAAGAATACGAAGATCAGCTAATTGTAAAAAATAAATCAAATAATATTATAAAAATTATTTAGAAGCATTAAACAAATAAAATTTTATAAATTTTAAGTTAATAAATAATCTAACCCACCGAGTTGGTCTAGAGGTAAAGTCGTCGCCAAAATCAGCTGTTTACCAGCTGATTTTCGGAGACGAAGGTTCCTTGTTCAAATCCTAGTAAAGGTAGTTACTTTTATACGGATTTGAATGTTAGACAGTGGTTGGCGGTGTACTTTGATGGTTGGGGTTCAATTAACCATACTCTCTCAGGAATGGTCGGCCTGAGTCTGTACAAGACTACACCTCATTTACACATCATACATATCATCCTCATCTGATTGGGTGATGGGGTTGCTTATTGTTTTGAGTTGAACAGATTGCAACGTACACATATTAGGAATTAAAAAAATAAAAATAAATTATCTGATTAACCTATTCCATCAAAATTAAGTATTTATCTGTTTAAATTATTTTTTTTTACATAAATGTAAGATTAAGATAAAAACCAATAAATAACACTTTCTATTAAAAAAAAGAATGTTTGATAAAATTTATAAATCTATTATTTTTCAAATCTTAAGAGACATAAAATTGCATTTAAAAATATTCCAATCAAATGATTTAGAACCGATGCTGTAATAAAAATGAAACGTAGGTTTTTCAGTGAAGGACAGCTGAACTTAGTAATTTTTGAAATATGTGAAATCAATATTGAATATATAAAATATATATCGAGGAATATTAGAAAAGGCTAAAAATCCTTTCTTTAAGAAGAAAAAATTACAATTAAAATATAAAAAAATATGAAATGAAAAATATATTAAGATTTAATATTAAAATAGTACCTACAAAAAAATGAATACAATTCAACGGAATACTTGGAAAACTTGTATACTAATAAATCCATGAGACTCCCAAGAGTAAAACAATGTAAAATACACATATTTGTACCTAAGAAGTAAAGGAAGTTAACTCCATTTTTGTATTTTATCAGAATAACCAAAAACATGAAGTTCTTTATTTTGTAAAAATTTCTGAAGGTGTGAGAATCTAAAAAGAAATTGAATCAAAATAGCTTCTGATCCACAGATTTAAATGATTTAACAACTTTCTTAACTTCTATTACCTCCGGAGCACCCACAGGACTTCATACTCTTTATGTCTTTCTGTGTTTTAATTAGTTTAGTGTTAATCCCCAATGTCACTTGAGTTAATCAAACGAAAACAAATCTTAGAAAAAATATCTATTCACACATCATTAAAAATATCCAAACTATCTATTACACAAAATCTATTCTGATAAAAACAGCATTCTATTCATAACAATGTTTGAAAAAATTATAAAATTCAAGCAAATTCTGAGACCTATCAATGTTGTTGTTTAGGTCAACAGCCGAAAGGCTGGTTTGAACCTCTGCAGGTTTTACTAAGTAAAACGAGGAGTGAGGTGGTTTACCATTGCCTTCCTCACCGAGTGGAAAAGTACGCTTATCAGCATGCCGGGCCCTCTGAAAAGCACATATTTTCCACTCTGCAAATGACACCTTCACTTCATTCACCACAGGGTCTGGCTGTACAATGATATTCATTACTTTTAGAGGAGATAACTCTGATTAGTGTCTTTTACACCTCTACCTCTTCTGTTCTTAAATGATTCAGTCATTTAATTGGCAGACCATGTGATAAGAAACAGAACTATTTATTTTAGCCCTGCAACTAACAGATCGAGTGTAAATAATTTGACACTCCACCTGTCTGTTATGGGCAGACCTATCAATAAGACAATAAAAATAAAATAATTCAAAATAAAATAACTTATTGTCAGTAATGAGCATACATTCAATTAGAGTTAAAAATCTTAGTAATTTTATAAATCTTCCGCATCATTATACAAAAATGTGGAGTTAATGTGGTTACTGCAACTTTTATAGAGCCTTCTTGCTGATTTTCAAACTTAATTTTGCCGAAATTGGAGTTAACGTCCTTTACCTCTAGGGCACAGAAAACAACTAATGTACACAAACATAGAACATGCAGGTGCAGTACGCTGGTTGTTGCAATCTCTTCACTATTCAGGGATGGGTGGGGAGAGTTAGGCATGGATATTTGCCGCTGACTTCTCTGTTGTCATGGCAACCTAGTCACACTGGAAGAGAAGCAGCGATCACCCATTTACAGTTCAGCCGTTCTTAGTTTGCTCCTACTGTCAACAAACAAAAGCCACCTACTACAGGGAGCACGCTAGAGTCTGCGACTTTACGGATGTCGTATTCCTATTAAGTTAACTATTTTTTAAATTATAAGTACTTAAAGTACTACAAACATCAGTCATGATATTATATGATGTAGGCCTAAAATTTCATTTAGAAAAATACTTTTAAAAGTACTTTCTATTTTAAAAATACTTTCGAAAGTATTTTGTTGTTACTTTTTAATCAGCATGTACACATTTTTATATAATGCGCATGCTCAGTGATGTCATTATTTGTTTACATTAGGAGCAAACTAAGAGAGGCTGGACTTTAACTCTTTACTTGGACATTTATTATGAGTATTAACCCTACAACCGGCAGGCATCAATTTTTCGACGCGTGGATCGTTTTCTGTACCAGCAGCATCGATAAATCGTATCGATTAACAATGCATTAGTTTTTAAATAATGCCATAAAAACTGTATTGCATATACTACGGCAAGTAATAAATATTTTTAATCAGAAAATTCAGTTTTATAAAATAAAAATATTTTTGTTTTTTAATAGTGATTGTTGTCGATGTATTAATGAAATTTATGTATAATTCTCATGGAAGTCAGTTGGTATTACTAGAATGCGTTGGTGTTACTGTATGTCATCTGCTTTGCAAAGGTCGTTCGCATTTACTCGTGTTCGTTTGTTTATTAATTATTACAAATTAATTCATTTAGATTTGTGTACGATAATCATCAATTTTGATTTTATTATTATTAGTTACTGTGTAATTCGTTGTTTTGGTGGTGTTTATGGAACTAAACTGATTTCGTAGTAACTCAACTCAACGAGTATTTGTGTTTTATAAGTTAAGTTTAATTTTTATTGAGTGATGATGCCTACATAAGCCTTGGGCTTGTGCTAAGGTAATGATATGAGGCGATTTACAGATGAAAAAAATGCCAGACCTGACCGGGAATCGAACCCGGGACCCCGGCATAATAGCCAGTATAGCGGCATAGACAAACTGATCACCTGCTACGACAAGTGTTTGAACATCGGTGGAAACTATACAGACTGGATGTCTGTATATAGACTTAAGCATGTTTTTAGAATTACGTACTGTATGTACATATTTAGACAGATAGATTAGACAGAGGGTCATATTTGATCCCAATATATAACAATTATGATGCTGATTTTTTAAATGTCTTGAAAAGCCATACGCTAAATAATAATAATATGTTGAAAAAAATTGTTTTACTTGTTTTTTTTAAAAACGGTACTTACTTTCTGAACAAGCCTCGTATAACAGATATTATATATTATTTTGTGAGTGAAATAAATCTTAATACTATCCAGAAAATAGGTGAAGAAGCTCTTCACCTACTTCCACCGCCGAGCTGATATTAATATTCTTGTGAAATTACTGTAATGATATCAATTTGTGTAATGATATCACTTAGCTGTAATGATATTAATTTGTGATAACACAGAGTCTACGTACTCATTCTGTGCATTACATAACATTCATATAACTCAAAAACGTATGAATATCAACTACTGTATTGGTAAACAGAATAAAGTGATAATAAATTATGGTAAACAACACAATAATATGATAACTACAGTTTGTTTACAAACCTTTTCTTTTACCAAAACTTTAGGTAATTGTAAAAAAGATGTTACTTTTACAAATTTTTTGTATATTTTATGTTATCATATCAGACACTGTCCCTGAAAAGTTATTAAAAATAAAATTTGTAAAAAAAGTAACTGAATATTAAATGTAAATAAAATGAATGTTGCCTGTACCAACTTCCCTAGCTTAAAAATAATTTTTAATTTTTTCACCTGTTATTCCAACAATTTAATTTTGTCAAGGAATGATAAAAATGCCAAACTATTGCTCGAGTCCTAGCTCCGTGTAGTTGGAAGGAATGCAGTGCGTTGTTTTAGTAGTGGGAGAATGAATGAGTTAGTAGTTTTTCACAGCATTTGTAGTGGTAGCATATGCTAACTAAAACTAAAAAAATATTCTTATAATTAGGTGCATTAATTTAAAAAAAACTAAAACAGGTTATTAACTTGGTCGGATTCATAATATTTAACTTACCAATTTATATCAAAATATATTGTGACAATATCGAAAAAAAGGATGGTTCGCGAAGGTTCTAGAATTTCATTCATGAAAATAGTAAGAGAAGATAATAGAGTGAAATAGTAACAATAAAAGTATGCCTATTTATGAAAGTTGTTTGAAATAACTGCGCTATTGTGTAGGATACAAGGTCGGGTATTGTTGTAGGCCTACAGCTATTTATGAAGGGGCCGGTTGTTTACGTTTTCTATTTTTACAATAGTTGACTTGTTTACAATAGATTTTTCTAGCACTCATTTATAAAAGGTTTTTTTTTGTACCTTACTATTTGTATTGAAGTTCGGTGTTTTTCGGAAAGGTTCTTTTGATTCACTATAAAAGAGACCCCCGAGCGCGGTCAGGAGTCAGTATTCGTTTGATCTTTGACGAGTTGCTATCGGGCGTTGTGCAGGGCGTGTTCCGAGCATTGCATTGGTCAACAATTGTAATACTCTCTTTGTTTGTGTGTGTATTGTGAAAAGTTATTGGGTATCTATTAAATCCAGTTTTTGTGTATTCAGTTTCATTTTGTATGATTAATCTTATAAAATTGACTGTAAGTAATGCTAAGTAAATTATTAAGTTATTTATTGTATTACTTTTCTTTTTTTTTTTAACTTTGGAGACCGCAATGGATCACTTGAGTCAGCTTATTGTAAGTTCTGTTCTGGTTCTTTTCTTTGATCTTTTCCCAGTATTTTTTCATTCTGACAGATATTGTATTACTTTATTATAATTAGTTTATTATTTATTTTGTAAATCGTTTAGTGTAATAAATATTTGTAAATTGTAAACTTTAGTGTATTAATTATTTAATAACCTAGATCCCGAAACGGACCTTAGCGATAAGTGTCACAATATAAATAAAATGTAATAAATACAAACAAAAATATGATACATATGGAAAGTTTGAAAACAAATGTTTTGTATCAGAGTAATATAACAAAATTGTTCTCCCAGCATGCGTCACTCATTCATTTTACTTCACCCGTACCCTTCACCCCGCAACTACACAGATTTCGGAACCGCACAATACATTACCACTGTCTTAAACCAATTTCGATACTGTTTAAAAAAATTGAATTCACCAACACAACCACCTTCTTTCCTCTGTACTGAAACATACTGCAGTCATCACAAATGACTTTATCCATTCAAGAGTAGTTTCACCAATTCTAATGGAATTTAATTATCGAACAGCAAGCAGATCAATGTGAAACCGAATCAAAGGCCTTTGAGAGGTCCAACAAACAAGTGACCACGTTTATTAAAACAGTGTAATGAACAAGAAATTAAATTTCCAAAACTTGAAAAATTTAAATACGAAAGTTTTGTCATATCAATTTAATTGAAATGTGCAAATACCATTGTTGTTGTTGTTGTTTAGGTCATCAGCCGAAAGGCTGGTTTGAACCTGTAGAGGTTTTACTAAGTAAAAACGAGGAGTAAGGTGGTTTACAATTGCCTTCCTCACTGAATGGAAAAGTACGCTTATCAGAATGCCGGGCCCTCCGAAAAGCACATATTTTCCACCCTGCAAACGACACCTTCACTTCATTCACTACAGGGTCTGGCTGTATAATGAAATTCATTACTTTCAGAGGAGATAACTCTGATTAGTGTCTTTTACACCTCTACCTCTTCTGTTCTAAAATGCTTCAGTCATTTAATTGGCTGACAATGTGATATGATAAGAAACAGAACTATTTATTTTAGCCCTGCAACAAACAGATGAGTGTAAATAATTTGACACTCCACCTGTCTGTTATGGGCAGAGCAGAACTATATAAAACCGAATCAAAGGCCTTTGAGAGGTCCAACAAACAAGTGACCACGTTTATTAAAACAGTGTAATGAAAAAAAATTTAAATTTCCAAAACTTGAAAAATTTAAATACAAAAGTTTTGTCATATCAATTTAATTGAAATGTGCAAATACCATTGTTATGATACAGAAAATAATAATGTCACACCTTAAAATGAAATCAAACGTAGAAACGTTTATTATTTAATTAATTATACTACCCAGAGATGGTTTTTGCACAAATCAATTTTTATTACAGTTTACAGGATGTTAATTTTAAGTGTAGCACCATTAGGATCTCTGAAAGCATAAAACTAATGAGAAAATTAAAAGACGAACCTCATTTTATATTCTTCCTTAAAATTTTAAAATATGATACTAAAAGTTTTCAATTCATTTCCATTTTTTTTCAACATGACAGCAAGCTTTATGTACATTATGAAGTTCTATTTTTTTAAAACATTTTTTGTAATTTTTACTTTCTCAATAGGGAAGGAAAGTAATGTTTCTATGTTGATTTTTCAAAATTGAGTCTTCATCGGAAATACAAGATTTCAGGCCGCTGAACCCAAAAACATGCTTTTAGCAAATTTGTGTATGTGTGTGTATGTGTGTGAACAAAATATACAAGTTCAAACTTGGAATTAAAGTATGAAGGTAGTCCAGAAAGTCTGTCACGTTTTGCGTTGTAGCCGCTAGGGGCGGAGCTATCATGGCCATTTTGGTGCTGCGGCGTTTCTCCGTTCAGTGGCTATCCAGCCGTGCTAGCGAGAGGTCTGTGTCGCTCTTCGTTGTTTTTCAACAACTATTTAAAATGTGTGCCGCAATTCAAAATCCCGCCAGTTGTGAAGTACGGTCGGTAATAGGGTTTTTGTTGACTAAAAACAATAAACCAATTGAGATTTATCGGCAAATCTGTGAAGTTTATGGGAACGATGTTTACACTGAAAGTGGAGTACGGCGTTTGTGCATTCAGTTCAAAAATGGCCAAACTAATGTTCACAAGGAAGAACGAAGTGGACTGCCAAGCCTCGTGACTGATGACATAGTGAATAAAGTCAATGAGAAGATTAGAGAAGACCGTCGATTCACCTTAAGAGAGCTATCGCTTTATTCCCACAAATTTCAAAAAGTTAAGAAGAGCGATCTAAAACAAGCGCACAGGAAAGTTGACTGAAAAAATTCTCTTTTTGCATGACAACGCCCAACTACACACGGCAAATCGAACACGAGAAGTCCTGAATGCTTTCAAATGGGAGGTTTTCCCCACATCCGCCATACAGTCCGGACCTTGCACCCAACGATTATCACTTGTTCCCGACAATGAAGACATGGCTTGCGACGCAGCGCTTTGACGACGACGCGGAGCTGCAGGAGGGTGTGATTAACTGGTTAAAATCACAGGCGGTAGACTTTTATGACGCCAGCATTTCAAAATTAGTTCACCGCTATGATAAGTGTCTTAATTTGTTTGGTGATCATGTAGAAAAATAGCATTTTAGATGCACTTTCAAATGTATATAATAAAATCTTTTTCTTGTACTTAGATTTTTTTTTATAAAAACGTGACAGACTTTCTGGACTGCCCTCGTAGTAACTACTTAGGAACCGGAAGTTTATTCATGCAATTTTCCACATTTTGGCAATTTTCTTGAAAACGTTTCTTACAATTTTCTTTAAAATTGCCTCCTTTACTAAATGTGTTGGGTCCTGTAGTGGTATATAACTTAAGTTCCAAGTTTAGGCTTTGTACTATATTTTGTCCTTGAGGTATTTTATTGTTCACACACAGACACAGACAAATCACTGAAACTGTGGTTTTGGGTTCAGGGGGGCCTGAAAACATGTATATCTGATGAAAATCGACATGAAATCAATACATTCCTTCCTTATACATTCATACAGAGGAAGAGAGAGTAAAAATAATTATAGTTCTACATTAAAAATCTCTCATTGTTTTAAGATGCCAATGTTGATTACTTAAACAATAAACATTCTTCTGTATATTGGGAGTCCCACGAAGAAGTTGTTATTTTAGAATTAGGTAATATGCCAGACTATCGCACACTCTACAAACTGGAAATTTTACAGTTATAATAAATAAATACGTAAGAAAAGCATCCTTGAGTTTATTTTGCTTATGATAAACCAAAAAAAAAATGGTGGAATAAGAAAATAATATCAAAAATGAACGATAATTTTGTGAATAAAACCACTTGAAATCAAAGGGTATAACAGTGTGGGTTGCAGTCACCAAGGATGATGTTTTATCGTATGATATATCCCATCAGACAACGAATGGAGACAGATACGGATCAATTTGAACTAATTATATAGTTCATCATCTTTCTCAGGCGGAGATGCAGGATGTTTTTTCCCAGCATGAAAAAGCTCCTCCACATTATGCTAATGTGGCCAAAGCAGTTTTAAACCAAAATCTTCCTAACCGTTGGATAGGTCGTGGCAGCGGCCTCATGGACTGGCCACCAAGATCGCCAGACTTGCCTGTTTACGATTTTTTTCTTATGGGGTTTTTTTTAAGGAAAAAGTTTATTCTCACACCATTGAAACAGACGATGAATTAATGAGGCTGATTGAAGAGGAACTGATGTTGATATCTCGGCAATTTTTCAAAAACGCTTTGACTCATTTTTGTTTCGTTGCTATCAGTGCATACAGCTATTGATGGACATCAGTTCGAATAAAGTTTAAAGAAACAAATTGTGTTCATTAGTAATTTATCACTTTCATATTTCTTTCGTTTTATTAACATTGTAACAAATCACCAATTTGAAATGGTTATACAAATAAAATTACTTTCCACCATTTTGTTTTGATTAATCATAAGCAAATGACACTCGCGGGTACTTTTTTACATATCTATTTATTTATTATAACTGTAAAGTTTCTAGTCTGTAGAGTGCGCCATACGTCAGGCATATGAATTCAAAAATAGCAACCTCTTTGTGGGACAGCCGGTATACGAGGTGTGGCTATTAACTAAGGAGACTGACGTAAAAAAATTTATTTTAGTTTTATAAATAATCACTTATTGTCACCTTCAATATACACTCCTTCTCTATCCCTACAACGCTCTATGCGAATTTTCCATTGTTGGAAACAGTGCTGGAAGTCATCTTCTGTCAGCTACTTCAGGACATGTGCCACTTCTCTTTTACAGCTTCCACAGACTCAAATCTTGTCCCTTTTAATGTAGATTTCACCTTAGGGAACAGGTAGAAGTCACATGGTGCAAGATCTAGTGAATAAGGTGGATGTTCTAACACTGAGATGCTGTACTTGGCTAGGAACCTCTTGACAGATAATGCGGAATGAGCTGGCGCATTGTCTTTGTGGAGAACTCAATTTGTCCTTCCACAATCGGGGCGTTTTTTCCTTACTCTTTGACGTAGTTTAGAAAGTACCTCAAGGTAGTAATATTGATTAATTGTTTGACCTTCAGGAACCCAGTGAAGGTACACAATCCCATGGATATAAAAAAACAATCATCATTGCTTTAAATTTTGACTTGCTCATTCGAGCTCTTTTGGCTTTCGGTGAAGTTCGGCTCTTCCAGTGCATGGATTGGCGCTTCGTTTCCGGATCATAAGTAAAAAACCATTTTTCATCACATGTTATTATCTTCTACCTGTTCCGTAAGGTGAAATCTGCATTAAAAAGGATAAGATTTGAGTCTGTGGAAGCTGTAAAAGAGAAAGCAGTATGTGTCCTGAAGGAGCTGACAGATGATGACTTCCAGCACTGTTTCCAACAATGGAAAATTCGTATGGAGCGTTGTAGAGATAGAGGAGTGTATATTGAAGGTGACAATAAGTGATTTTGTATAAAATAAAAATAAAATTTTTTTCAACGTGAGTCCTGTTATTTAATACTCACACCTCGTATATAAAGTATACTACCGTATAATATATTATTAATTAATTTTATAACGAAACATTTTGAATTAATTAATAAAAAAACTAATTACTTTTAATTAAATTATGTAAAAATCTAATCTAATACTTTAATGACTATACCAGTTTGTTCCCATGATTTCATATTGTGATTCTATGCCAGGTAATCCACATTCATCGCTCCAGCTCTGACTCCGGAGCTGAAACTAAAAAAAAATAAAAATAAACAAAAATCAATGGTAAAGTTTAATTTCATTACAAATAAATAAGTTTTTAATATAAATATAATTTTATTTTATTAAAACATTATTTTCCTTTGTTTACACCACTACATATATGATAATGAACAGCCAAAACAAAACAAATAAAATATAAAACTCACCTCAGAGTATTATTATATTCATTCAAGATCTTTCGTCTCCCTCAGAGACATCATCAGGAATTCAAAAAACTACACTAATCACATAAAACATAAAAACAATTATGGTCGCAGACCACGTCAATTATATCCTACATCAATAAACATTCCGTGCGCGGTTATTTGGCCGAATCATTATAATAATAATTATGTACAGGGTGATTCACGAAGATATGCAGAAACTTTGGGAGCTCATTGTACACGTAAAAATAATGAAAAAAGTTTGTATAAACATGGGTCCGGAAATGCTTCATTTCCGAGTTACGGCTACCGAAAGTTTCGCTCGGGTTTCAGCTCACCAGGTGAAATGAGGTCTTCCTGAAATTCTGGTAAGGTAGATTAAGCGGCGAATTCAATCATTTCTTAAGGTTTTTGATCTGATAAATTGAATAAAACAGGTCCCACAACTGGAAGTTAAATATTTTTTAAGAAAACCAGTGTCAAATACAAAAAATGGAGTGAAAAACCCATTTTTTCATCTTTGTGCAAGAATAACTTTGTTATTTCACCAAGAAACAGTTTAATTTTTTGAATAAAACATGTTGAAAATTTTATTCTGAACAAACCGGTGTAAATAAAGTACACAGATGCGAATAGATGTTTGATTAAATGAATTTTTATTCATAACAGTACAAAGTAAAATTAATCGGAAAAACAAAGATGAAAAATTGTGTTTTTTCACACCATTTTTTTCATTTGACACTGGTTTTCTCAAAAACTATTTAACTTACAGTACTGGGACCTGTTTTATTCAATTTATCAGGTCAAAAACCATACGAAACGATTGAATTCGCCACTTAATCTACCTTACCAGAATTTCAAAAAGACCTCATTTCACCTGGTGAGCTGAAATACTTCGCTAGCCGTAACTCGGAAACGAAGCATTTCCGGACCCATGTTTATATAAACTTTTTTCATTATTTTTACATGTATAATGAGGTCTCAAAGTTTCTGCATATCTTCATGAATCACCCTGTATAATTAACGTGGTCTGCGACCATAAATTGTTTTAATGTTTTATGTGATTAGTGTGTTTTTTGAATTCCTGATGATGTCTCCGCGGGAGACGAAAGATCCTGAAGAAATGTAATACTCTGAGGTGACTTTTATATTTAATTTGTTTTGTTTTGGCTGTTCATTATCATATATGTAAATATAATTTTATATACAGTATTAAATTAAATTTATGTACATAAATAATACCTATTTCAATATAGGAATTCTATTTTACGCAGTAAAACTATGTGTACTATGCTTTTCACAGTTGATGAGCTCTGCTGTTCCACGCATTTAGACCAATCAGAACGTTTGCCAGCATTGTCAGAATGTACCTGACAAACATTATGCGTGCATGCATATAAGAGCCTCAATAGCTCACTCTCATCTTGCCTCTCGTATTGAACACATCGATTATAGAGCGCATTAACATGACTTATAATATAATCAGCTGATTGTATGTTCATACAGTTCAGCCGTTCTTAGTTTGCTGATAATGTCAACAAACAAAAGCCACCTACTACACGGTGCACGCTAGAGTCTGCGACTTTACGGATGTCGTATTCCTATACGTTAACTATTTTTTAATTATAAGTACTTAAAAGTACTAAAAACATCAGTCATGATATGATGTAAGCCTAACAATTTCATTTAGAAAAATACTTTTAAAAGTATTTTGTATTTAAATACTTTTGAAAGTATTTTGTTGTTACTTTTTAATCTGCGCGTAGACATTTTGATATAATGCCGTTCTAAGTTTGCTCCTACTGTCAACAAACAAAAGCCACCTACTACACGGTGCACGCTAGAGTCTGCGACTTTACGGATGTCATATTCCTATACGTTAACTATTTTTTAATTATAAGTACTTAAAGTACTAAAAACATCAGTCATGATATGATGTAGACCTAACAATTTCATTTAGAAAAAAATACTTTTTAAAGTATTTTGTATTTAAATACTTTTGAAAGTATTTTGTTGTTACTTTTTAATCAGCGTGTACACATTTTGATATAATGCGCATGCTCAATGACGTCATTATTTGTTTACATTAGGAGCAAACTAAGAAAAGCTGGACTTTAGGTTATAATTGTTATTGAAAGACTAAAAAAATGGCTGACAAAATATTTAACAGAGCTACGAGAGCAAGTATTGGCAACGTTGCTGTCAAGTGATTGGCTAGCTATAAAGTTGGTGGGGGGCAATGCAAACGTTCAGAGCTCATCAGCCTTGAAAAATAGTATAGTGCAAATTTTTAAGGATATAAAATTATTTTTATACAAGTTTAAAATAGAATTACTATTTTAAATTATACAACTGTTAATACATGGTAACTAATCTAACTCGTACATGAAAAACTATTTACGAATAGAAGAAATATTTAGTATTATTTATAAAATAAGAAATGATAGTGGTATTTGCCTACTTTATGTTGCTTCATATATTTATAACATATGTTACAATTTTTTCAAATTAATGTTTTTTCAATAATTACTAGTAGTATAGTCACTTGAGACACGAGTTTGCCCTTGTTTGCAACGAGGGGTAAAGGGGGAACAGCATCAGTGTGCATGCGCGACTGCTTTAATTTCAGTACATAAACATAACAATTTATACTATACCCAGAGCATAGCCTATACAGTATATCGCGGAACCTTTTGTAGATTAATGGTACGAATATAACTTTTTGTTACCGTAAACAGAAATGTTAGTTTCTCAAAAATGTGGGCAGACTATTCACAGTGCTGAACGAAATGTAAAATGCAGTGTAATAAAATGCTGTGAAGTTGAAACTAAACAAAAATGCCTTTCACTGCCTCTTAACAAAAGCCATGAGCGAGTGGCTAACTACTGTGATGATTCTTTTTCCATAATTTGAAAAATAAAGAAGGAAATTAAAGACGTGTAGAACCTATTCTTCAACATTTTTGTTGACACCTGGTAAAATAAGAAAATGGTTATATCAATAAGAAAGTGTTGCCGACAAGTGAAATGTTATTACTGGTTTTGAAAGAAAGGCAAAATTTTAGTTGGAAACTTTGTAAGTCAAGTAAATTTTTAAAGGAAATGTGGTTTAAGTGGAAGAAAATTTTTTAAAGGAAATGTGGTTAAAGTGGAAGAAAATTTTTAAAGGAAATGTGGTTTTAGTGGAAGAAAATTTTTTAATGGAAATGTGGTTTAAGTAGAAGAAAATTTTTAAAGGAAATGTGGTTTAGGTGGAAGAACATTTTTAAAGGAAATGTGGTTTAAGTGGAAGAAAATTTTTAAAGGAAATGTGGTTTAAGTGGAAGAAAATTTTTAAAGGAAATGTGGTTTAAGTGGAAGAACATTTTTAAAGGAAATGTGGTTTAAGTGGAAGAAAATTTTTAAAGGAAATATGGTTTAAGTGGAAGAAATTTTTTAAAGGAAATGTGGTTTAAGTGGAAGAAAATTTTTAAAGGAAATGTGGTTTAAGTAGAAGAAAATTTTTAAAGGAAATTTGGTTTAAGTGGAAGAAAATTTTTAAAGGAAATGTGGTTTAAGTGGAAGAAATTTTTTAAAGGAAATGTGGTTTAAGTAGAAGACATTTTTTAAAGGAAATTTGGTTTAAGTGGAAGAACATTTTTAAAGGAAATGTGGTTTAAGTGTAAGAAAGTTTTTAAAGGAAATGTGGTTTAAGTGGAAGACAATTTTTAAAGGAAATGTGATTTAAGTGGAAGAAAATTTTTAAAGGAAATGTGTGGAAGAAAATTTTTAAAGGAAATGTGGTTTAAGTGATTTGTGGTCTCAATGTAGAGATCGGCAGCACTGTCAGATTTCTCTTCCCTTCTTCACAGCCCATCCATAGGCAAAAGGCATTCTCGTGTCTCATTATCTATAATACAGATTGTAAAGCAAGTCAACTAAACACAAGAATCCTGGCAAGGAAGCCAATCATGTTGACTACTGCAATAACAGACCAGTTTGCAAATATTTAACGTTAATGTAGGAACAATATAAATATTTGAATATTAGCTCTGACATTAAAATAATAGTGGTGGACTAATATCATTATGTAAATCGTATACAATTTTACAAACATTATTTTCACGTCACGTAGATCTGAGTATACAAATGGGAAAGTACTCACTGACTGACTCATCACTAATTTTACTACTCGCACAAATTGCTAAAAGCTGATATTTAGAGAAAATATTATCTTTAGGTTAAATAGAAATATTAAAAATAAACGAACTTCACATTCCACCATTAAAAGGTTGAAACGGGTGATCAAACCTCTGTTTACTCAGTTCTAAACAAGCTACATAGCTGAACCTTGGTAGAGATATTACTTAAAGTTAAACTACAAAAATTACTCCTTAACCATTTACAAAATACACCCCTAAGGGGATGAAAATGGTTTTCAACCCTTATACCAACAATATTTATTGTTTACCAAGTTTAGAGAGTGAAATTTCAGTGGTGTTAATAGTGCAACTAAAAAAATTACTCAACATTTACATGAATGTATTTGTAAGGGGATGAAAAAGGTGTTAAAAATTTTTCAGATTAAATCCATGAATTGAACTCAGCACCACTCTTATAGCAATAAAATTTACCACAATAAACTGTCTGCGAATAGTTTAGATCTTTTTACAATTCATGTTAAGTGAAAACTTCCAAATTTTCATCAGAAACTGCACCTATTTCTAATTTTATTTATTTTATTGTTTTCAAATAAATTATTTTGTTTTACATCTGACTGTTTTGCAATTACTGGTAACACAGACAATAAGAAGGGTGATAGGTAAAAAATGCTAAAATTGACTGAGAATTGAACCCAAGACCTTGTTATAAAAGCCACTTGTACTGACCACTACACCACGAGCTGGCTTAGTTTTATTTTAAGATAACAAAATTTATTAACGGATTTCATGTTTGTACAGTCTACTCTATAACAAAACACTATCATTCCTTACCTAGCAAATGAGATGGAGTTAAAAGAAATATTTTTGTCAGTTACTGTACACTTAAAATATTAATAAGCAAGCATTATAAATGCAAGTGATTGATACCACATGATAATTTTGACTATGTAAACACCGGATAGAGCTTAGCTTGAACGGACTATACACTATTTTCTTTTAAATCTAAATTTTTTACATACAATACCTTAAAAATATACATTTAATATTACAAAATTAAAGTTCAATAAATTAAGGTATAAAAATAATAATAAATAGGAAAAATTAATTAATGTAAAATAAAATGAAAAAAAAACAAAAGGGAACAAAATGAAAGCCTCCAACTCCCTCCCCCAATTAAATATTTAACTCACTCAGAAACAAAGAAATAAAAATACATTTGGAAATATTATTTTAAATGACCTTAAAATTATTGTTTTTAAATTCAATCAGATTTATGTGAAATAATGGTTTATGAAAATACTGAAAAGAAAGCATATATACCAATTTTTTAAATGTCGAATGTTTTAAAAAATTTGTATGAATTAAACTTCTTTAAGAACACGTTCATAAAAAAACTAGATATTTTGTGGTATGCTACCACAATATACAACCAATAAAGCCTTTGTAAAAAAAAATCATCTTCAATATTTCATTCATTTTTAATTTGTTACGAGAGAAATTACAAAAAAAGGCCTTTAGTTTACAAAGTGGTTCCAAAGTCAATTGTTGTTTAGGTGATCAGCTGAAAGGTTGGTTTGAATCTCTACAGATTTTACACTCAGTAAAACAAGGAGTGAGGTGGTTCCACTGCTAAAACTGAGTGGAAAAGTATTGAGCTGGAAATTAATAACATCTAAAAACTTGGATATACTCGTACCGAAATTTGATTTTCAAAATTTTTGAAACATTAAATTTTTAATTGAAACGTACTTTGTAAAAAAACATATCAAGAATTTACTTCAGGCAATCTAATATAAATCTTTTTGTACGCGTATATAACAAAATTTTCAAAATATTCCTACTAGTAACAAAATTTGTCTTCAACATTTTTAATTGAAATGTATTTTGTAAAAAACATATCAAAAAATTTAGTGCATGCAATTTATTATAAATCTTCTCGTGTATAATAAAATTTTTGCAGACACAAAAATGGTTAAATAGTGTTTAGGTCAACAGCCGAAACTGGCTGGTTTGAACCTCTAGAGGTTTTACTAAGTAAAAACGAGGAGTGAGGTGGTTTACCATTGCCTTCCTTACTGAGTTAAAAAAGGATGCTTATCAGCATGCCAGGCCCTCCGAAAAGCACCCACTTTCCAACCTGCAAAGACACCTTCACTTTATTCACCACAGGGCATGGCTGTATAGTGAAATTCATTACTCTCAGAGGAAATAACTCTATGTCTTTTCCACCTCTACATCTTCTGTTCCTAAATAGTTCAGTCATATAATTGGCTGACTATGTAATAAGAAACAGAACTATTTATTGTAGCCCTGGAACCAACAGATAGAGTGCAAATAATTAAACACTCCACCTGCCTGTTATACTCAAGATTAAATAGTAATGGCAATAAATTCAAAAGTATTAAATCTGATTGAACAAAAAACAAAAATAAATAAAAAAGGTCATTAAAAAATGAATGATTATTCTTTTAAATCATTCTATATTGGGGTTTTAGAGGAGGGAGAGAGAGTGCAAAAGAATGTGTCAAAGTATAGACGAAGAAGAAGAAGATGAATTGAAGAGAAAAATAAGATTGTGAAAGATACGAAAAAGTAGAAAGAGAGAGATATTAAGAGAGGAAGAGATAAGAGAGAAAGAAGAGAGAGAGAGAGAGAGATAATGGTGCTGACCTGCGATGGCTGTGGTGCGTGGAGCTAGGAGAGTGAGTTTAGAGCCACTTGTTGCGCACAACACTGCTAAGCCTCCTGCCCCACATTAGATGATATCATACAATAGTTCCCTGCAGGTGTTCCGCATTGGCAGCAGGGGCAGGAGGTGGGGGGAGGGGCTGGGGCATATGCGTCGGGGTCATCAGGAGGCCCGTGTTGCTAGATATTGAGGGCGAGCTGTTCTCCTCGGGTGGTGTCACCTCAAGGCCAATGCTTCCGTTTAACGCTATCTTTATTGGGGCACTCTCATTCGGTTGGTGAGGAGGAGTCTGTAAAATAATCAACAAACACCAAAACGTTCATCATGAAAAATAAAAACCTCTTACCTTAACTTTACGATTACATCTCCAAAAAACACTTTTCAAATCTAACCACATCACAAATAATAAATAATCAGTTTGAAAGATTTACTTACTTTGATGACTCACATAAAAAAAATGTAAAAAAAAACATGGCAAATCTGCAATTATGTGACTAAATCGTTCTTTATTATAACATTTATTATATTATTATAACATTCGTAAACGCTTATACAAGGGCTATTCAGAAATAGACTAGCTGATGTAACAATCTGACAAGTACTAAAATTCGAGTATGGACAACATCAAGAAGTAATATCAATGTGTATATATATATACAGGGTGGTGCAAAAGTCACTGCACAGTTGGTTAAAAGAAAAAATTAAAATTACAAGAAGATGTAGTACAATAGTTTTAGCCCGTGATGTTGGTATTACAAAATGCTGATAATTACGCCGCGTCAAGTTGGAAATACGCCTTGTAAAGAACAAACACAACAATAAATCCAGTGAGTTCTTGAAAGCGTGATCTGTGAGACGTTTTTGTATCTGTTAGATGTTTTTATAGTTGTCACGATGTTAACGAAAGAAGAAAGAATTTTTGCTTTAAAAACATTTTATAAAAGTGGTGCTACTGCAGTTGTTAATGAATGGGCTGGACACTTTAGATCAAACCCACCATCTAGACGAACTGTGTACGACATACGAGATAGATTTGAACAACATGGATCTGTTATGGATGCACCAAGATCTGGCCACCCAACAACGGTCTCAACAGAGGAAAATGAATTGCGGGTGTGTTTAGTTATTACCAAAAGTCCACGAAAATCAACCAGACAATTAGCATCTGAGCTGGATTTATCACGAAGGTCTGTGCAAAGAATGTTACACAAATGCAATTACAAAGTTTACATTCCACATTTGCTACATGGGTTACTTGAAGATGATCCAGATCGACGTCTTCAATTTTGTGAATTGATGCTTAACCAACAGAAACTCAATCCTTACTTGTTCAATAAAATTGTGTGGTCTGATGAGGCTAATTTTAAGTTAAGCGGACAAGTTAACAGATATAACTGTACTTACTGGTATATTGACAATCAAAATGTTTCGTCAGAAAATCAACTAAATCAACCTGGTGTGAGTGTCTGGGGGGCAATATCATAATTTGGCATACTTGGACCATATTTTTTTGAAGGAACTGTGACAGGAGAAAAATACTTGGATAAGCTTCAGAATTACGTAGTACCAGGACTCATGACGTGTGCTGAAAACTTTCAAGAACTGTACTTTAAACACGATGGTGCTCCACCACATTATGCCACTGAAGTCCGCGATTATTTAAACGAAACTTTCCGAAGACAAATTATTGGACGAAGGGCAGATATTGACATGCCTCCACGTTCACCAGATATCACACCCATGGATTTTTTCGTATGGGGTGTTGTCAAGGACTCTGTTTATTCTAGAAAGCCTCAGACCATCGACGAAATGAAAGACTACATACACGAGGCATTTGAAGATTTGGACAGTAATACCAGACTATGCCATAGAGTGTGCAACAGTGTTCGAGAGAGACTTGAAAGATGTATTACTGAAGACAGAAAACAATTTGAACATAAAAAATAATTGTAAGTTGTAACTTGTAAGTTTTTTGTAATAAAAAATAAATTCAGTCTTTGTTTATTTGTTTACTGTAGTGTGCAGTGACTTTTGCGCCACTCTGTACACACAACACATGAATAGCTCTCATACAATATGTAAAAATACGTATAAAATACAAAAAAAAAATGACCATCTTAAGGGAAAGATATACAAATGAACTTATTAAAACCTAACCTAACTTTTTCACTTAGAAAACCATCTAACCCATATTATAAGAAAGTCATGAAAATCCATTCATTGAACAACTCTAAATAAAACTAAGTGATTGACATCGCATCACATAGTGAGCCAAAGGGAAGTCTCCGTTAAAAATACATTTTTTTTTGAAAAATATTTGTGTTCCATTTCCCAAAATATTTGTTTTCTTTCAAAACAAATTAAAACTATAGAATAAACAAAGTAAAATTATGTTTAAAGCATAGTCACATAATTACAGAGTTTAACTAAAAAACAAAGGTTTTTTTTCTTCAACATACAAATTCTAATAACTGTAATCATTTCAAACATATGTATCCAACTTCAGAAGATAATATTTTTTTAAATTCTAATGCGTGAATTGAATTCATGGGAATTTTGTTTCCCATTTAACAGATTACATAAACAAAAACAAGAGAAACATAGTAGCCTATATAAATTACTGTAATATTATTAATGTAATTTACTATTTACACAAATTGATAATTTTGGTGTGGGGGAAATCAATCTACCCAACTATGGTACAGCCTTATTCTAGAATAGACTAGACGGATTCTTTCTGTTAGGGCAGAAGTCAGTTTTTATGGCCCAAAAGTACATACGAGGGCTGTCCAGAAAGTAACAGACGTTTTGAAATAAAAAATAAACTAAGTAAAAAAAAACCAATTTTTACTACGCACATTTTGATGGTTAACTCTTAGGCTTTTTTTCTACGTAATCACCAAGTCAATTAAGGCATTTATCGTAACGTGGTACAAGCTTTTCAATTCCCTCTTTGTAGTAATCTGCCACCTGCGAGTTCAACCACTGGTTTACACCGGCATGGAGTTCAGCGTCAGTGTCGAAGCGACCTCCATCGACTGCCGTTTCGTTTCACAGTTGACATGCTTTACTCAAGTCTCGTCACCAGTTACGATATGATCAATAACATGGTTTCCACTTTTGTCGTACTCTTCCAGAAATGTCAATGCTGCAGCAAGTCTTGGTTTTTTGTGGTCTTCCGTTAGGATTTTCGGAATCCACCTGGCACAAAATTTTTGGTATCCAAGTTTACCGACCACAATTTCATGAATTAAACTCCGTGAAATTTGGGGAAAATGTTCTGTGAGTTCCGTAATAGTGAAACGATGATTTTCACGGATTTTATCATTGATTTTCACCACCAATTCATCAGTCACAAAACTAGGCCTACCACTTTGATCCTCATCGTGAACATTGGTTCGGCCATTCCTAAAATCAATGCACCACTGCCTCCCTCGGCTTTCACTCATTATTCCTTTGCCGTACACGTCACAAATCTGGGGATAAATTTCAATCGGTTTGTAATTTTTCGCCAACAAAAACCATATCACACCACGCACTTCACAACTGGGAGGATTTTCAATCGCAGTGCTCATTTTAAAGCTCCACTGTATAAAAAGTACAATACGCATTATGCTCCAGCTACCACGCCTGGTTGCGTACTGACTGTAGAAACACTCTGACGCCAAGATGGCGGCGCTAGCTCCACCCACTGCCGCGCCACGCCAAAAGTCTGTTACTTTCTGGATTGCCCTCATATTTTAATAACGGATTATAGAATGGCATGAGAGAGATATCAAAAGTAGAATTGCTCCAGCTAGAAAAGCCTTTGAAATGAAAAACAGCTTACTGACTACAAACACTGACTTACAGATTAGGAACAATTTCTATGTTTGGAGTGTAGCATTATACAGGAGTGAAACGTGGGTGATAGGGGCTGTAGAAAAGAAGAGGATAGACGCTTCTGAAATGTGGTTATAGAAAAATATTAAAGATTAAATGGGTAGACAAGATAAGTAATTTAGAGGTCCTTAGGAGAATGAATGAAAAAAGAAGTATATCATCTTACCAGAAGGGATACACTAGTGGGGCATATCTTAAGATATCCAGCTATAGGTCTGTCAATAATGGAGGGTAATATTGAGGGAGTGAATTGTAGGGGGAGGCAAAGGTTAGAATATATAAAGCAAATTACAAAAGATGTGGGGTATTACAGGTATGTAGATATGAAACGACTTGTGCAAGATAGAACAGCTTTTGAAATGTGGTGTTATAGGAAAATGTTAAAGATTAGGTGGGGAAACAAAATAAGTAATTTAGAGGTTCTTAGGAGAATAGATGAAAAAAGAAGTATATGGAAGCATCTTACCAGAAGAAGGGATACGCTAGTGGGGAATATCTTAAGACATCCAGTTATTGGTCTGTTAATAATGGAGGGTAATAGTGAGGGAGTGAATTTTAGGGGGAGGCAAAGGTTAGATTATAAAAAGCAAATTACAAAAGATGTGGGGTGTTACAGGTATGTAGATATGAAACGACTTGCGCGAGATAGAACAGCTTGGAGAAGTGCATCAAACCAGTCGAGAGACTGATGACAAAAAAGGTCAGTATTATAAATGAAGGTGACTTTATAACTTTAATTAATAAAATATGTAAATTATTTTATTCTTAATATCTATATATTAATAGCGAGCAGGTTTTTTTTCAACACGATTTTAACCACCTGAACCTTCACCGATTTTCCCCGAAGTGGGCTCAAATAAATCGTCTGTTAGAGTAGATTTGCAGAAAACTATCCAAAATCAAATATTTCAATTTATGACCGTAAAATAGGAGGTCTAAAATAGATTGGAGAGGGGGCAAGTTCAACGAACTGAAGTGTAGGCCTCTCTCTTTCTCTATCTATCCCTCCCACATCTCGCACAGCTATTTCAGTTTGGAGAGGGGGCAAGTTCAACGAACTACAGTATAGGCCTACCAACGCATTGGCAGTATCACGGTCAGATCGCTTTGGAATTTCCAACGTAGTTGTTGTAAATTTGTATACAGTTCAATCTGCTATATTTTGGTTTACATTTAAGAGAAGACAGTTCCCCATCCGTTTAGCATTTGCGATTACAATAAATAAATCCCAAGGCCAAACTTTCAACAAAGTTGGCCTTTATCTGCCACAGCCGGTATTTTTACATGGACAATTGTTCGTTGCTATGTCACGTGTCAGATTATTTAATGGCCTAAAAGTTCAAATAATGCCACACAACAATAAAACAAAAAATGTTGTTTACAGAGAAGTTCTATAAAAACAAATTTACACTTTTGTGCGGGTTTTCCTGCACAGGTTCACCTAGTACTGAATAAATTAATAGAATATGGTTGTAATTTAAGTTAGAAATTTAAATAAATTTTAGTTTTTAAAGTACCTAATTAATATCTACTGAAGGTGGATACTTAGTGTTTGAAATAACTTATTTAGAAGTAATAATTGCTGAAAAAGAAAATACCTTTTTGTTTTTATGTTCTAAAATACAACAGTAATTAAATTTATACAGCAGAATTTAATTAGAGTAGATAAAATGATTTCACTTGTACTGTCTTTTTATTCAATAGAACAGACATACAAAGTTTTTTTTAATCTTAATTTAATTTTTAAGATTATGTTGTATATTTTTAATACAGGCTACATTATTTAGCAATGTAAAATTATTTACATTAAAAAGCTTTTTGCCAGGTAATGATAGTATTACAAACAAATTTATTTGAAGAATAAAATAAAATTTTATAAATAATAAAAATAATAATAATAGAATAAAATAAAATAAAATAAAAATTCATCAACAGGAGTTATTTAGTTATTGTAGCCATGTTATTGTTTTTTTAGGTATTCAGCCGAAAGGCTGGTATCAACCTCTAGAGGCTTTACTAAGTAACACAAGAAGTGAAGTGGTTTATCATTGCCTTCCTCAATGAGTGGTAAAGTATGCTTATCAGCATGCCAAGCCCTCTTTCCACCTTCACTTCATTTTTTGTTCATAACAGGTAGGTGGAGTGTTAAATTATTTACACTTAGTCTGTTCGTTAGAGGACTAAAATAAATAGTTCTGTTTCTTATCACACAGTCAGCCAATTATATGATTATGATTGAAGCATAAGAACAGAAGAGGTAGAGTTGTAAAAGACACAAGTCAGAGTTATCTCCTTTCAAAGTAATGAATTTCATTATACAGCCAGACCCTGTGAAGAAAGAAGTGAAAGTGTCATTTACAGTAAAGAAATGCTTTTCAAAGGGCCTGGCATGATGATAAGCATAGGCTGCTTTTCCACTCGGTGAGGAAGGCACCGTTAACCCACCTCACTTTGTTTTATTTAATAAACCCTCTAGAGGTTCAAACCAGCCATACAGCTGATGACCTAAACAACACAACAATTCTTTCACCGCAGGGTCTGGCTGTATAATAAAATTCATTACTCTCAGAGTAGATATCTCTAACAAAATAGTGTCTTTTATACCTTTACCTCTTCTGTTATTAAATGCTTCAGTCATTTAATTGGCTGACCATGTGAAAAGAAAACTAATTTTTATAGCCCTAGAACTAACAGATTGAGTGTAAATAATTAACACTCTACCTGCCTATCAGCAATTTTATAGGGTATCAATCTATTAAATTCCCAGGATTCTAGATAGAAATTAAGGATTTAACATTATCTTTTGAGTTACTTTCTCAATTACTCAAATTTAAATTCTGCTGTTAAACACACAAAATAAAATTTTAATTATCGTGAGAAAAAAAACAATAATTATCATTTGGTAATTTTTCATTAAAATTTTCTCGCTTTTATGCAATTTTCAAAGTGTTTTAAAATTAACAAAATTTCCATATTTTTTTACATTTTTATTGATGTTGAATGACACGATTTTTGTTTCCAAATTCTGACTTTGATTACTTGTCTTACGGTCAAAACTGGAACTTCAAACACACAATTATTTCTGTATCAGTGTAAACTACATTTTCAGCTGTTGGTTTCTTCTTCAAAATATTAAATTTAACATTGGTGGGATACAAAGTACAGTCTCCCCTTAAATCTCTTATAGGTTTTGATTTTGTTTCTTGATTTCTAATTTTGGGGCACTTCTGCTCATAACTGAAACTTAAATTTTTTTGTAAATTACGAATTTGAAAACCGTTTGTTGCTATCGCTCGTAGTTTCTGACAACTGGGTGTGACGACCGGACGGACAAACGAAACTAATAAATGACAATCTTAAAAATCTGGTGTGAAACACTCACACAACTTTCTCTTGCCAATGCAAATAATGACCAATATAACCTAACATTAGTAATAAAACATTGGAAATAAACAAAAAACTAACCTCAAAAAACATAGCCTTATTTTAATCAAGAGTGAAAGACGCAAAATGAAAATCAATCTCAGTTTGGGTTAAAAATACGGAAAATCTTTCTTTCATGCTAAACTAAGCTCATAGAGAAAATGCTTTAACTAAAAGTTGTAGATCGTTTAATTTCCTATAAATTTTATGATATACACTTTTATCGTAAAATGCATACTAAGGACAAAATCTAAAAAAAATCGATTTTTCACACATTTTCGTGAGAAAAAAACAGAAAATCACTAATTACCGCTAAACTAAGCGTTATACAAAAAAATGTTCGAATTAAAATTTGTAGCACTTTTAATTCTCTACAACTTTTATTATAAATTTTTTTGTGCTAAAATGCATATTAAAGCCGCAATCTACAAAAAAAAAAACAATTTTACATGAAAACAGCCTCACCAAGAATTTCAGCAAACATGGCACCAACCCTATCTTGTAGAGCATAAAAATTTCAGTAAACCAGGCGATTTTTAAAAAAAATCGTAGGACTAGTTTTAGAGAAAATCGCAAAAAAGTGAAAAATTACAGAAATAAACTACTACTTCCGATTGACCGATTTTGATAAAAATGTTCGTGTTGGGTCCAGTAGTGGTATGTAATTGAAGTTTCAAGTTTCAAGTTCGTACGATGATCTGTTCTTGAGATATTCTGTATACACGCACACAAACACAGACGAATTGCTAAAAACATGTTTTTTGGGTTCAGGGGGTCTGAAAACGTGTAGATCCGGGGAAAACCGATTTCTAAAAATCGACATGAAAACAATACTTTCCTTTCTATATATTCATATAGGCAAGAGAAAGTAAAAATTACCACTAATAAATGACTTCTTTGTAACTGATTTATCAAATAAATTTAAATTTTTTTTAACAAAAAAATTAATTTTTTTTTGGCTGTTTTGCAATTTTTGCTAATGCAGACGGTGGAGAATGATGATACATAAAAATGAGTGATGAAAAAATGGGAATCGAACCTGGTACCCCAGCATAGAAGCCCAGTTGCCCTAACTACTACACCAACGACCAAATAAATTTGAATGAAAAATTACCAAAAATATCATAAAATAATAATATAATAATAGCATTTGATTATTAACCATATAATAAGCCTATTTTAAATAAATAAATAAAACATTTATTCAGTAATTTATATTAATACATACCTTAGCAATAAAACTAAATGCAAAGCATTGGATGTTCTAAGCATTACAACACACACATACAATACACAAAAACCAATTATAATAGCATACTATATCAAATTATATTTAAATGAAACCACAGAGAAAATTAACTGTATTTGTAAACAATTAATGAATTTTGTTCATCTTCAACATTAAAAAATTTTTAAATTCCTTAACACGGAGTAGGTCAGTCAAGATTATTAAAATTTACAACAACTGGTTTTGTTATTAATGACTATAATGAATTACATTACATAACCTGGTCGAGAATGGAACCCAAAACCTTACACTTTGTAGTTGGGCATGGTGATAATATTATTACTTAAAATCTTTTATTGTAACACAATACAGTAAAATTTGGTTATAACGAAATTGGTTTTAATGAAAATCCGGTAATAACAAATGAAAATTGAAAATTCAGTTGATTTTATGTGTTATTAACACATTGTAAAAGTCTGATACAATGAAAATGGAACCCAGGTGTTATAAACGAATCACCTTTCAAAAAATAATGCTGTTTAGGTCATCAGCCGAAAGACTGGTTTGAACCTGTAGAGGTTTTACTAAGTAAAGCAAGGAGTGAGGTGGTTTACCATTGCCACAACTCACCGAGTGAAAAAGAACGCTTATCAGCATACCGGGCCCTCTGAAAAGCAAATATTTTCCACTCTGCAAATGACACCTTCACTTCATTCACCACAGGGTCTGGCTGTATAATGAAATTCATTACTTTCAGAGGAGATAACTCTGATTAGTGTCTTTTACACCTCTACCTCTTCTGTTCTTAAATGATTCAGTCATTTAATTGGCTGACCATGTGATAAAAAACAGAACTATTTACTTTAGCCCTGCAACAAACAGATTGAGTGTAAATAACTTGACACTCCACTTGCCTGTTATGGGCAACAAAAAAAAAAATAATAATAAAAATATTCCCTGTGAAATAAGAAACAAATATTTTTTTTTTGTAATCCCTAAATTATGTACGTTGCAATCTGTTCAATTTAGACCAATAAGCAACCCCATGACCCAATGAGATGAGGATGATATGTATGACGTGTAAATGAGGTGTAGTCTTGTACAGACTCAGGTCGACCATTCATAAGAGAGTATGGTTAATTAAACCCCAACCATCAAAGTACACCAGTAACCACTGTCTAGCATTCAAATCCGTATAAAAGTAACTACCTTTACTAGGATTTGAACCAGGAACCTTCGTCTCCGAAAATCAAACAGCTGATTTTGGTGATGACTTTACCTCTAGACCAACCCGGTGGGTTGAACAAATATTTATCTCACAAAATTATGTGATACATATTTTTTTGTTTAATTTTGGGAATCACCTCATCATGGATTTTTGTTAAGTTATGAGCATAATTCAAACAATTGTTTTTAAGTTGCATCAACATCTGCAGTCATTAGCGAATACTTTGTGTTTTTCGCTACATTGGTATGTTGAGGAGTTATCGGTAAATTGTGGTATTATCCTGATTGCCTCGGTTCAACCCGCTCAGGAATCGAACCCAGTACCTCTTTTTTGCCTAGAACAGCTGACGACTAAATGTTGCGAACCGCTCGGCCATGGAGGTGGTGTAAAAGATTTTTATTCTTGATTTTTCACTTAAATTAATTAATTATTTAGACTAATATTCATTATTCTGGTAATTGGCTGTACACGTAAGATAATGCAGTAGAGTACTATATAAATACGAGGTGTGATCAAAAAGTGAGGTGACTTTTTGAATTTCGCATGCTCTGTACACTCTAATTTCAAATTTTGTTTGTTGTGTTGGTACACTCGTCACAATCATATGTTCAAAGTTTTGACTATATAGCACGTGTTGTTTTTATGTGAGACGCATAAAGGTTAGACTCGTGTTTCCGTGCTCGGCGATTTTTTGCAGTTGAAAATAATGAAGCAGAGTGTAGAAAATGGTATTAAGTGTTCAAAAACTCTGGAAATGTTGACAGTGGCATAGTACGGTAAGTCAACTATGACCAAAAAAAATGTTTATAAATGGTATAAGTTATTCCAAGAGAGCCGAGAAAATGTTAACGATGAACCTCGCTCTGGATGCCCCAGCATGTCAAAAACCGACGAAAATGTTCAGTAAGAGAAAGAAATTGTGTTGAAAAATCATCGAATCACGATTAGAGAAATAGCTGATCTTAACATATTATTTGGCTCATGCCAATCAATTTTAACGGATGTTTAGGGTATGACATGTGTGTCAGCGAAATTCGTTCCAAAACTGCTTAATTTTGATCAGAAGCAGCGTCACATGAACATCGCCCAAGACATGTTGAATGACGTCAATGATGATCCTGATCTGCTCAAAAAGGTTATAACTGGTGACGAAACATGGGTCTATGGTTATGACGTCGAAACCAAAGCCTCTATCATCCCAGTAGAAGAGCCCAGGCTCTTCTTTGGAGATTAAGGCTGCATCGCTGGAGGAGCTCAAGGCAGTTACTAAAAGTGCATTTCAGAAATGTTTTGATGACTGGAAAAAGCGCTGGCAAAAGTGCATTATATCAGAGGGGGATTATTTTGAAGGGGATAACATTATTTTGGATGAATAAATGAATATTTTTTTATAAAAATGAAAAGTCACCTTACTTTTTGATCACACCTCGTATTGCGGTGTATAGGCCTATTCAGTTATAACAATCATCCAGATATAACAAGCAAATAATGCCCATCCCTTGAAGTTTGTTAAAACCAAATTTTACTGTATTATAATTAAGGTGATGAAATTTGAACAAATATCAAAAAGTAAAAAAAGCAATAGATAGATAATTTCTCATAAAAAATACGTTTTCAAAACTCTGAAGCAACATTGTTTACAAAAAATTTATTAAAAAATGCTTCTTAAATTTTGTAAAATTCTGTAGAAAAACAGTAATAATGGAAAATTACAATTTAAAAAAACTTTATTTTCTTGTCTTCTTCCATTTGAATTACTTCTTGGTTTCTTCAATTGTTTTCAATTGGAATACAAGAAATTGAGGATTCTTAAACAACTGTAAATTAATTAAAAAATAAAAAGTAAATAAATAAATAAATAAATAAAAATCATTTGACAAAAAAATTCAAAAATTAAAATAAAAAATTGAAAAAGTTAAATTAATATTTTTTATCAATTCAGTACGAACTGAAAATTTCTAATTAAGTTTATTAAGTACATACTTGTGGTAATTAAAATTAATTTATCAATTTATCAATCGTAGTGCTTTGATTTATATATTAAATTTATTTTCTTCATAGTTTTAAAATTTTATAACATATTGATTACATGTTAATCATGCAATATGTGATGTGATATTAGACATTGAGTTAAATAAAATGTATTAACTTAATGGTGAACATTACACATTAATTGATATATAGTGCATGTGTAACGACAACTTCCACATTAATGTGCGTTTATATAAACTACTTGACATCAATTTATTGCTAAAGGATAAAATATAATATTGTATATGATTTTCAACAAATTAAATTTTAAATTTTTTAAACAAAAATTTAAAAACAATATTTGTATTGTAGTATAAATATAGTTCTGATTTTGAATGTATCATTTAATATATTATATTTGTACTATCTTCAAAATATGTGAAAGAATAATGGAATATCATCAAATTACAAACTACTATTTAATACCAGTGTCTGAAACAATCTGAAAAATTTCGACCAACATTTTCAGCTGTCTTAATCTTTTTAATTCTTTATGATTTTGCTTACTCATATTTCAGTGGATCCACCATCATCACAATACACCAAATATAATTATGAAACCACGCCCAAAACGGGCAGGTGGAGTGTTATTTTAATTGCACTCTATCTGTTTGTTTCAGGGTTAAAATAAATAGTTCTGTTTCTTATCACATGGTCAGCCAATTAAATGACTGAATCATTTAGGAACAGAAGAGGTAGAGGTATAAAAGACACCAATCAGAGTTTTATCCTCTGGAAGTAATGAATTTCATTATACAGCCAGACCCTGTGGTGAATGAAGTGAAGGTGTCATTTGCAGGGTAGAAAGTGAGTGCTTTTCGGAGGGCCTGGCATGCTGATAAGCATACTCTTTCAACTCAGTGAGGAAGGCTATGGTAACCGCCTTACTCCTCGTTTTTACTTAGTAAAACCTCTAGAGGTTCAAATCAGCCTTTCGGCTGTTGACCTAAACAACAACAAATTATGAAACCAGTTAAAATTAGTAGAGGATGCAGTTTCTTCAGTCATATAGAAAAAGAAACTAAATCTTCTACAAATTTTAACCTTTTATAGGTCTTAAGTATGTATACTTACCACTGGCAATAAGGTCAATTTTTTTTAAGAATAAGCTATGCAGTTAAACCTTATTGGCATTTTATGGTTTTATAGATGTACTCTGGTAAGTAGGCTATCCACATTTTGAAATAAGTGCACAGCGACCATTTGCTTCGTAAGTCACACGAATGTGGTAAGGATTCATACCCAGCGTACGCTACCGTGTTGTTTTGTTGTTACTTTTGTACAGTGCTTAGAAAATTCAAGTTTTTTACGGGAAAGCAAGCATTCATGCTAATATAACGTTGAGATAAGTTATTCTATACTTTTTACTTTCTCTTGCCTATATGAATATATAGGAAAAAAAAGTATTGTTTTCATGTCGATTTTTTGAAATCGAGTTTTCACCGGATCTATACGTTTTCAGACCCCCTGAACCCAAAAAAACATGTTTTTAGCGATTGGTCTGTGTGTGTGTGTGTGAACAGAATATCTCAAGAACGGAACATCGTACGAACTTGAAACTTAAGTTACATACCACTACCGTACCCGACACGAACATTTTCATCAAAATCGGTCAACCGGAAGTAGTAGTTATTCGTATAATTTTTCACTTTTTGCGATTTTCTCAAAAACTAGTCCTATGATTTTTTTAAAAATCGCCTGGTTTACTACACTTTTTATGCTCTACAAGATAGGGTAGGCGCCATGTTTGCTGAAATTCTGCGTGAGGTTGTTTTTACGTAAAAACATTTTCTTTTTAAGATTGCGGCTTTAATATGCATTTTAGCGCAAAACGTTATATAATAAAAGTTGTAGAGAATTTAAAAACCTACAACTTTTATTTGAAACATTTGTTTGTATAACGCTTAGTTTAGCGGTAATTTGCGATTTTCTGTTTTTTTCTCACGAAAACGCGAGAAAAATCAATTTTTTTTAACATTTCGGCCTTAGTATGCATTTTACGACAAAAGTGTATATAATTAAATTTATAGAAAATTAAGAGATCTACAACTTTTGTTTAGAGCATTTTTCTCTACAGAGCCTAGTTTAGCGTGATTTTCCGTATTTTTAAGCCAAACTGAGTTCGATTTTCATTTTGCGTCATTCACTCATGATTAAAATAAGGTTATGTTTTTGAGGTTAGTTTTTGTTTTATTTCTAATATTTTATTAATAATGTTAGGTTTATTATTAATTATTTGCATTGGCAAGAGAAAGTTGTGTGAGTGTTTCACACCAGATTTTTTTGTTATTAAGGACTACAAGTTGTTTTAATAAGTATTCTTACCACTGAACATTATGTGATTACCATTTTAATAAACGTTCCTTGGTAAGTATACTTACCAGGGCTTAACATAAAAAAATAAATATCTTATGGTTCTGGCACTAGAAAGTACATTATTTAAGTCCATATTAATCAAAATTTAACATTTTACAACATGCATATTTTTCCCCATAGTACTGTCCTGTTGTTGTTAAGGTCATCAGCCGAAAGGCTGGTTTGAACCTGTAGAGGTTTTACTAAGTAAAACGAGGAGTAAGGGTGTTTACCATTGCCTTCCTCACTGAATGGAAAAGTATGCTTATCAGCATACAGGGCCCTCTGAAAAGCAAATATTTTCCACTCTGCAAATGACACCTTCACTTCATTCACCACAGGGTCTGGCTGTATAATGAAATTCATTACTTTCAGAGGAGATAACTCTGATTAGTGTCTTTTACACCTCTACCTCTTCTGTTCTTAAATGATTAGTCATTTAATTGGCTGACCATGTGATAAGAAACAGAACTATTTATTTTAGCCCTGCAACGAACAGATTGAGTATAAATAATTTTACACTCCATCTGTCTGTTATGGGCATAGTACTGTCCTATAAAGGGTTAACTGGTTTCAAAATTATATTTTATACTTTTTGATGACGGTGGATCCACTGAAACATAAAATGTAAATAAAACAATAAAGAAATAAAAATATTAAGGTATCTAAAAACGTTGGTGGAATGTTTTAAAATCTGAAAAAAATAACATTCAGAAATTATGGTGATAAAATAAATAAAACAATAAAATAAAAACGTCGTAAATCAATAAAAATTGTAAACATGATAAGGATAATTAAATTTCTTTTATCATTTCATTGATAAAAATTACTACAAAATTGACCTTCTATTTTCTTAAAACATAAAAAAAATTAGGAAATTATGATGGTAAATAAATATAAGTAATATATTTTATTATTATTTATAAATAATTTTATAATAGAAAATTAATTCACAATATATAATTAATAAAGTGTAAATTAAGTAAAAAATTAGCAACATATATTTATAGCAATCCACAAATTTTTACAATGCAGTGTAGGTTTTATGTTAATACACAAAATACAATCAACTAAACTGACACAAAAAAACTACAGTGTGGTGAATATGCACTTTTGATGAATTGAGTCATTGATACATTTAAGATACCAAACACACCAAATGTACTTATATAAGTAATTTTTTAATTAGTTACAATAATAAAGTACATAAATATTGAGAAAATATTGCAGTCATATACTTCAAATCAAATCCTGATTTCAACTGATTTTCATAAATCTTATAAATACAAGCCAAAAAAAAAAAAAAATTGGTTTTTGAAAGTTGTCCATCTGCAAGTTCATGCATGTTTTGGAGATGGAGCGAAGCAAGGGTTGGGGGGGGGGGAGTGCAGAAGGAGGTTCATTCCAAATGTCGAGGTGTGGATAAGGAGGAGATTTGGTGATACCACCAACGAACTGATGTAGTTGCTAACAGGGCATGGTTGCTTTGGGGCATATTTGATGAGGTTCAAACTTCATGAAGTGCTGAAATGTCGGCTGTGCGATAGAGAAGAGGAGGAGCCCGTTTCTCATATTTTTGAAAGATGTCCCTATTTTGGCTTCGACAGAATGGAGACATCTGAGAAAATAGGCGTAGCACAGTGGATCCCAGAGAGTGTGGGGGCAGCGATGCTGCGAGATGAGGAGAGCTGGAATTCGGTCGCTCAGTTTGCGGAGAGGGTGGTCAGGAGACTGCGGAGGGAGGAGACATATGGAGATCAGCGGGATCGCCCTCTCCCACAGTGAATCAATCCTCTCCCGATCTCAGTAGGTAAGGTAGGCACATTCATTTCCTGAGCTGGTGATGAAAGAGATGAATGAAAGTGAGAGAGTGAGTGTTGGTCAGCGAGAGGGGAATTAGGCTACGGTTCCCTTTCCACGCCCCACTGACAGTATGTAAATTTTTTTTTTAACCCGACATTTCCCTTGTAGTATTATATAAACAGTCTTGAGGGAGGTGGAGGGGCTCCACCTCCTTGGGGCCGGATGAGGACGCCTCAATTGAGTCCAACACTACTTCCCTATCGAGTTAGTGAACATGAATTTTTCTCGCCGCCTCGGGGAAAAAAAAAAGTTCATGCATTCCCTTACTCACTGAATGGAAAAGTACGGTTATTAGCATGCCGAGCCCTTTAAAAAGCATTTACTTTCTACCCTGAAAATTACACCTTCACTATATATTCACTGTATGGTTTAGAGATTGTGTATTTGTGGGCTGTGATGAAGGGAAATGATATATTTGTAGTGCTGCCAACGTCAACAGTAAGACACTACTTGTACATTTCTTTACTGTTAAGTTTCTACAAACATTTTGTAAGCTGTGGTTTATTCCGAGAAAATGTTTTCTTCATAAACCTTGTTGTTGTTGTTTAGGTCATCAGCCTGTAGGCTGGTTTGAGCCTGTAGAGGTTTTACTAAGTAAAGCGAGGAGTGAGGTGGTTTACCATTGCCTTCCTCACTGAATGGAAAAGTACACTTATCAGCATGCCGGGCCCTCTGAAAAGCACATATTTTCCACTCTGCAAATGACACCTTCACTTCATTCACCACAGGGTCTGGCTGTATAATGAAATTCATTACTTTCAGAGGAGATAACTCTGATTAGTGTCTTTTACACCTCTACCTCTTCTGTTCTTAAATGATTCAGTCATTTAATTGGCTGACCATGTGACAAGAAACAGAACTATTTATTTTAGCCCTGCAACTAACAGATTGAGTGTAAATAATTTGACACTCAACCTGTCTGTTATGGGCAGTTCATAAACCTTATAAGAAATAAATATGACCTATAATATTGCCTTTAAGTAGCTTAATTAAATGACTAGAAATGTTTGATTTACTGTAATTACGAATGAATTGCCTTCTTTAGGCCTACTATTGCTGTCACCGGCGTTTTCATTATCAGTCTCTTTAGTTTCTACCTAATTGTTTTATATTTTTTACCAGCTGTCAACAAAAATTTACGAATAGTTTTTTCACATCCTTAATTTCCTTCTTTATTTTTCGAACTGTGAAAAGAGAAACATCACAGTAGTTAGCCACTCGCTCTTGGCTTTTGTTAAGAGGCACGGATTGGCATTTTTGGTTAGCTTCAACTTCATATCATATTATTACATTGCATATTAGATTTCGTTCAACACTGTGAATAGTTCGACCACGTTTTCGAGAAACCGACATATCTGTAACTAACAGTTAACCTACAAAAGGTTCCGCGTTATATAGTATATATGCTCTGGGTATGGTATAAGTTGTTAAGTTTGTCGTACTGAAATCAAAGCAGTCGGGCATGCGCACTGATGATTTTCCCCCTTTACCCCTCGTTGCAAACAAGGGCAAACTCGTGACGCATGTGACTTTACCTCATAATTGCTCAGCATTGAATGTGTTACGGGGTTCCCCCCGTAACACATAACGTATGAACAGCAAAACAGCAGTAACGTATGAAGAGCAAAAGTTAGACAAAGAAAAGCAGAAATTTTTTTAAAATGAAAAGCCAGGACATGGAACAAGGCTGAATGGTAAAGTGCAGGAGGAAGTTAAAGAATTAGCATACTTCGGAACTGTTTTCTCCAAAGTGTGAAAGGCTTAGTCTGGGATCACAAAGTGCCTATGCATTATAAGAAAATTGAAATATATATTTCTAACCACCAGAATACGGTAACATAAAACACTTACCAATGTTTATAGCGCTTTCGTGTATCTTGTACACATCATCAGTAAATTATAATTTATTTCACGTAGATAAGGAATCATTCCTTATCTACCATGGTAGGAGAAGGAAGTTTTAAATTTTGACGTGAAATAAATTTTAATTTACTGAAGATGTGTACAAGATACACGAAAGCGCTATAAACATTGGTAAGTGTTTTATGTTACCGTATTCTGGTGGTTAGAAATATATAATTCAATTTTAAATAATACGGCTGTTTAAAAATCCTACATAGGATGTTTGATAAAATATACGAAAATTATGTATAATGCACACTTAACGCCAATTTTGGGAAGCTAAACAACACTATGTTATAAACCAGAGGGAAAGTGAAAACGAGGACATCCGATTAAGAAATGGGCAGATTTGAGAGGTTCAGAACAGGCAGAGATGCCTAATCCTTGAAAGGCAGAAGAAGAAGAAGAAGAAGATATAATAAGTCTATTACAATTTACCCCATCATTAACAGTTACACATACACAGACTTACACACACAAATCAATCAGCAGGCATCCTTTCAAAAACCGGTTTTTTGGCTTCAAAGTGACGTTGTAGCATGAAAATTAATTGAACACTTCTTAACAACTCGGTTATTTATAAGTCGTTGGTAAATAAATTATTAAAATTTTTATTTTTTAATTAAACATGTATTATATAGTTCAATGGTGTTGATTATATTGTATAAAAATTTGAAAATTAATTTTTAAATACAGTTGGACCTCTCTTATTTGAAACTCCATAATTTGAAATACTTCCTAAATTAAATATATATACTTTATCCCCTTGAAAAATCCTCCTTAATTTGAACAATTTTAAATTACCTCATTTAATTTTAAGATCTTGTAAAGTTTCATGGTTGTATAAAATATTGTATAAATTTTTTTTTGAGGAATTATAATAACAAAACCCACCAGAGGTTGTTCTATTGGTAAACTTGTCAACATAAATCAGCTGTTTAACAGCTGATTTTGGAGACGAAGGTTCCTTCAAAT
This sequence comes from Catonia carolina, assembly GCA_035578175.1. Taxonomy (NCBI): domain Eukaryota; kingdom Metazoa; phylum Arthropoda; class Insecta; order Hemiptera; family Achilidae; genus Catonia; species Catonia carolina. The sequence goes on along the minus strand of JAQMRL010000019.1, from coordinate 4,137,163 downwards.
CCTAGAAAAAATAGTTACTTTTATGCAGATTTGAATACCAGACAATGGTTACCGGCATAATTTTATGGTTGGGGTTCAATTAACATACTCTCTCTGAGTCTGTACAAGACTACGAGGGTCGTTTGAAAAGTCCGTGCAAAAATAAAAACTACTTAATTGTTTGGGGTAAACATTTTTTTATTTTTCGACATAGTCTCCTTTTAGGCTTATACACTTCGTCCAACGCTGCTCTAGTTTGTTGATCCCTTCCGAATAATAGGATTTGTCCAAGTCTGAAAAATAGCCATTCGTTCCTGCAATCACCTCGTTTGAATAAAAACTTTTTCCCGCTAGCCATTTCTTCAAATTGGGAAACAAATAGTAGTCTGAGGGCCAAGTCTGGAGAATAGGTGGGATGTGAAACGAGTTGGAACCCTATTTCCATTAATTTTGCGACCACAACTGCTGAGGCGTGAGCTGGTGCGTTGTCGTGAAGGAAAAGGACTTTTTTGTGGGGCAATCGTGGACGTTTTTTTTTGCAGCTCGGTTTTCAAACAGTCCAATAACGATGATTAATATGCACCTGTAATAGTTTTACCCTTTTCCAGATAATCGATGAAGATTATTCCTTGTGAATCCCAAAAGACAGTCGCCATAATCTTTCCGGCCGAAGGAACTGTCTTCGCCTTTTTTGGCGCAGATTCCCCCTTCATAACCCATTGTTTAGATTGTTCTTTGGTCTCAGGAGTGTAGTGATGTATCAATGTTTCATCCACAGTGACGAAACAACGCTTAAAGTCCTACGAATTCTTCTGGAACAGCAGCTGCAAACTGTCCTTGCAACACTTCACACAAAATGTTTTTCATCCATTTTTTTAAAATCACTCGACTTCCTCGATTAAAACGAATGTGAAATAGACCGATCTGGCTGAAACTACACCTGTGTTTTTCCAACAGATGCTACTAACTAAACATATGCTCAATATGCGCCAGTAGTGCCATATATCTGACTTTGCACAAACTTTTCAAACGATCCTTGTACACCTCATTTACATGTTATACTTATCATCCTCATCATTGGCTCATGGAGTTGTTTATTGTTCTTAAATTTAACAGATTGCAACATACAGACATCAGAGATTTAGTGTAAAACAAACACATTTACATAATCCTTAATCATAATGAGAAAAAATATTTGTAGTAATAGGTTTTCAATCAAATTGCTAGTTTCTTAATATTTTTGACTGTAATTACTATTTTATGGAATAGGCCTAATACAAATTTATTAAAACATGAAATTTTGAAGTAAGTTTATTATTTTTAATATTTTACTTGCGTAAATTGAAAGCTTCTTCATAAAAAAAAAAAAAAAAAAAAAAAAAAAAAAATTGGTCTTTTCATATTGGAATTGAAGAAATCCAACTGTATATAAAATAATATATGAGGTGTGGCTATTAAATAACGAGACTGATGTAAAAAATATAATTTTTATTTTATACAAAATCACTTATTGTCACCGACAATATACACTCCTTCTCTATCCCTACAATGCTCCATGCAAATTTTCCATAGTTAGAAACAGAGCTGGAAGTCATCTTCTGTCAACTACTTAAGGACACGAGCCGCTTTCTCGTTTACAGCTTCCATAGACTCAAATCTTGTCCTTTTTAATGCAGATTTCACCTTAGCGAACAGGTAGAAGATAATAACATGTGATGAAATGTGGTTGTTTACTTATGATCTGGAAAGAAAGCGCCAATCCATGCACTGGAAGAGCCGAACTTCACCGAGCCAAAAAATCTCGAATGAGCAAGTCAAAATTTAAAGCAATGATGATTTTTTTTTTATATTCATAGGATTGTGTACCTTCACTGAGTTCCTGAAGGTCAAACAATTAATCAATATTACTACTTTGAGGTACTTTCTAAACTACGTCAAATAATAAGGAAAAACGCCCCGAAATATGGAAGGACAAATCATGGGTTCTCCACCAAGACAATGCGCCAGCTCATTCCGCATTATCTGTCAAGAGGTTTCTAGCCAAGTACAGCACCTCAGTGTTAGAACATCCACCTTATTCATCAGATCTTGCACCATGTGACTTCTACCTGTTCCCTAAAGTGAAATCTGCATTAAAAGGGACAAGATTTGAGTCGGTGGAAGCTGTAAAAGAGAAAGCGGCACGTGTTCTAAAGTAGCTGACAGAAAATGACTTCCAGCACTGTTTCCAACAATGGGAATTCGCATGGAGGGTTGTAGGGATAGAGAAAGAGTGTATATTGAAGGTGACAATAAGTGATTATGTATAAAATAAAAATAAAATTTTTTACGTCAGTCTCGTTATTTAATAGCCACACATCGAAAATAACACTAAGTATTATTTATTTAATTATTATAATTAAAAGATCAAGTCTTTAACACCAACAGTAATTCAATACAACAAGAAAACAACCATGGAAATAAAATCGTTAAATGTAGACGATCTTTATAAATAAATAAATAAATAAATTTAACATCGGGAACATATAATATAAAAATATTAGGTAACAAATATTTTATAATTATTAATAATAATAATAATATTGAAAAAGTGTGTAATCTACTTGGAAAGGGTAATTAAACGTGGTTATATCTTAAAAAATAAATAAATAAATAAACCAAAAACAATACTAACAATATTGGTATTTGTAGCAACAACTGCATTCCTTAATTTAAACTGAACATACATTTACACATTCACAGTTAACAATTAATACCCAATTATAAATACACACTCAAGATAATTAAGGTAAAAAACACAATCGAAACCAAACCGGGATAGTGTTTTCCATAATATACCAAATTTCAAAGGTAAACAACAATAAAAAATAAATATTTATTAATTAACACATTCAGTGTAGAGTACAGTAGGTTATATCAGTTGGCGGGGTCCAACATGGCGAGCAAAGCGCGGTATGTGCAGTAAAACCTTGTTACGTCAATCCTTGAACCCGTATCTCTGGATAATCCGAATCCCAGGATAATTAGGTAAACCAGAATCTCTGGATAATCCTAAAAACCCTAATCTCTGGATGATACAGATCTCTGATAACACAGATCTCTGGATGATCCGGATAACCCTAATCTTTGGATAATCCAAACCTCTGGATAATCTGAATAACCCTAATCTTTGGATAATCCAAACCTCTGGATAACAACCAGTCAGACGTTAAACAAAAAAAAAACCTCTGGATAATCTGAATAACCCTAATCTCTGGATAATCTGAATAACCCTGATCTCGATAATCTGAATAACCCAAATCTCTGGATAATCCGAATAACCCTAATCTTTGGATAATCCAAACCTCTGGATAATCTGAATAACCCTAATCTCTGGATAATCCAAATAACCCTAATCTTTGGATAATCCAAACTTCTGGATAATCTGAATAACCCTAATCTCTGGATAATCCAAATAACCCTAATCTTTGGATAATCCAAACCTCTGGATAATCTTAATAACCCTAATCCCTGGATAATCCGAATAACCCTAATCTTTGGATATTCCAAACCTCTGGATAATCTGAATAACCCTAATCTTTGGACAATCCAAATCTCTGGATAATCTGAATAACCCTAATCTTTGGATAATCCAGGTAACCTGGATCTTTGGATAATCTGAATATCCCTAATCTCTGGATAATCCAGGTAACCTGGATCTCTGGATAATCTGAATAACCTTAATCTCTGGATAAACTGTACGGATTTAGGCTACAAATAATTTATAAAATTTTAAGAAACTATAACAATCACAGGAGCGGGAAAAATAAAATATTATATGGTAAATGTTCTCGCAAATAAAACACAATCAACATGATAATTATTACAGGCAGAATTATTATTTTATATTGGCAGTCAGAGTTAATGAAAGTTAATGAGCTTTAATTGGCAGTCAGAAAGTTAATGAGCTTTCTGGTGGAGATAACATCAGCTGAGCTCCTTATACTTAAAAAACAACATGATTGTGCATCTTGTACTTGATAAGCCAAATTGATGCAGCAGAGCTTATCAGTTAATATTTTAGACAACTGAAATTTACTGTATATATTTGTAAGTAATGAGTGAAACTTTACTGCAATACTGTTAAGTTTATTTATTTATTTATTTTATTTAAGTCGCATCAACTGCTAGGTTATTAGCGACTACGGTGGGTTGTTGTTTAGGTCATCAGCCAAAAAGCTGGTTTGAACCTGTAGAGGTTTTACTAATTAAAACAAGGAGTGAGGTGGTTTACCATTGCCTTCCTCACCGAGTGGAAAAGTATGCTTATCAGCATGCCAGGCCCTCTGAAAAGGACATATTTTCCACTCTGCAAATGAAACCTTCACTTCATTCACCACAGGGTCTGGCTGTATAATGAAATTCATTACTTTCAGAGGAGATAACTCTGATTGGTATCTTTTACACCTCTACCTCTTTTTTTCTTAAATGGTCCAGTCATTTAATTGGCTGACCATGTGATAAGAAACAGAACTATTTATTTTAGTCCTGCAACGAACAGATTGAGTGTAAATAATTTGACACTCCACCTGTCTGTCTGTTATGGGCAGTACAGTGGGTTATGAAACATTAACTGTGGGATTTGACACGTGAAAATTTCCAGACCCTGGCCGGGAATCGAACCCGGGACCTCCGTGCGGCAGGGTAACACGCTAACCACTACGCTACGGAGGCGGTCACTGTTAAGTTTGTAATCTGTAAATGTTGTCTTTAAAATAAAGGCAGTTTTCTATAAGTACATTTTCTTTTTATTGATTTGGCTACATTATCTGGTGAACCCTTATTTTCAATATCCCAAGTCAGCCGCATTCCTGATTGACCCAATTTAATGTTGTTGAACTGTACTGTAACCTTATTTTCAATTCTATCGTCTGCTATATTCTGTTCAAAAATTAGATTGGTCCATTTATATGTTCTTTGTAGATGAAAAATGTATTTTAACAACATTTCTTAAGTTGTGAGTTTTCCATTTCCTTGTACAGTAATATTTCTACATATTTTATACAATTTTTGGTAAGTGTAATATTTTTTTTATTGCTACATTTATTCTAAGATTAAATTTAATAGTTTACACAAAGTAGGCAGAATAAAATTAAAATTTCTATTTTTTCTTGCTAGTTTTTTCTTATTGGATTACCTACATTAAAGTCTAGCAGGAAAAAGTTAAAAACTTGAATGGTATTCTAGTGGGACCATAATTGTAAATTTAATCTTGGAAAAAATAAACAATAAAAATTTTTCAAAATTTGTTGAATTATATTCAAAATAATGTAGAAAATAACTGGATTGTTGTATACGGTTATAGAAAACCCATTTCTACAGTCCAGCCTCTCTTAGTTTGCTCCTAATGTAAACAAATAATGACGTCACTGAGCATGCGCATTATATCAAAATGTGTACACGCTGATTAACAAGTAACAACAAATCACTTTCAAAAGTATTTAAATACAAAATACTATTGAAAGTGTTTTTTTAAATGAAATTGTTAGGCCTAAATCATACCATGACTGATGTTTTAAGTACTTATAATTTAAAAAATAGTTAACTTAATAGGAATACAACATCCGTAAAGTTGAAGACTCTAGCGTGCACCCTGTAGTAGCTGGCTTTTGTTTGTTGACAGTAGGAGCAAACTAAGAACGGCTCAACTGTAGTTTAATGAATGTTAAAATACATTTCTCACATAAAAGGAAATAGAAAACAGTAAATAGAACATCCTTGTAGACAAAATATACGAGACGATACAATTGAAAATCATCCAATACAGCACACCGTGTTGGTTTCCAACTTCATTTTTATACTGTACTACACAATGAATACATTAAAGTGCAAATAATAATAAAAAAAAATATGAAATTTAAATGAAATTGATGCAAGAAATATCTACTAGAGGGTTTAAAAAAAACAATAAAAAAAATAATCCATCAAATTCAGGCTTAACAACAATATGGAATTATCAACTCGTATCAAATGTTAAAACAATGCAATCAGAAATAATGGCATTCACTGATCATTTTTGGCATTTACATACCATAATAAATGGTTGTACCATTTGTGGGGATCAGAAGTAGTAGAAGAAGAAGAAGTAGTAGTAGAAGAAGAAGGAGAAGAAGTAAAATACGATACATCCAATTGATGTATTTTGATTGGTCGGTACGAATATGTAAGATATTTTAACTACATAAAATATTTTCGGCCAAATTGAATTAAAAGAACTACTGTACAATGTAAGTAAAGTACCAATATTAAATAATGTTTTAGGATTTTCATTTGATTTTCGGCTTGGATTCATGGATGAATGAGAACTAACTACGTAATATCTAACTCATCAATGGTATTTCTGATATAGGTTAGCATGAGATGAAGCTCCTCTGCCATATGAATAGATCGTGAATATCTGTAATCCAATTCATAAATAAAATTCCATAATGAATTCCAATTCAACAATATTATACAAAGATGATTCAGAAAGTAACATCTGTTTAACTGTAAATAAAAAACTTACATAGAAAAAAATATATTATATATACATTATTATTTTGAAATTGAAATATATTTTTAACCACCAGAATATGGTAACATAAAACACTTACCAATGTTTATAGCGCTTTCGTGTATCTTGTACACATCTTCAGTAAATTAAAATTTTTCTTCGTCAAAATTTTAAACTTCCTACTCCTACCATGGAAGACAAGGAATGCATTCCTTATCTAAAATGAAGATGTGTACAAGATACACGAAAGCGCTATTAACATTGGTTAAGTGTTTTATGTTACCGTATTCTGATGGTTAGAAATATATATTTCAATATATATGATATATAATGAATAGCCAAAAACAAAATAAATTAAAAATATCACTCACCTCAGAGTGTTACATTTATTCTGAATCCTGGTTGAGAGGGCTAAGAAGCCCTATGATGGCGACATCGTGTTAAGGAACACCTGGTCGCTCGGGGAACAATATAACAGAATAATTGCAACCTCAAGAAATTTAGGGGGAATTTTATAGTTTAAATAGGAAATAGGATTCTGGTTCGTGGGACATTGGAACTGGGACTTGAAAGGAGGTAATTCATTTTTAGAAGTTATTTGTGGAAAATTTAAATTAAGGGACAAGTGGGTTTAAGAGCGACTCTTATTTTATTTTATATTTCAGTGGCCTTTTTTCAGTTTTGTGGGAGTCCTATTATCTTGGGGAGGGGAAGGCATGCATTTTACTGAACGTGGACTAAAGGTATAATGTAAGGTAGGGGTTAGTTTATGATTTCAGGGGAGACGGAAAGGGTAGAGTTTGGCATAATCACCGGCCTTTTTATGTTCTGAGTGTTTATCAATTTAAAATGGCGGCTCTTTTCACCGTAGTGGAGTGATTATACATAGGAACATGGGGACAACTACCAACTGGGGGGAGTGAGTCATACAAGTAGAAGGGGCATGGGCAAATAAGAGGAATACAGGGCAGAATAAAAATGTGGCAACTCTAAATTTTGTTAAGTGGGTCATACTGGAATTTAGATAAAGTCGTGGAATGGTAATGGCATACAGACTTCAGGTGGGTGAGGACGTCGGTACAAGTCCTGAATGATCTGGGGTCCGTCAGTTTTCCCAGCGTCGTTTTATTTATTACATTTATTCTATAAATAATAAATGTATACAAAATAAATGTAATACTCTGAGGTGAGTGATATATTTAATTTGTTTTGTTTTTGGCTGTTCATTATATATTATATATGTAGTGGTGCAAACAAAGGAAAATAATGTTTAATAAAATAATTTCAATACATATATCTTAAAATTACAGCTTTTTACTATTTTTCAACTATTACCATTAAAATTTAAAGTATTTGTCATAGTGTTTCACTAATTTTAAATTCCTTCTTCATAAAGTTCAACCACCTGGACAGCTGAATTTTGGTGGAAGAAGGATTTTCTTCACGAGTATTGTCACTGGTGACGAAACTTAAGTAGCTTACGTAAACATAAATCGCAGTATGTTGACATCTGGTGTCATGTTTTTCAATGACAATGCGTGCCCTCACAAAGCTCGAAAAACACAAAAAACTTTTGAAGCAATTCAAATGGGGCGTTTTTGATCATCCCCCTTGCAGCCCCGATTTGGCACTAAGTGATTTTCATCTCTTCATTCACATTTTTTTTTTTTTAAACGTTTGACTGTTCTGCAATTACTGCTAATGCAGACGGTGTGAAGGATGAAATGAATTTTTGTAACGTATGAAAATATGCCTTGCCTGAATGGGATTCGAACCCAAGACCGCATGATGAGAGACAAGCATGTTATTAACTACGCCAATGCGGCCGGCGTGTCAATCAGTCAATCTTCATTCACATGAAATGGATTGATTCGCAGTACTTCGATGACGATGACAAAATTAAAAATGTTGTGAAAGATTGGCTACATACCCAGCCAGCTGAATTTTACGAAGAAATTTATAAATTAATGAAACGCTATAACAAATGCTTAAATTTTAATGGTAACTGTAGAAAAATATTAAAATTCTGTAGTTTTAAGAAGTATACAATAAAATATTTTTCTATGCAAGTTACTTTATTTACAACCAAATGGAGGATATTTTACGAACCGCCCTTGTGTGTTTTTATTAACTTATTTTACACAGTAAATAAAAATTTATTTTATTAATTGTTATTTCTATCTAAATTTATTATTAATGTTTGTCCAAATGTTTTAAAATATTTGCATAAAATCATTCATTCCAAGATACAGTCATTTATTAAATTATGAGTTCTCATACACACATTAAGTTTTGATGAAAATATTATCCATTGTTTTGAGAATTGGGTGAAATTATAATGAATATGTGTAAATATAATGAAAACTAGATACTCCATATTTTTTTGACAGTTATGCCAGAATGAGTTACGAAACGAGATTTCGGAGAATGAAAAGGACTTGTCAACCTGTTCAAGAGAGTTCCAGAATACGAAGAAGTTGAACCTTCCTTTGTAGGTTAGGATGTGAAGAAACTACAGGTGTAAATAAGCTGCGAATGGGAAGGAGCTGAAGCTTTTTTTGTAGCAAAGGAAATGAAAGCTGTGGAAGATGATAATGGCAAATGGAATGAATCTTATAGTCAAAGTGAATACAGTGCACCTTTGGCTGATGATGAAATCATGGCCACTGGGAAAGGAGAGGAGGATAATGAAAATAAAGACTCTGATGAAGTAATATATAATATATATATAAATCTGGTGTGAAACACTAACATTACTTTCTCTAGCCAATGTAAATAATAAAACATATAACCAATGTTTATTCTTAGTAAACATTTTTTTATTATTCCTAATTTGTGTACGTTGCAATCTGTTCAATTTAGAACAATAAGCAACCCCATGACCCAATGAGATGAGGATGATATGTATGACGTGTAAATGAGGTGCAGTCTTGTACAGACCCAGGCCGACCATTCCTGAGAGAGTATGGTTAATTGAACCCCAACCATCAAAGTACACCGGTAACCACTGTCTAGTATTAAAATCCGTATTAAATCCCAGTAAAGGTAGTTACTTTTATACGGATTTGAATATTAGACAGTGGTTACCGGTGTACTTTGATGATTGGGGTTCAATTAACGATACTCTCTCAGGAATGGTCGGCCAGGGTCTGTACAAGACTGCACCTCATTTACACGTCATACACAACATCCTCATCTCATTGGGTCATGGGGTTGCTTATTGTTCTAAATTGAACAGATTGCAACGTACACAAATTAGGAATAATAAAAAAATCTTAGTAAACATGAAAATGAAACTTATAAAACAAGACATTCTGTTTGTAACACAACCGAAAACGGCACAAAATTTTACACAGATCAAGGAGAATGAATTCACACTGCCGTATCTATACCAGTTGAGTAGGGCTACCAGCTTCATGTCACAAAACAAAATTTCCATTTCTTAGAAAAAAATTACCAAACTTTAACAATTGGGTATAACAGGACTAAAAACTACTCTATTTCAAAACTGTGTACATGTAAACAGCCCTGCTGGTATCACCTTGGCAGAGAAAAACTAGAAAAATGGAGTTTCACGAAATGAACAGGAAGACACAAATAGTTCTACAACTTGAAGACCTGCTCAACAGAATTCTAGGAAGTGACAAAGCTGAAAAATTTATAACCACCATTCAGACCATGACATCCTCAGCTTCTTCAGAAGCGACAAAGCTGAAAAATTTATAACCACCATTCAGACCATGACATCCTCAGCTTCTTCAGAAGCGACAAAGCTGAAAAATTTATAACCACCATTCAGACCATGACATCCTCAGCTTCTTCAGAAGCGACAAAGCTGAAAAATTTATAACCACCATTCAGACCATGACATCCTCAGCTTCTTCAGAAGCAACAAAGCTGAAAAATTTATAACCACCATTCAGACCATGACATCCTCAGCTTCTTCAGAAGCGACAAAGCTGAAAAATTTATAACCACCATTCAGACCATGACATCCTCAGCTTCTTCAGAAGTGACAAAGCTGAAAAATTTATAACCACCATTCAGACCATGACATCCTCAGCTTCTTCAGAAGCGACAAAGATGTCGAAAAAATCGAAAAATATGTGAAATGAATTACAGTGACAGTGGGAGCACTGGGTTACTTTGAAAAATGTGGGACACCCGAATTCAACGTCTACATGGGTTTCTTTATGAAGAGAAGCTAAGTTTAAAAACCAAAGTGGAAAACAATCAAAACTCAAATTTTTTTACCCAAACGTAGTAGTAGTAGTAATAGTAGGTTCAATTTTTTTCTTCCCAAAGTTCTAACAATATCTGAAAGGACCTATTGACCAATTTTTTGTACACTTAGCTTCCACTGGACTGATTTCGATCAAGGTTTTGTAAGGTGATGCTATTATACAAGCAAAGGGTGTTTCCCCCTTTGGAGTTAAGAATGCTGAAATGCTCTAATCACAAATTTTTTAATTGATCTGATCATAAATGGTATCTTAGGGTTAAAAATTGATTTTATTTTTTTTATTGATGGTGGTTAGAATGAACGATATTTTGGATAATTGACACTCCTGTGTAAATTAAGTTTTAATTTTATGTTATTTCGTGTACCTCTGATGATGGTGGATCCAACGAAACATGTAAGTTTACTTGAATGAAATCATAAATAAAAAAAAAAATCAAGGCAAATACAGAAAGTGAGTAAAAAAAATTTAAAATCTTTATATATACTACAATAATGATGATTTAGAATAATGATGATGGAGAACATCACAGGAAATAACAATGAGAAACTTAACTGGACAGAAAGATTCAACAAACTCGCAAAATCCGCAAAACACACAAAATGTTTACAATAAAAAGTGTCTTTCAATAAACCCAAAACTCCGGCATTACAACACCGTAATTCTTCTGGAGATCACTTACAGCAGCGAAACAATCTTCAGTCTCAGGAAGGTAAACACGGAGCACAGAATCTCAAAATTGGAGCGTCGGATCATCAGGAGGTGCCTGAACAAAAGATGTTTCTCTGATGGGATATGGAAACCCGTCTCGAAAGAAGAAGTATACAGAAATACAGTCTATAGCAGACCAGATGAGGAAAAAGAGAATTTCCTTCTTTGGACATCTCTTGAGGACCGACTCTTCCAGAATCTCAAAACAAATCATCAACTTTTTCCTAAACAGAAAAACTCAGCTCCACTGGATCAGGGAAATTAAGAACATGAACGGACTCAAAATCTCACTTGAGGATCTCAAAACAAAATCCGGTAATTACCACAGGCTGAAGACCACAAGACTTGAACAGCAGAAACTGACGAAACGACAGAAAGTTGTGTATTCTGACAAGGAACGGCAGAGAAGATCGGATGGATTGAAGGAATACTGGAGAAAGTTCAAGGAAGGAAACATCAGGAAAGGACTCCAAAAACTGCAAAATTGAACCGCAAAAATTGAAATGAGTTTTTTTTTAGTTTGATGAACTTATGTAGTCCTATGTGGCTTTAAAAACAAAAACAAAAAAAAAATTTGAATAATGTAATAAAAAATGACTGTAGATGGTGGGGTTGGGGTGTAGGGGGAGCAAAGCCAATGATATTTGTTTACCCCCTCCACACAAACCACAATTCAAATGTGATGCCCAGGATAGTAGGTTCATGTTGTGGATAACATACAAAAAAAGTTATTAAAATTTATTCAACATAATAATATTAAGTGAAAATACACAAAAGGAAATTTATATAATAATAATACAGGGGAAAACAAATTGTGCACTTGACACAAAAATTACTTTAAACAAATGACTTCAATTATTTGTAAATTACAATAGGGAATAGATGAAAACAAAAATTTATACCTAAGAACTAAACGGGTGTTAACTTCATTTTTGTGATTTTTTTATTAACGTAACAAATAATAAACTTGTAATTCACACTAAATTTGGTTCTGATCTGTTGTTGTTATTTAGGTCAACAGCTGAAAGGCTGGTTTGAACCTCTAGAGGTTTTACTAAGTAAAACGAGGAGTAAGGTGGTTTACCTATTGCCTTCCTCACTGAATTGAAAGAGTATGCTTATCAGCATGCCAGGCCCTCCGAAAAGTACTCACTTTCCACCCTGCAAATGACACCTTCACTTCATTCACCACAGGGTCTGGCTGCATAGTGAAATTCATTACTCTCAGAGGAGATAACTCTGACTAGTATCTTTTACGCCTCTACCTCTTCTGTTCTTAAATACCGTGCGTTCGGAAAGTCGCTGTGCACTGGAATTGTGACTATGGATTTATGAAAATATGTATAAAGAAATGACTAAGCATTTTGGAAAAAAATTTATTCAATACCTTAATTACATTGTTAAACCGTGATTACATTGTTTATAGAAGGTGTTCGAAATGACCTCCATTGGCATCAATACAGCATTGCACTCGTTTCATTTTGTTTGCAAACACCTTTCGCAACTGAAGAACAGTGATTCCTTGAATGTATGCCGTTATTGCGGCTTTAAGTTCGTCAATCGTGTGTGGTCTGTTCCGATACACAGTTTGTTTCGCCGCACCCCATAAAAAGAAATCGGGGGGGAGTCAGATCAGGAGATCTTGCAGGCCACAAATTCTTTGAAATTATTCGTTCACCAAACACGTTGCGCAGGAAAGCCATTGAGATGTTAGATGTATGTGCTGTTGCCCCGTCTTGTTGGAACCAACCATTATTCATTTCCACTTGTGTTATTTGATGCGTAAAGTTCTCTAAAATATCAGAACAATAACGTTCACTATTGATTGTGTTTGCAAAAAAAATTGGTCCAACAATACGTGCTCTACTCACAGCAACCCAGACTCCAATTTTTGCTTCGTGTAAGGACTGTTCATGTAAAGCGCAAGGGTTAGTTGTCGACCATACTCGAGTATTTTGTGAACTTATATACCCTCCCAAGTGAAACCACGCTTCATCTGTATAAAACGTTACGTCAAGGATGTCTTCGGAATTTTGGTTGATGAAACGTTGAAACCAATGACAATAATTTAGTCTCTTGTCATTATCTGAAGGTTTCAGCTCTTGAACACACCTCACTTTGTATGGGAATAGTTTAAGTTCTTGTCTGACAGCTTTATGTGCGGTAGCAAGTCCGATATTATGCTGTTGTGCTAACTTACGCATTGATTTTTTTGGACTTTGTGCCATAGAATCAGAAATATCCAGCAGCTTTTGTTCGTCTAGCTTAGGGGGCCTACCACTACGTTCAGCGTCCTCAACAGAGCCAGTTGCCCGAAATTTTTCTATCAGTGTTCGTACTGCATTACGGTGAGGAATAATTGAATCTGGAAACTTTTCAGAAAATTTGCGCTTCACTAAATCACTGTACTTGTCACCTTCGCGAAATACGTATTCAACGAGGAAAATGCGCTCCTCTACTGAAAGAACCATCGCGTCCAACAACAAAAAACGTGCAACAGAACTGCAATAAATGAAACATATACAACTTCAACTCAATGACTGACAGGCCTCGATGTGTTCGGCAACAATTGAACAGCACAGAGCTACCAACCTAGCCATGAAATTATTCCCTGTCATGTCACTTGGTGCACAGCGACTTTCAGAACGCATGGTAGTTCAGTCATATAAGTAGCTGACAATGTGATAAGAAACAGAACTATTTATTTTAGCCCTGGAACGAACAGAGTGAGTGCAATTAAAATAACACTCCACCTACCCGTTTTGGGCATTCTTTGGTTCTGATCTACAGATTTAAATTATTTCACAACTTTTTTTAAATTTTATAGCCCTCACCTCCCATAGGACTTATTACTCTAAAACTTATACATGTGTTTTTTCTGTTTTTCTTGTAAGTTACTACGTTAGTGTTAACTACAATGAAAGTTAAGTATATCAAACAAAAAAACAAAACTCTACTTCTAATATGTAAAATTCTCACAGTGTTAGTTGCCATACTCCTCTGTAACGGCTTAACCGATTTTGATGAAATTTTATATGTACACTTGGTAGGTCTGAGAATAAGTTTTTACCTATTTTTTAAACCCCTAAGTGATAAGGGTGGTCCACCCCAAAATTTTTTTTATTTTTTGGACATTTTATTTTTTTATAATGTGGCACTAAAAAATACATACACTCCTCCTAAATTTTCACCCTTTTACCACCACTCCTATTTTTTTATAGCAATATTAGTAATTTAATAATTTTCTACTCTCGACGGTTGATAACTGATCAGTTGTCATTCGATCAGTTATTCCCGCCAGGCGTCTACCGGTGTCACGGGTCTTTCTCACACAATAAGCTTTATCTCATTCCCTATATTGTTTTCAGCCATTATTATTGTTTGTGCATCGATCGTAATAGTGACATTTACAATTATCACTTTTTGTTTTACGTCTGACTGTTCTGCAATTTCTGCTAATACAGCCGGTGGATAATGATGGTAATGAAAATGAGTGATGAAAAAATGCCAGACCTGACCGGGAATCAAACCCGGTACTCCAGCATAGAAACCACTTGCGCTAACGAGCCTTAGATAAAATAAAATAAATTTCATATTTTCTAGAAAAACATGTTTTCTGTTCTTGGGCGTAGCAACGGGTGCTGGGTACCGCTAGTGGAAATATATATTGGTAACATTACTCGAATAACAAAGCAGAATTCAGTACTCAACAATGTTTAAACATTTTTTTATTATAAGCTCACAACTGTTCATTATGGATTACTGGAATATTAATTACACTGAAAACACACAGAAAAAATAATCAACATATATTTTAAAGGGCACGGATTTTTTGTACAGCCTTAGCTCCCACTTGACTGATTTCGGTCAAGATTTTTTTTAAGATGATGCTCTATACAAGCAAAGGGTGTTTCCCCCTTTGGGGTTAAAAATGCTAAAATACCCTAACCACAAAATTTTTAACTGGCCTGATCATAATGGTATTTTGGGGTAAAAAATTGATTTTATTATATTTTGCAATTGGTTAATGAAAAAATTTGAAATTTGTACGAAGGTGTTTGATCCAAACCGGAAAAATATTGTGAATTTGTGTTCCTGATAAAAACAGCTGTAGAAATAATAAAATGGTTCAAATAATATATTCCACAGTATCTAACTGGTGTTTCAAAAAGGACGCACTTCGAAGTTTGAGAACGCTAATTTATTACATTAAGTAATTACAAATTATACGGTATAAAATTATTACCTTTATAACATTCAGATTACCTTTAAAACTTCACAATAAATGATCAAAATGACTTCCTCCGCTTGTAATGCAAGTTCGGACACGTTTCATAACATTTGCAGCCACTTTTCGTAGTGTTTGCTCATTAATGTTTGTAATCTCACTTTCAATATTAGCCTTCAATTCTTCAATTGTACGAGGATTGTTTTTAAAAACCTTACTCTTTAAATTCCCCCAAAGAAAAAAAATCCGCAGGAGTAAGATCTGGGGATCTTGGTGGCCACAATCCTTTTGATATCACAGGATGGCCAAAAAATTCTCGTAACATATTCAGCGTTTCAGTAGAAGTATGGCACGTTGCGTTATCCTGCTGAAACCAACAATCTCGATCGTGTAATTCTAACAACGCTATAAATTGTTCAATTAAGTTGCGGTACACCACACCATCTACAGATGTGTCAAAAAATAAAGGCCCAACAATACGATGCCGGGAGATCGCTCCATATTCGCAAGTTTTGGCTGTTGATATAACCATCTAAGTGGAACCATGCTTCGTCACTGAAATAAACACGATCCAATATTTCAACACCGTTGTCATTAACAAGAGAATGTATCAAACGACAATACTGTATACGTTTCCCATGGTCAACTTCTTTCGGTTCATGAACGACACCGTTGCAGTAAGGATGCAGATTTAATATTTTTGTAGCCCTTAAAGCGGAAGATAGTGATAATCCAGCCTGTGAATATAACTTTCTAAGTGATTTGCCGGGTGAGGTTGTCAAACGTTGTTTCACATCGTCCAAAACTTGTTCTGTTAACACTGATGGTCGACCTGTGCTTTTCCGATCCTGTACACTACCAGTCTCACGAAATTAATTAATCAGACGCGATATTGTGGTGTTATTAGGCGCTTCAGAATTGGGAAATTTTAACTGGAACTCGTCTTTCACTCGTTTGTCAGATTTATATGCGCAATAAATTTCAATAATAAAAACACGTTCATCCTTTGAATAAACCATGTTTGAACTTATACAGATACTACAGACACAAATGAATACCGGGATAGCACTAGTACATGTCAGTAATACACAATGGGTCAACAATGAGTACGGTAGTGCCAACTGTTATTTGGGGGGGAAAAAATATTCCCTATGCAGAAAATATTAACCCTTAAATTTCGAAGTGTGTCCTTTTTGAAACACCCGTAATTTTGATGTAAAATTACCCATAGAATTAAAATTTTTGGCTGAATGACCATAAAATGGACCGTACGGTCCACAATGCTACGAAAACACAAAAAATGAAAAATATGATTCTTCATCACATTGCACCAATCGGAAAAATGTAATACAAAAGTTAAAAGTTGTGTTCCTATCTTAATATCATTTAAAAAAAAATTCATAGTGATTTTCAAGTCACACTGACCTTGAAAAATTCAGAAAACAAGTGTTTAGGTCTAATTAATTACCTTAATGAAAATCTTAAGATTTTTTTTTAATGACCCAGTCATGAAAAAAAAGAAAAAAAGTGTTTTTAACCCCAGGCGACTAGGAGGGGTGGAAATGGAAAACTGATTGTGGATATCTTATTATTTTATTTATCTCAATACACTATACTATCATGTCAATTTGAAAATTTGTGATCAAGGGAATTTCAGGGTTCTTAATCGGGGATACCTTTTACCACGCGACCCATCATTATTAATTCCGAATACCCGACAAACTAAAAAAGTAGAAAATTAACAGTTTTTTTATAAACTTCATTTGTAAAGATTTATGTTACCGTACAAATGCCATGTTTAATCACATTATAACCTCTACCACGAAGACTACATTGTACGATTTGGTGGAAGATTTCTTGTTTCGGAGGTAATTATACAGTTTTTAAATTTTTTAAAATCCTCAAAACTGCAAGTAAGGTGTAAAGAAGTAACACTCTACACCATCAAGTTACTGCTAACTAAATTTCATCAAAACTGGAGTTAACACACCTTACCTCTATGGCATAAAAATACATACATATACACACACACACACACAAATTCATTTTATCTTAAAATATACGAATGTGGCAACAAAATAACAAGACTGATGTACAATTTTTTTTAAATTTATAATACATAGGCAATTTAATAACCCCTTTCAACGTATCGCGCACTACGTCCGTTTTATGATCAATATAATCGTCCATCAGAGCAAGTAATTCGCTCAATAATGAAACGTTTTCGGTCAACATTTACTCTGAATGAAAACACCCATCCTTTGAGACGTCATACAGTGTGTACTGAAGAAGCTATTGCTGCTGTAGAGCGTAGCATTGAGGAAGACCCGAATGATTCCATCCGAGCCAGCCGGATATTATTTTTAAATAAAAATGGCAAATAATTATCTTTAAAATAAAACCAATTCCACGCCAATTGTTCAATTATTCTGTGTTTTATTTCATTTAAAGTTCTATACCTCTAAAAAAAACACCCTATACAAAAGGATGTACTGACTGATTGGTGGGAACTCTTCACTTTCTCTTGAGAATAAGTTGCTGCTTTACAAAATGTTACTGAAACCAGTTTGGTTGTACGGTGTTCAACTTTGTAGATCTATCAGCACAAATAACATAGAGGTAATTCAAAGGTTCCAGAATAAGTTTCTTTGGGCTATAACAAGGGCACCAAGGTTTGCAAGGAATGCAGAAATATAACATTATTGAAACCTTCCTGATGTAATGGACGAGGTAAGGTGTTTTAATAGAAAATATCAGCCAAGACTTGAAAGTCACGAAAACGAATTAGCCATATATCTTCTAAACAATGCAGAAGAAGTTAGGCGCCTGAAACGTTACCATGCTTTGGACTTGTCTGAAAGTTTAAATGTATATAAAATTATAGTTTTTTTTTATTCCTAATTTGTGTACGTTGCAATCTGTTCAATTCAGAACAATAAGCAACCCCATGACCCAATGAGATGAGGATGATGTGTATGACGTGTAGTCTTGTACAGACCCAGGCCAACCATTCCTGAGAGAGTATGGTTAATCAAACCCCAACCATCAAAGTACACTGGTAACCACTGTCTAGTATTCAAATCCGTATAAAAGTAACTACCTTTACTAGGATTTGAACCAGGAACCTTCGTCTCCGAAAATTAGCTGTTAAACAGCTGATTTTGGCGACGACTTTACCTCTAGACCAACCCGGTGGGTTAAAATTATAGTGAAAAGTATTCCATATTGTAAAATATAAATATCTTTGTACTTAGTAATTTTCTCTTTTAACACATGAATAATTGATATAATGAGAGGTACACAGGGTAATGAGGCCTCAACTTGTGATTTGTAAATTCAAAAGATTTGTTTATAATTTATTTTTAAAAAACTGATTGCAAATAATGTTATTTAAAAAATAAATAAAGAAATAATATAAATTTGACGACAATTTATTGCTATATTAAAACACTTATCATTTTTTCGGCCAAACCAAAAAATTGATCTTATACAATTGAAGGTAACATCTACAGACTTTTTTTTTTGCGCCCTAGAGACTCCAGGAGGAGTATAGGACATGACAGCTATAACACCTGAAATACATATAAGAATCCCACAATGTATCACTACTATCAAGAAAGAAATTCTTGTATGCTATAAAAAGTTTCATTGATCAAGTAATTTTTCAGATTCTTCTTAAAGAAATGCAAATCCTGACATTTTAAAAATTTGGGTAGTAATTTATTCATAAATTTTCTCCCTGCATAAGTAGGTTTTTGTTCAAATGAATTTTGTGGAGTGATTAGCCACATAATAATCATTTCTGTTTCTCGTGTTAGATTGTGAACATTGAAATTCTGCATAAAATTATTTTGCTTGACATACTGTCACTGCCACCCCTTCTAATTAATCATTTACTGAGTTGCCGGCTTCAATAGTTCTCCTGGCCTTTGACGGCATAGCGACAAACCTTTCGGCTGCGCACCGCAAAGGCCTTTGTCATTAAGGCCAAGCCAGTAGCCGCTCTCTACCACAGCGCTCCCGGCAGCTATATAAAGAGCGCTGCACGGAGCAGAGATTCAATTGCGATCCAGACACAGAGCGATTCACTTCACATCAAGACAGAAGAGGACGAGCCCAGCCGAGACCGGACGCACCATCCCTGGTGTACGCTACCGGTGGCGGACGCTACATTCCCGCACCGGTCAGCCTTCGCCGGCCCAGAGAGAGCCGCCTCGGCTGCGCTATCGGCAGACGGCCAACGCCAACCCGACATTGTGGGGCTTTGGGAGCCACCACTGTCACACTGCAGTGGGGACCCAACTGTCGCTGAGGGAAGGCTAGGCTTGAACCCGGTAGCTGACCTGTCGCTCTTCGGGCTCTGCTATCACCACGCCGGCTCACCGCTTCCGATCCAGACAACGACAAGACATCCACCACGGCACACGGCTGCCGGACTCCAGTGAGACTAATCAACGACCCCACAAGACAGAAGCCACTTAACGTCGTCATCCGGTGACAATAAATAATCACCTCAAAAATGTAGAGAGGGATGACAATTGAAAGAGAAAACCTTCACGTTACACACCTATTGGTCATACGACTTTGATACATGTGTAATTCTTCTGTAGTTGAATCAGTTTTGTTATTTTGTATCCACACCTTATAAGAATGATTATATATTGTAATTTATTATAAATCCACAATTTTATAAACGACAGAAAAAATTAAAGTGAAAATGAAAGACCACATCAAACATATTTACAAAAAATACTTTAATAACAACACTATGTTTGTGGATTGCTATTTTAAAGTAAAATTTACACAAATTTTAATTTTTTTTTTTAAATTATTATTTCTAATTTGTGTACGTTGCAATCTGTTCAATTGAGAACAATAAGCAACCCCATGACCCAATGAGATGAGGATGATGTGTATGACGTGTAAATGAGGTGTAGTCTTGTACTGACCCAGGTCGACCATTCCCGAGAGAGTATGGTTAATTGAACCACAACCATCAAAGTACATCTATAACCACTGTCTAGTATTCAAATCCGTATAAAAGTAACTACCTTTACTAGGATTTGAACCAGGAACCTTCGTCTCCGAAAATCAGCTGTTAAACAGCTGATTTTGGCGACGACTTTACCTCTAGATCAACCCGGTGAGTTAAATTTAAATTAATAAATAAAAATTATCCAACATGGAAATTTAAAATATAATGTTTATTAAAAAATATAAAATTACCTATTTTAAGTGGGGGGGAAATCTACCCTTTTTCTCTAAATAATATTGTAAGTTGTTGTTTTCTGGTTACTGCTCAGTACAGTGAATCATATCCAGGTTACATCACATTGTTTATAAAATAATATCTCTAAGTTCATTACAACCCCTATGGTAAGGGATGAAATAAAAAATATGGTTTTCGTAGAAAAATCATAAATCATTAAAATCTCTGTAATTTTTACACATACAAACTTAAATTTGGTGTTAAGTTAAAATTTATTCAACTTTTATGATATTAAAATCGTTTTGTATTATATTCCCTCCAATTTTTTTATTTTCTCTTGCCTATATGAATAAATAGGAAGGAAAGTATTGTTTTCATGTCGATTTTTCGAAATCGAGTATTCACCGGATCTACACGTTTTCAGACCCCCTGATACCAAAAAACATGTTTTTATCGATTGGTCTGTGTGTGTGTGTGTGTATACAGAATATCTCAAGAACGGAACAACGTACGAACTTGAAACTTAAGTTACATACCACTACCGGACCCGACACGAACATTTTCATCAAAATCGGTCAACCGGAAGTAGTAGTTTATTCGCATAATTTTGCACTTTTCTCGAATTTCTCAAAAACTGGTCCTACGATTTTTTTTAAAATCGCCTTGTTTACTGGAATTCTTGGTGAGGCTGTTTTCAGGTAAAAAAATGGTTTTTAATATTGCGGCTTTGATATGCATTTTAGCACAAAAAAAATTATATAATAAAAAATTTATAGAATTTAAAATCCTACAACTTTTATTTCAAACATTTTTTAGTATAACGCTTAGTTTAGTGGTAATTAGCGATTTTCTGTTTTTTTCTCACAAAAATGTGAGAAAAATCGATTTTTTTAAGATTTCAGCTTTAGTATGCATTTTATGACAAAAGTGTATAATCAAATTTATAGGAAATTAAAAGATCTACAACTTTTATACAGAGCATTTTTCTCTACAGAGCCTAGTTTAGCGTGAAAGAGTGATTTTCCGTATTTTAAGCCAAACTGAGGTTGATTTTCATTTTGCGTGTTTCACTCATGATTAAAATTAGGTTATGTTTATCGAGGATACTTTTTATGTTTATTCGTAATGTTTTATTACTAATGTTACATTATATTGTTAATTATTTTCATTGGCAACAGAAAGTTGTGTGAGTGTTTCACACCAGATTTTTTATTTTCGAACAAGTATTGTTTTTAGGTCATTTTTTTGAAATTGAGTTTTCACCAGAAATACATGGTTTCAGGCCTCCTAAACCCAAAAAAACATACATTTACCGATTGTTTTTTTTTTGTTTGGTTTTACGTCTGACTGTTTTGCAATTGCTAATGCAAATGGTGAGAAGGATGATAAATGAAGATAAGTGATAAAGAAATACCACACCTGACCTGACATGATTCACGCTAAACTAGGCTCTGTAGAGAATTTCCTATAAATTTTATTATATACATTTTTGTCGTAAAATGCATGTACCAAGGCTGAAATCTTAAAAAAATCGATTTTTCACACGTATTCATGAGAAACAAAACAGACCGCTAAAATAAGCATTATACAAAAAAATGTTTAGGATAAAAGTTGTAGGATTTTAAATTCTCTACAACAATTATAATATACATTTTTCCGCTAAAATGCACATTAAAATCGCAATCTTAAAAAAACAATTTTTTTACATGAAAACAGCCTCACAAAGAATTTCCGCAAACATGGCGCCTATACTATCTTGCAGAGCGTAAAAAAATGTAGTAAACCAGGGGATTTAAAAAAAAATCGTAGGACCAGTTCATGAGAAAATCAAAAAAGTGAAAAATTACACGAATAAACTACTACTTCCGGTTGACCGATTTTGATATGTCCAGTAATAGTATGTAACTTAAGTTTCAAGTTCGTACGATGTTTCATTCTTAAGATATTCTGTACACACGCACATATCGATAAAAACATGTTTTTTCGTATCAGGGGGTCTGAAAACGTGTAGATCCGGTAAAAACTCTATTTCGAAAAATCGACATGAAAACAATACTTTCTTTTCTATATATACTTACACGCAAGAGAAAGTAAAAATTGAAACGAAAACAATATTTTCCTTTCATATGTTTCATATGAGGCAACTATGCCGCACAACAGCAAAGTTCACCGTCAAAGCAAGGTTTTATAAGAATTTTTTTCAAAAAAAAAACTTATTTTTTATAAAAATAAGTTTTGTATCTAAGTTATACATACACATTGACTATACTTTAAATGTTAGGCCTGATTTTAATTTTAATTTTAAAACCTGTTCTTAATGTCAACCTCTACGTCTAAATTATTTTACGAAGAGTTTGCACACAAAGACAAAAGTAAACTAATTCATTTAAAAGCGATAAAATAACAACAACAATATTGAAAAAGCTTGAAGAAAGCACTATGAATTTCAACAACACACATTAGTGACAAAAAAAAAACAATATTTACCCAAATATATAAACATATTTTATATACATATTTTAAAAAAACCAACAAAAATAAAGCGAGTTTTTAGTAAAGCTGAAATACAATATAGAGAAGCTAATTAAAATTTATTAGAGCGTCAAAAAAGTGAAGAGATGTGAATGAATTAGTTAATCAAATAAATAGAACAAAAAGAAAAAAATCTGGTGTGAAACGCTCACACAACTTTCTCTTGCCAATGCAAATGATTAACAATAATCTTAACATTAGTAATAAAACATTAGAAATAAACAAAAAACTAACCTCAATAAACATAACCTAATTTTAATCATGAGTGAAAGACGCAAAATGAAAATTAACCTTAGTTTGGCTTAAAAATACGGAAAATCACTCTTTTACGCTAAACTAGGCTCTGTAGAGAAAAATGCGCAAAATAAAAGTTGTAGGTCTTTTATAATTTCCTATAAATTTGATTATATACACTTTTTTCGTAAAATCCATACTAAGGCCGAAATCTTAAAAAAATCAATTTTTCACATGTTTTCGTGAGAAAAAAACAGAAAATCACTAATTACCGCTAAACTAAGCGTTATACAAAAAATGTTTCAAATAAAAGTTGTACGATTTTAAATTGTCTACAACTATTATAAAACTTCCTGCGCTAAAATGTATATTAAAGCCATATTCTTAAAAAAACAATGTTTTTATGTGGAAACAGCCTCACCAAGAATTTCAGCAAACATGGTGCCTACCCTATCTTGTAGAACATAAAAAATTAAGTAAACCAGGCGATTTAAAAGGAAAAATCGTAGAACCAGTTTTTGAGAAAACCAAAAAAATTGAAAAATTACACGAATAAACTACTACTTCCGGTTGACTGATTTTGATGAAAATGTTTGTGTCAGGTCCGGTAGTGGTATGTAACTTAAGTTTTAAGTTTCAAGTTCATACGATGTTCCGTTCTTAAGATAATCTGCTCACACACACACACACACACACACACACACACAGACCAATTGCTAAAAACATGTTTTTTGGGTTCAGGGAGTCCGAAAACGTGTAATCTGGTGAAAACTCGATTTCAAAAAATCGACATGAAAACAATACTTTCCTTCCTATATATTCATATAGGCAAGAGAAAGTAAAAATTGAACAATAGATATTTGGGATATAATTATTTTATATACAACATAAAAAACAAAACATTAATATGGATTCAGTTATGAAGCTAATAAACTAGTAACTTAAATAAACATAAAAATTTTACAAAATTTTGTACAATATTTACAAAATCTCTTCACTTTTTTTAATTTTATAATGTAGTGATTTATGAAATAACATTTTGTGATAAAAAAAAATTTCATGCATTATTTAATTATTAAAAGTATAAAATATGAATATTAAAATAAAATAAAAGAAGAAATTACCGGGAAATGAGCGATTCCAATTTCTTCGAGGCTGCTTTTTCTAGTTGCTTGCGATAATCCTTGTCTTAATGAATTCGATCTTCTTAGTAGAATATCGTCGACAACTCTTAATGAATTAGAACGTCCTCTAAATGCACCGGCTACAGTCGGACTATCAGGTAGCGATAATGAATTAGCCTTGGTTGTAACTAACGGAGGCGGTCGTGGCGGAGAAAATATTAACCCTGAACCGCGTCTTGAACCTGCCGCACCCATCAGATTTTGCGAACAGAAACTAATGTTTGATTTCCTACGACTATTGTGTCTTTCAAATGTTTTCTGCGCTGAGAAAGGACTCGGTCTAACTAAATAACTGGAAAAGAAATATTTTTGTTAGAATTTTCACTACTTTTTTATATATTTTATAATAATGAGTATTTTTTTTAGAGGTTTAGAACTTTAACTGCCCATAACAGACAGGTGGAGTGTCATTTTAATGTCAATCTGTTCGTTCCAGGCTAAAATAAATAGTTCTGTTTCTTATCACATGGTCAGCCAACTAAATGACTGAATCATTTAAGAACAGAAGAGGTAGAGGTGTAAAAGACACTAATCAGAGTTATCTCCTCTGAAAGTAATGAATTTCATTATACAGCCAGACCCTTTGGTGAATGAAGTGAAGGTGCCATTTGCAGGGTGGAAAATATGTGCTTTTCAGAGGGCCCGGCATGCTGATAAGCGTACTTTTCCACTCAGTGAGGAAGGCTAAAATAAATAGTTCTGTTTCTTATCACATGGTCAGCCAATTAAATGACTGAATCATTTAAGAACAGAAGAGGCAAAGGTGTAAAAGAGACTAATCAGAGTTACCTACTCTGAAAGTAATGAATTTCATTATACAGCCAGACCCTTTGGTGAATGAAGTGAAGGTGCCATTTGCAGATTGGAAAATATGTGCTTTTCAGAGGGCCCGGCACGCAGATAAGCATACTTTTCCATTCAGTGAGGAAGTAAAAGGTAAACCACCTCACTCCTCGGTTTACTTAGTAAAACCACTACAGGTTCAAACCAGCCTTTCGGCTGATCACCTAAACAACAAACAACAGAACTTTAAGTTGGCAGTACTGATTTCCATGGCGCCATTTTGAAAACTGTTTTGTAATTTATGTTCAGTTTGGTTTGCCATTTTATAATGAATAGACTGACGCCTGAACAATGCTTGCAAATTGTGCAGATTTATTTTGAAAATCATGGTTTGGTTCGTGAAACTTATCGTGCATTTGGAGAATGGGCCCAGAACATGATTGCTGTTGATCCCGATTTTCACATGAAAATTTTGTTCAGTGATGAAGCCCATTTTTGGTTGAATGGCTACATGAATAAACAAAACTGCCGCATTTGGAGTGAAGGTAATCCTCGATATATTGCTGAGAAGCTTTTACACCCAGAAAAAGTGACTGTTTGGTGTGCTTTATGGGCTGGTGGAGTCATCGGTTCTTCTTCAAAAATGATGCCAGGCAGAATGTTACAGTCAATGGTGACCGCTACAGAGCCATGATCAATGACTTTTTTGTTCCCGAATTGAATCGCCTTAATGTTGGAGAGTTGTGGTTTCAACAAGATGGCGCAACATGTCACACAGCGTGTGCCACAATCGATTTACTGAAGGAAACATTTGGTGAACGCATAATTGCACGTTCTGGACCTGTAAATTGGCCTCCAATGTCGTGCGCTCAAAGACCACTGGACTATTTTCTGTCGGGGTACGTGCAAGTCGCTAGTCTATGCCAATAAGCCACAGACAATTGACGACTTGGAAGGCAACATTCGCCGCATTACCAATGTACAGCCCCAAATGCTGCAAAAAGTGGTCACAAATTGGACGTCTCGAATGGACCACGTCCGAGCCAGCCGCGGCGGCCACATGCCGGAAATTATTTTAAAATAAAAATGGCAAATAATTATCTTTAAAATAAAACCAATTCTACGTCAATTGTTCAATTATTCTGTGTTTTATTTCATTTTAAAGTTCTATACCTCTAAAAAAAACAATCTTTACTATACTAAAAACGAGAGATTTAGGCGGGTGGAGTTCTCACTCGTGTATCCCTTCCACCACCTCCTATGTACTGGTAACGCGCTATAAGTTTACGATTGCGCTTATCATGCGGAGGACAGTATACTATCTATCCTACTTACATCGGCCAAACCGAAAGCATAAGACATGTATCAAGCGTGTAACTAAAAATGTAACCACCAAAAACCCTTAGGTAATAAATTTCAGTTCATGACCCATCACACTAAAAAAGTAAAGAGTAATGTAATAAACAAAAGTGAATTGTTTAAAATTCAATTGCAATTTAACATAATTTTACTGAAAATGATGAAATATGAAAACCCTAAAAATACAATAACATTTTGAAATTACCATAAAACTATTATTGCTCACGATAATAAGCTCGCGTCAACAGAACTGACGGACTTACTAGTCTATCACTACAAATGTCAGAGTGCAGTAATACAGTTTACTGCTGATGACCAAAAAGGATACTAAATATAGCTTAGGCCTAATATTATGGCTTATTTAGAATGAATGTTTATTATTTAGGATAATTATTAAGAATCAATTAATAATGCAATCGGATGTTTATAAAACGACATACAGTAGTTGTAAACATAATAGATCAATGTAAGAGTAAAACTGCAACATGATGTCATGGTTAGAGCTGTCATAATGATGTAACGGGTGATTCAAAAAGAGCGCCGGTTTTTAAACGGCTGGTAAATTTTTGTTTATCGGTTGGCAACATTGTTAGACCTCATTTCTATTTCGGAAAACATTCCGATTGACGATTCAGTTGTAGTTTCTCTTGTTCGCAGTGTAGTACTCTCGCAGTCTGTGTCTAACCATGGAGAAGTTTACTATTGAACAACGAGTGTTAATCGTCAAAACATTTTACCAGAGTGGAGAGAGTTATGCGGCTACTGTCAGGCGACTTCGCGGTACTCTAGGACGTAATGAAGCACCGAATGAATCAACAGTTCGCAGGCTCATGAAAAAGTTTTTTGAGACGGGTTCAACAGTCGACCTTAAAAGTTCTGGACGTCGTCGTTCTGGCCGAACTGAGCAGAACGTTGCGTTGGTTCGTGACAGTGTGGCTGTTAGCCCAGCAAAATCAATACGTCGCCGTTCTCAACAATTGGGTTTACGATGTTCTTCTGTACGGAGAATTCTTCGGTACGATCTCCAATATCACCCGTATAAAATTCAGTTGCTGCACGAGAAACAATGTTGTTGCTCCGTGAACGGTTCCAGGATCTTATCATTTCTCGTAATTCCGACCATCAATGGCCACCAAGGTCGTGTGACTTGACGCCTTGTGACTTTCATCTTTGGGGTCATCTGAAGTCATTGGTGTATGCCAATAAACCCCGAAACATCAATGACTTGAAGGAGGAAATTCGACGGGTTATCGGGCAAATGGAAGTCGAAACTTGTCGCGCAGTTATATCCAATTTCATGGACAGAGTTGATGCGCGCCAGCGCAGTAGAGGAGGACACATGCATGACATCATTTTTCATACATGAAATCGGAAGGTAAGATGAACTTGTTGATATACCATGCGTTCTGAAAGTCGCTGTGCACCAAGTGACATGACAGGGAATAATTTCATGGCTAGGTTGGTAGCTCTGTGCTGTTCAATTGTTGCCGAACACGTCGAGGCCTGTCAGTCATTGAGTTGAAGTTGTATATGTTTCATTTATTGCAGTTCTGTTGCACGTTTTTTGTTGTTGGACGCGATGGTTCTTTCAGTAGAGGAGCGCATTTTCCTCGTTGAATACGTATTTCGCGAAGGTGACAAGTACAGTGATTTAGTGAAGCGCAAATTTTCTGAAAAGTTTCCAGATTCAATTATTCCTCACCGTAATGCAGTACGAACAATGATAGAAAAATTTCGGGCAACTGGCTCTGTTGAGGACGCTGAACGTAGTGGTAGGCCCCCTAAGCTAGACGAACAAAAGCTGCTGGATATTTCTGATTCTATGGCACAAAGTCCAAAAAAATCAATGCGTAAGTTAGCACAACAGCATAATATCGGACTTGCTACCGCACATAAAGCTGTCAGACAAGAACTTAAACTATTCCCATACAAAGTGAGGTGTGTTCAAGAGCTGAAACCTTCAGATAATGACAAGAGACTAAATTATTGTCATTGGTTTCAACGTTTCATCAACCAAAATTCCGAAGACATCCTTGACGTAACGTTTTATACAGATGAAGCGTGGTTTCACTTGGGAGGGTATATAAGTTCACAAAATACTCGAGTATGGTCGACAACTAACCCTTGCGCTTTACATGAACAGTCCTTACACGAAGCAAAAATTGGAGTCTGGGTTGCTGTGAGTAGAGCACGTATTGTTGGACCAATTTTTTTTGCAAACACAATCAATAGTGAACGTTATTGTTCTGATATTTTAGAGAACTTTACGCATCAAATAACACAAGTGGAAATGAATAATGGTTGGTTCCAACAAGACGGGGCAACAGCACATACATCTAACATCTCAATGGCTTTCCTGCGCAACGTGTTTGGTGAACGAATAATTTCAAAGAATTTGTGGCCTGCAAGATCTCCTGATCTGACTCCCCCCGATTTCTTTTTATGGGGTGCGGCGAAACAAACTGTGTATCGGAACAGACCACACACGATTGACGAACTTAAAGCCGCAATAACGGCATACATTCAAGGAATCACTGTTCTTCAGTTGCGAAAGGTGTTTGCAAACAAAATGAAACGAGTGCAATGCTGTATTGATGCCAATGGAGGTCATTTCGAACACCTTCTATAAACAATGTAATCACGGTTTAACAATGTAATTAAGGTATTGAATAAATTTTTTTCCAAAATGCTTAGTCATTTCTTTATACATATTTTCATAAATCCATAGTCACAATTCCAGTGCACAGCGACTTTCCGAACGCACGGTATTTATTTTCAGTTTTTCAATAAAATAATTCTCTTAATTTGATATATCAAAACCGGCGCTCTTTTTGAATCACCCTATATTTAGAAAAGCACATATAGTAGCACTTCCACCCCCCCCTGTATAGTCCAGTCTTACTTTCGCTAATGATCGTCAACTTATATTGTGTTACCAGTACTCCTCTTACGATCTTTACAGCGTTACAACAAGTACACTGTTTTTACATGTTAAGATCAAATAAAAGTAGTTTACTCACTGTACTTTTTCATTTATTGTATTTGTTACTTATTGTATTTATTTATATATAAATTTTAATCTGCCCATAACAGACAGGTGGAGTGTCAAATTATTTACACTCAATCTGTTCGTTGCAGGGCTAAAATAAATAGTTCTGTTTCTTATCACATGGTCAGCCAATTAAATGACTGAATCATGTACGAACAGAAGAGGTAGAGGTGTAAAAGACACTAATCAGAGTTATCTCCTCTGAAAGTAATGAATTTCATTGTACAGCCAGACCCTGTGGTGAATGAAGTGAAGGTGTCATTTACAGAGTGGAAAATATGTGCTTTTCAGAGGGCCCGGTATGCTGATAAGCGTACTTTTCCACTCAGTGAGGAAGGCAATTGTAAACCACCTTACTCCTCGTTTTTACTTAGTAAAACCTCTACAGGTTCAAACCAGCCTTTCGGCTGTTGACCTAAACAACAACAACATAAATTTTAATGTATTTACATCTTTTTTTAATTTTTGTATGAAATATAAACTTTACAGGTAATAAGACATACGTGCAGTAGTCCTGTACAATCAAATACGATAAGCTAATTCTATTTTATGTAATGAATTTATTTAATAAATTTCACTAACCTTCCTTTTTAAATGCGTCAAATTTTATTTTCACTTACACATGTTTCGGTGGATCCACCATCATCAGAGTAAATAACATATAATTGAAACTAAAATCTTATTTATTAAAAATCTTCTGTAGATTTTTAATAAATAAGATATTTGTACAAAATTTTATACAAATGACTGAAGATGTATGACTGAAGATTTTTAATAAATAAGAAGATTTTAGTTTCAATTATATGTTATTTACTCTGGTGATGGTGGATCCACCGAAACACGTGTAAGTAAAAACGATAAGCTAATTTTTAAACACGAAATAGAACAGTTTGAAGTTTTTCTTTTTTAATTTGAATTTTTTTTACGCATACACAATAATTTTGTCGCAAATATAATAAATGTATTATTTGATGTGTGTTATAGGTGGAGCACACCTTTTGAACGTAAAGGTTGAAGTAAACTTTAAAATAAGGTATAATTTTCAAGTCAACAGAAGCAGTAAGAGAGGAGAAATCGCTCGAATGGTGGGAGTGGCAAGGTGAGAAAGTGGAGAAGTACACAGCAACCTTCCACTCGCCTAAATGTATCTTGCTTATTATAATAATAAAACATTAAATATAGCACATACTTAAGTATAGCACATATGAGGTGTGGCTATTAAATAACGAGACTGACGTTGTAAAAAATTTCATTTTTATTTTATACATAATCACTTATTGTCACCTTCAATATACACTCCATCTCTATCCCTACAACACTCCATGCGAATTTTCCATTGTTAGAAACAGTGCTGGAAGTAATCTTCTGCTAGCTTCATCAGGACACGTGCCGCTTTCTCTTTTACAGCTTTCACAGACTCAAATCTTGTCCCTTTTAATGCAGATTTTACCTTAGGGAACAGGTAGAAGTCACATGGTGGTGAGCTGGCACATTGTCTTGGTGGAGAACCCATGATTTGTCCTTCCACATTTCGGGGTGTTTTTTCCTTACTTTTTGATGTAGTATAGAAAGTACCTAAATGTAGTAATATTGATTAATTGTCAGACCTTCAGGAACCCAGTGAAGGTACACAATCCCATGGATATAAAAAAAAATCATCATTGCTTTAAATTTTGACTTGCTCATTCGAGCTTTTTTGGCTCTTAGTGAAATTCGGCTCTTCCAGTGAATGGATTGGCGCTTCGTTTCCGGATCATAAGTAAGTTTCATCACATGTTATTATCTTTTACCTGTTCCCTAAGGTGAAATCTGCATTAAAATGGATAAGATTTGAGTCTGTGGAAGCTGTAAAAGAGAAAGCAGCACATGTCCTGAAGGAGCTGACAGAAGATGACTTCCAACACTGTTTCCAACGATGGAAAATTTGCACGGAGCTTTGTAGGGATAGAGAAGGAGTGTATATTGAAGGTGACAATAAGTGATTATGTATGAAATAAAATAAAATTTTTTACGTCAGTCTCGTTATTTAATAGCCACACCTCATATCATCGTTTGTGTTCTGCTTCACAGCAGGTCTCTATACTCAGTCCAAATCCAAATCAAGTACAAATAAATTGAACACTCCAACTGCCTGTTACGGGCAAAGTTCTTAAATACTACAATAATTTATTTCTGTAAGCACAACAAGAGAAGAAACAAAACTATATTGTTTTAACTTTGACACCCATAGTGTGTAAAAAATAATTATACTATTTTTCAAAGTTGATGAGCTGTGAACGTACGCATTGCCCCCTACCCACTTTATAGCTAGCCAATAACTTGCTAGCAACGTTGCCAATACTTGCTCATATAGCTCTGTTGTATATTTAATATACTTTTCACGGTTGATGAGCTCTGCTGTTCTAAATGTATAGACCAATCAGAACGTTTGCAGCGTTGTCAGATTGTACCAGACAAACATTATGTGCATATGGGTATAAGAGCTGCAATAGTTCACTCTTGTCTTGCATCTCGTACTGAACACATCGTTTATAGAGCGCGTTAACTTGATACTTTATAGTATAATCAACTGATTGTATGTTTATAAGTTATAATTGTTAATGAAAGACCAAAAAAATGGCTGACGAAATATTTAACAGAGGTAGGAGAGCAAGTATTGGAAACGTTGCTAGCAAATCATTGGCTAGCTATAAAGTGGGTAGAGGGTAATGCATATGTTCAAAGCTCATCACTCTTGAAAAATAGTATAGTCAGCAATTTTACCTCTAGAAACTTTACTCTACCTTTACCTTTAGAAACTTTACCTCTAGACCAGAGGTTCCCAAACTGTGTGCCGCGGCGCACTGATGTGCCGCAAGGCCGGCCAAGTGAGCCGCGGAACTCAAGGAAAATAAATTAAATTAAATTTAAACGGTCCAACAAAATAATGCCTAGCCGATGACTATAAGTAAGTGTGTATAAGTATGATATAAGTACGTTTATATCAAGTACTTAAGTATAATCAATGACATAAAGTAATAGGTGTGCCGCGGCTATTGGCCGTTTTTTTTGTAGTGTGCTGCGAGAAAAAAAAGTTTGGGAAACACTGTTCTAGACCAACCCAGAGAGTCTACATTTACAGATTGAAACAAAAAATTTGATACAAGCTGGTGTAGCAGGGATGGCAGAATGGTGGCCAACCTAACAGAGAAACCGTCATGGCCACCAGTGCTAGCCGTACGACCTGAGAGGCAAGGCGCTGTGAAAACAATGATGAGCTGACTCAGTAACAGCTGTGGCCAGCACTGCTGGCCATTCGAGGGCAAAGGGTTAATCTTACTGTAATAATTTATGAGTAATGTAATATTATTTACTGACATGATATCGCCTTCTTCAAGTTTAAGATCACAGCTAGGATTAATAATCACGTACGACAAAGAGGAACGCTTCTCACTAACGTCATCGTAATCAATTCCAGGAAGATTTAGGCTTTCCATTCTTGATCTGACCAAATTTGCGATTTCAGCTCTTTCTATCATCTCAGCATGATTATCACGAGCCTCATCACCAATGTTTATCGAATACTGGAAAAGAAAAACAGATCAAAATAATATTAATTAAGAGACAAAAATATCTATTTATATATACAGAGTGTCTTTACAAAGTATGGTTAAAAAATAAGAAGCGGTTGTATATCTGAAAATATTATAACATAACGCTAAAAATTGTTAAGGTAAGACAATAAGTTAAGACATCGTGGTATTATATGAAAAGAATGTATTGATACGTGACTAGCTTTCCTACCTGCGAAAGGGTGCAGTGATGGTGTATCAATTAGAATAATTGACTCTTATTATCATTTCTTGTATTCTTTTATGATTAAGTTTTATGCAATTTCTAGTGTTTTTAAAAAAAAAATATTAGTGTATACCCTTTAACCCTTGGGCTGAAAGCAGACCGGTTAGTCAAGACGAAACACCTTTAGACAAGACACACCGATTAGTCATAATGATTTAACCCTTTATAGGGCAGTACTACAGGGAAAACTATATGTTGTAAAATGTTAAATTTTGCTTTGTAGGGACTTAACTAATGTAATTCTAGTGTCAGAACAGTAAGATATTTCTTTTTTGTTGATGTTAAGCCCTAGTAAGTAGACTTACCGAGGAACGTTTATTGCAATGGGAATCACATAATGTTTAGTGGTAAGAATGCATATTAAAACAACTTTGAGTACGATATAACTAACAAACTTGTAGAATAGCTCATCTTAACTTTATATTAGCATGAATGCTTGCTTTTCCGTAAGAAAACTCGAATTTTCTAAGCACTGCACAAAAGTAACAACAAAACACAGTTGCGTACGCTGGTATGAATCCATACCACATTCGCGTGACTCATGAAGCAAATGGTTGCTACGCACTATTTTAAAATGTGGATAGCCTATTTACCAGAGAACATCTATAACACCATAAAATGCCAATAAGGTTCAACTGCACAGCTTATTCTTGAAAAAATTGACCTTATTGCTAATGGTAAGTATACTTACCAAAGACCTATAAAAGGTTAACACACACCGGTTAGTAAAGACAAGATAAAAACACACACATCAGTTTTCATTAAGGGGGTTCGGAAAGCCCTATCTCCGCCATGTTAATGTTTGTTCCTTTTTCTCAGGAATGGATAATAATAATCAGTTCAAATTTTGAACACAGTTTATTCATTAAGTTTTACAACTTTTAACACAGGGATTTGATGATATAACATTTAAAAAAAAAATTTAAAAATAATTTGTAAAGTACCTTTTTTTTGAGAAAGACAAAAAATGAGTTACAGTGTAAAAATTACAAATCCCTTGAGTTAAACTATGTAAGAACAATTGAATAAGATGTGTTGTAAATTTGAAGCTAATATCTCCAACCATTCCTGAGAAAAAGGAACATTTACGTCAGAAATACAACTTTTGAGAAAAACGCATTTGAAAATATATAATTAGTAAAACAGTAGAAAATTAACAATACCATTATATTCATTATACTCGTCATGAAATGCGTTACAGCTGTTAATTAAAAAAAAATCATAAAAAAATAACTAGCTAAGAGAATTTAATGTTATTTATGTCAAATTAAACACGAAATACAGGAGAAATATATGGCGGCAAAATCAAAATTTTGAATTTTTTGACAAAAACTGCTTTCCAAACCCCCTTAAATCAGTTCATTGTCAGTTGTAGTTAAGAAAAATATGGTCGACAGTGAAGTTGTAATGGGTGCGCTTATGATTTGGGAGTGGATACGTAAGCAAGAGGTAATAAACAGAAGAATTTGGGTTCATCCACATAATAGGAAGTGGGAAGAAGAAAGTAAATTGAGACAATTTAATTCTTGAACTGAAATCTGATAGCGAAAAGTTCAACAGTTTTACATGGTTAATGCCGGAGACATTTGACTGTCTGCTGGGACTTCTACAAGATAGAATTCCAAAAAAGGATACCAATCACAGAAGATGACAAATTTCGGTTATGGTGTTCCTTCAATTTTGTATTGTATAATATTTCTCTATCCTGCACTAGCAAAACAAACTTTTCTTCGATTGCCATAGTTACGAACAAGTACTACTTTACAATATTATATCTTTATAATGCATCCTGCAGTTTGAAATTAATTCTATTTTTTTTTTTTTTTTTTCTACGGCCACAAAGGACCACTTAAGTTCAATCTTTCAACGTCTAGCTCTTTCAGATGTTCCACCCAAACGCCTCCGCAGTTGTCGTTCCCGTACTTCTCCTCTTCTTCGCCAATAATTTTTCAATGTTTCGGATCTTCTCAGTCTCTCAGCGTTCGAAATCACCATGGCTTTCCTGACCCTCATTTGTTCCCTAAATTTAACCGATCGCTGTTTGTATGTCCTGTAGCTCCCTGACTTAGTTTTGAGGTCAGCTATTGTGATGTTTAGTTCCTCCATATCCTTTTTGACTTCCTTTATCCAGTTTGGTGTCATCTTCTTTTGCCAGAAAAACTCAGTCATCCTTCTTAGTAATCTTGTATCCTCCATTCTCAATATATGTCCCAGGAAGGATATCCTTTTTTTCCTGATGATACTGGTTAAAGGCTCAATTGCTTCATATACTTCCTTGTTTGGTACAATATAGAAACGACCATCTTGAAGGGACCATTTTCCAATACACTTTCTTGCTATTTGCCTCTCCACTTTCTCGATTTTGTCCTTTTCGCCTATTCTTGTTGGACCAAACAGGGTTTCACTCGCATACAGGACTTCAGGAAGTATCACGGTATTGTAGTGTCTTAATTTTGTGTTGATGGACATACATTTCTTATACATACTGCATCAACTTTTATCTTTACTTACACGTGTTTTGGTAAATCCACCATCATCAGAGTAAATAACATATAATTGAAACTAAAAACTTTATTTATTAAAAATCTATAGAAGATAATACATCGTCAGTCATTTGTATAAAACTGTATAAAATTTTTTTACAAATGACTGAAGATGTATCATCTTCTATAGATTTTAAATAAATAAAAAAAAATTTTTTAGTTTCAATTAACTTATGTTAATTACTCTGATGATGGTGGATCCACCGAAACACGTGTAAGTAAAGATAAAAGTTGACGCAATTTAAAAAGAAGGTTCGTGAAATTTATTATATAAATTCATTATATAAAATAAAATTTACTTTACAATAACAATGAATAGAGTAAGTAACAATTAAAGACATTGCCGGAAGACGGGCACATAGGCTAATGTGCCCTTTTTCCGACAATCGTTTTAAATGATCCGCCATAATGTTTTGTACATGCCTTTAAAATTTCATATCGATATTTCTTATCTGCGAGTAAGGAGAGAATTTTTTGCTTCTGTCGGTACAGTTGGCAGCAGGGTCTGATGTTGTGTACTGTTCTACTCTCAACGATTACTTTGGTTGTATGCATTCAATATTCACATACACAATGATGATGAATCTTAATTTTACTGTTTTATGGAAACCCAGGCTGCCAAAAACGCAAATTCTGTGGTATCATTTTTATTTGATTGTTTGAAAAAAAATATGCTAAAGTTTCCTGAAGTAAAAACTATAATATTACTGTCAGACTCGGCAGGAGGACAAAATCGAAATAGCACTGTCGTAAACATTGTTCCTGGTTTAGTAAGGTTTTTAGTGTTGAGCTAATTCAAATGTTTCCTGAACGTGGACACTCGTTCACACAATGTGACAGAAATTTTGGCCTTGTGCGATCAAAGATGAAGAAACGAGAAGTAGTAGGCACTGCTAAACCTTGGCTGGAGGCAATGGTCCAAGCTCGCCAAAACCCAAGCTGCTTTCAAGTTCAAATGGACCGAAATATGATCATGGACTGGGAAATTGCTCTTGCTCCATTTTTTCTGCATAAATGTCTTTTTCTGCATTTTTGTCTTACAAACAATCGAGCATTGTTCCTTACCCTAAAGTGTCAGCAGCAAAGATCACAGATGTAAGAAGCCTAATGAAACATCTCAGTCTTAGTGACCAGAACTGGCTAGAAGATATTTTAAGTGAAACTAATAATATATAAACATTTTTTTATTAGGGCTGTAAATAATATTAAAAATATCCTCATGTTTTTTTTAACTTTTTCTTTGATAGGCCTATATGCTAATAAACTTAATTAAAATGTTACAAAATATTTCTTTTTTGTAAATATAACAAATAATGGTTTAATAATGATTTTATTTTGATTTTGTAATAAATAAGTAAACAATTTTCTAAAAAATGTTGTAGTTTTTAATCATCTGTAGCCTTTAATATTTAATTGTTGGAAGAAGGGCACATAACATGCACGTTTAATATATTTTTTTTAAATACATTGTACAATTTTAATATTTTGTTATTATAATTCCAGGAATCAGTGAAAACTAAATTTTATAAATAATTTTTTTACCAAAACACTTAGAAAATACTTTCCTATTTAAAAAGAAACTAAATTTTCAACCTTCATTTTCCAAAAATGAAGTTTTTTGCTATGTGCTCTTCTTCCGGCAATGTCCTCAATTTTAATAAAGTAAAAAACTGAAAATCACAAGAATATACTAGGTAATGAATGCTATCGCTGTCTAAAGATGTCTGAGAGGAATACTGCACACGCTATTCCATATAGACACGGCATTAAGACATGTTCAGACATGACTAATTACGATGTCTAATTGTTGTGCGTTGCACCATTAACTTCAACGTGCATTATAGTGACTAAATGTGTCTTGTCTTGACTAACCGGTATGCGTTCAGCCACGCCAGACTGCCTGTACCGATTAGTCCAAAGAATGCCAAGCTAAAATCCCGATATTTTACCAGGTAATTTTGAAAAATTATTAAAAATTTTAGAATTGACACAGAAGAAAGCTTTAAGTATTTACTAACTGTCATGTGAGGAATCATTGTTTGCAGAATACACTAACAGAAAGAAAGGTTGGTGTTTAATGATTTATTTGTTGATCTGTTGTTAAAAATTTATAAATAATTAAATAATTGGGTGTCGAGTATAATTCTGAATACATATCAAAAAATATACGACCAACTTTATCAATCATCTACCAACATTCAAGAAACAATCCACCACCCAAACAATGATACCAACTGTGCAACCACTGAAACTGTTTGAACCACTTTCTTGAATGAAAAATTTGATTATTCTTTATCAATTTCCACGTTTTTCAGTTATTTTCAAAACAGTAAAACTTATTTTATTTATACATATTACTTAAGGGGAGTTAGAAGAACCTATACCGAATCAGCTGATAAAGCGGTGACTCAGAAAAAATGCAACACTTTTAACAAAAATATCACAATGATAACCTGATACGTGCTTTTAACCATATGCAGAATTAAACGATAAAAATAGAAATGAAAAAAAAACGACAAAATACTACAACACTAAATTCCTAATTGAAAATAAATTATAATGCATGTAAGAAGGATGCGAGACAATACGATGTCAAAAGCGAACTGGTAGTATAATACCACTTGTTCTTTTTCAAAAATGTGGAGAGAGATTTATGGGTTGGATAAGTCATCGTCAAATTCAATTGTGAAATAACGAGTGACTAAACTAATATTAGATAACAGATCATTAAAATAAAAATGTTTACTTTTAAAGTTTTCATATTTCGTCATACAGATCAGAGGTAATACGTATTTGTAACCACAATTTTACTGGTGCTACTACAGTACGTGGCCTACCTCGTTATGTTTAGTGAAATTTGTATTTCTTGATGTGGTAGCACTGTCCACTAGCACTTTTGGCGCGTAAGTATTCTCATATTTTACGGGTTATATATGAACTAAACCCACCGGGTTGGTCTAGAGATAAAGTCGTCGCAAAAATCAGCTGTTTAACAGCTGATTTTCGGAGACGAAGGTTCCTGGTTCAAATCCTAGTAAAGGTAGTTACTTTTATACGGATTTGAATGCTAGACAGTGGTTACCGGTGTACGTTGATGGTTCGCGTTCAATTAACCATACTCTCTCAGGAATGGTCGATCTGAGTCTGTACAAGACTACACTTCATATACACGTCATACACATCATCCTCATCTCATTGGGTCATGGGGTTGCTTATTGTTCTGAATTGAACAGATTGCAACGTACACAAACTAGGGATAACAAAAAAAATATATATGAACAACATAAGGTTATGTGAACATTAGGTTTTAAAAAATATTAACATATTTTACAGGTTATGTGAACATTAGGTTACCTGCATTCAACGGTTAACCATCAGCGAAATTATGTAGATCCACTAACAGGAACCAATACACAAGCAATTGAGAGATTGTGGTTGGACACAATAGTAAACATTCTTAAACAAAAAAGAGGTGTTCCAAAAGAATTACGAGGGCAGTCCAGAAAGTCTGTCACGTTTTGTGTTGTAGCCGCTAGGGGCGGAGCTATCGTGGCCATTTTGGTGCCGCGGCGTTTCTCCGTTCAGTGGCTATCCAGCCGTGCTAGCAAAAAGTCTGTGTCGCTCTTCGTTGTTTTTCAACAACAATTTAAAATGTGGGCCGCAATTCAAAATCCCACCAGTTGTGAAGTACGGTCGGTAATACGGTTTTTGTTGGCTAAAAGCAATAAACCAATTGAGATTTATCGCCAAATCTGTGAAGTTTATGGGAACGATGTTTACACTGAAAGTGGAATACGGCGTTTGTGCATTCAGTTCAAAAATGGCCGAACTAATGTTCACGAGGAAGAACGATGCCTCGTGACTGATGATATTGTGAATAAAGTCAATGAGAAGATTACAGAAGACCGTCGATTCACCATAAGAGAGCTATCGCTTTATTCCCACAAATTTCAAAAAGTTTATTGCACAAAATTGTTACAGAAAAATTAGGACGACGACGCAGAGCTGCATGATGGTGTGACTAACTGGTTAAAATCAGAGGCGGTAGACTTTTATGACGCCGGCATTTCAAATCTAGTTCACTGCTATGATAAGTGTCTTAATTTGTTTGGTGATTATGTAGAAAAATAGCATTTTAGTTGTACTTTCAAATGTATGTAATAACATTTTTTTCTTGTACTTAGTTTTTTTTAATATCAAAACGTGACAGACTTTCTGGACTACCCTCGTATTTCATTCGCACATCGAAAATATATCATGGAAAATTATGAGAAAAGTAAATAAAATATATGGGTGAATCCTTATCGTATTATTTGCTATTGTAAATTTTTGTATGTAATATTTTCATAATAATTATTGTAAAAGTATATTATTATAATTATTGTATCTAATTTGTCCATTTTTCTTAATATCATATAACCAGTAAAATATGTGAATATTTACGCGCCAAAAGTGCAAGTGCTACCACATCAAGAAATACAAATTTCACTAAACATATTGCGGTAGACCACATACTATAGTAGCACCTATTTATTTATGAAAAAGAATGAAAATAAAGTACAGGCCTAACGTTTATACATTTATTGATCAATACTTAAAACATCAGCCATGATGTAGGCCTAACAGTTTCATTTATAAAAATACTTATAAAAGTATTTTATACTTAAATACTTTAGAAAGTGTTTTGTTGTTACTTTTTAATCAGTGTGTACACATATTTAAATAATGCGCATGCTTAGTGACGTCATTATTTGTTTATTTGAGATATTTTTCTTATAATGAACCGAGTATTACTTGAGTCCCAACTCCGTGTAGTTGGGAGGAATGCAGTGCGTTGTTATAGTAGTGGGAGAATGAATGAGTTAGCAGTGTTTCACAGCTGCTGTATTTGTAGTGGTAGCGTGTACTAACTAGACCAAAAAAATATTCTTATCATCCATCGCATTAATTTAACAAATACCTACCGGGTTATTAACTTGGTCGGATTCATAATATTTAACTTACCAATTTGTATCAAACTATGTAAATAAATAAATGTAATAAATACAAACAAATATGTTAAATACGGAAAGTTTGAAAACGAATGTTCTGTATTAGAGTAATACAACAATCGTTCTCCCAGCATGCATCACTCATTCATTATTACTCACTCGTACCCATCACTTCGCAACTACACTGAGCTTGGAACCGCACAATATACTATCCTTTAAAATATGAACACGATCTATTGAGAAATATTTAAAATACAGCGCGATATATGAAGAGCCGACTTGTCATCAGCTCCTGGCAGTCTTTCGTAAAAATTTAAATCGGCTCAATCACCTTTTGGCGTTATAAAGGTTAAAAAAATAGCTAGTGAAATTGATTCAAACAGGTGGTGTTAACATATACGATAAAATTCTAGTTAAAGTATACACACAATCCAATCATGTTAGTCAACTTAATTAATTTGGTTAATACATTACTGATCATAAAATACATAAAGATGCAAACTATTACTATTATCGGTTACAAAAACATGCAAACAATTAATTACGATATGCTTCATAAAAATTAAGGGGAGAGTGAAATACTAAACTGTAAAAAAATTATTATAATAGTGCGATAGTTTTTTTTTCAATTTATAAACTACAACCCAACTCTGCTACAATTCATTTTCTACAGTTGTTAAAAATTATTTTTTGATCTTTAATGAGTAAAACTGATTTTTATATTGTTATTTTCTCTTGCCTATATAAGTATATAGGAAGGAAAGTAATGTTTTCATGTCGATTTTACAAAATCGAGTTTTCACTGGATCTGCACGCTTTCAAACCCACTGAACCCAAAAAAACATGTTTTTAGCGACTGCTGTGTGTGTGTCTGTGTGGATGAACAGAATATCTCAACAACGGAAGATCGTATGAAGTTGAAACTTAAGTTAGATACTACTAGAGGGACTCGACACGAACATTTTCATCAAAATCGGTCAACCGCAAGTAGTTTATTCGTATCATTTTTCACTTTTTAGCAATTTTCTAAAAAACGGCCAATGCAAATAATTAACAATATAACCTAACAATAGTAATAAAACATTAGAAATAAACAAAAGAAACTAACCTCAATAAACATAACCTAATTTTCATCATGAGTAAAAGACGCAAAATGAAAATCAACCTCAGTTTGGCTTAAAAGTACGAAAAATCACTCTTTCACGCTAAACTAAGCTCTGTACAGAAACATGCCTCATAAAAGTTGTAGATCTTTTAAGTTCCTATAAATTTGATTATATACTACACTTTTGACGTAAAATGCATACTAAGGCCGAAATCTTAAAAAAATCAATTTTTAACCCGTTTTCATGAGAAAGAAACAGAACATCGCTAATCACCATTAAACTAAGCGTTACACAAAAAATACTTGAAATTAAAGTTGTAGGATTTTAAATTCTCTACATTTTTTATTATAGAAATTTTTGCACTAAAATGCACATTAAAGCCGCAATCTTTAAAAAACAATTTTTTTACTTGAAAACAATCTCACCAAGTATTTCAGCAAACATGGCGCCTACACTATCTTGTAGAACATAAAAAATATAGTAAATTAGGCGATTTATAAAAAAATCGTAGGACCAGTTTTTAAGAAAATCGCAAAAAACTGAAAAATTACACAAATAAACTACTACTTCCGGTTGACCGATTTTGATGAAAATGTTCGTGTCGGGTCCGGTAATGATACGTAACTTAAGTCTCAAGTTCGTACGATGTTCCGTTCTTGAGATATTCTGTTCACACACACATACAGACCAATCGCTAAAAACATGTTTTTTGGGTTCAGGGGGGCCGAAAACGTGGTAGATCCGGTGAAAACTCGATTTCGAAAAATCGGCGTGAAAACAATACTTTCCTTCCTATACATTCATATAGGCAAGAGAAAGTAAAAAATATCGGTAGAGCTTAGTTTAGTCAATTAGTGATTTTCCGTATTTTTAAGCCAAATAAGGTTGGATTTTCATTTTACATCATCATACGTAATTAAAATTAGGTTATGTTTTTTGCTTTCTCTTGCTTATATGAATATAAAGGAAGGAAAGTATTGTTTTCATGCCGATTTTTCAAAATCGGGTTTTCACCGGATCTACACGTTTTCAGATCCCCTGAACCCAAAAAAACATGTTTTTAGCGATTGGTCTGTGTGTGTGTGTTTGGGTGTGTGTGAACAGAATATCTCAAGAACGGAACATCGTACGAACTTGAAACTTAAGTTACATACCACTTCCGGACCCGACACGAACATTTACATCAAAATCGGTCAACCGGAAGTAGTACCTAGTTTATTCGTGTAATTTTTCACTTTGTTGCGATTTTCTTAAAAACTGGTTCTACGATTTTTTTAAAAATCGCCTGGTTTACTAAATTTTTTATGCTCT
Organism: Catonia carolina; assembly: GCA_035578175.1. Taxonomy (NCBI): domain Eukaryota; kingdom Metazoa; phylum Arthropoda; class Insecta; order Hemiptera; family Achilidae; genus Catonia; species Catonia carolina. The sequence continues at coordinate 4,093,334 of JAQMRL010000019.1, read as the reverse complement.
ACAAGATAGGGTAGGCGCCATGTTTGCTGAAATTCTTGGTGAAGCTGTTTGCACGCAAAAAAATTGTTTTTTTAAGATTGCAACTTTATAGGCCTTATGCATTTTAGCGCAGAAATGTATATATAATAAAAATTGTAGAGAATTTTAAATCCTACAACTTTTATTTCAAACATTTTTTTTGTATAACGCTTAGTTTATCGGTAATTAGCGATTTTCTGTTTTTTTCTCACGAAAACGTGAGAAAATGGAATTTTTTTTAAAGATTTCGGCCTTAGTATGCATTTTACGACAAAAGTGTATAATAAAATTTATAGGAAATTAAATGATCTACAACTTTTAAATAAAGAATTTTTCTAGTTTAGCGTGAAAGAGTGATTTTCCGTATTTTTAAGCCAAACTGTGGTCGATTTTCATTTTGCGTCTTTTACTCATGATGAAAATGAGATTATGATTATTGAGGTTAGTTTTTTGTTTATTTCTAATGTTAATTTATATTATTATATATTTGCCAATTGGTAAGAGAAAGTTGTGTGAGTGTTTCACATGAGATTCTTTAATTGTACATTGTAAATAATGATTTAACATAGGTTATATTGTTTATCAGTTTATTTATTCACTTAAAACCTAATTTGGTTAGGATAATTTAACTCTAATACAGTATGATTTAAAATATAAACAATGAGCAGAGTTGATTTGTAAAATTAAATGAAATATATTACTTAAAAAATAAACTGTTAACACTAGCTGGAATGTATATTAAAAATATCAAACTAAAATCCACCTGGATAAGAGATACCAAGAAAGTTTAAAAGACTTCGTGTAAAACGTTAGTATTTTTGTTATGAAACATCCATAATACAATTCTGAATGGTTCTCGTAAAAAAAAAAAACAATTTTTTTCTATTAACTGCAGTAATTATTTTTAAACTACATCAATCTCTCCTTATTTGCGAGAGTTTAGTTCGGCGAACTTGCCAAGAATATGGAAACCAAGTTTATAATTATGGAAAACTTATAGTTATGAGACGAGGGTATGTTCGCATTTAAACAACTTCATACTTTTATTACAGCTATATATTGTGTACTGTACGCGCGCCAGCTAATGATCTCTGTCGCCTGGGGAAGTGGGGCGGGTGGCGTAATAGAATGTGAGTAATATATTTTTGTCTTATCGGGCAGTACAAAAACATTTAGTCATCATGTAAAATATATTATTATTATGTCTATGTATTTATTTATTATAGGCCTACTTATTATTGCTTTTCACAACGGATACACGTGTCACAATATACAGTTGTACATTTCTGCTTGTGCGTCTCGGATGTGTTAATCATTATTCATGAGTTTTGATCACTAAAGTGATTTCTATTTTGAAATTTAAAGTGTGTTAACGTGCCAAAAGTTATTTGTTTTGTGTTAGGTAAATTTCAACGTGTATTTTTCATACCTTTTGTTTTATTTTAATATGCCTTTTCGGAAAAATAATGCGGTAATTCATTCGGAAAGGCGACAAATTATTGCATCAGTTATAAAAAAACTGTGATGAGGAATCGCGTAAAGGAGCGTAACTGCATCCCGTTAAAAATAGGCCTATAAATTAAGGACTGCAATACAATGAAAGAAAAGTAAAAGAGTTACTATATATTATAGAATAAATTGAAATAATAAAACAAAAGGTTACTTTATAATGACAAGAACATTATGATAAATGTTTTTTTACTTTCTCTTGCCTATATGAATATATAGGAAGGAAAGTATTGTTTTCATGTCGATTTTTCGAAATCGAGTTTTCACCGGATCTATACGTTTTCAGACCCCCTGAACCCAAAAAACATGTTTTTAGCGATTAGTCTGTGTGTGTGTGTGAACAGAATATCTCAAGAACGGAACATCGTACGAACTTGAAACTTGAAACTTAAGTTACATATCACTACCGGACCCGACACGAACATTTTCATCAAAATCGGTCAACCGGAAGTACTAGTTTATTCGTATAATTTTTCACTTTTTTGCGATTTTCTCAAAAACTAGTCCTACGATGTTTTTGAAAATCGCCTGGTTTACTACATTTTTTATGCTCTACAATATAAGGTAGGCGCCATGTTTGCTGAAATTCTGCTTGAGGCTGTTTTTACGAAAAAACATTTTCTTTTTAAGATTGCGGCTTTAATATGCATTTTAGCGCAAAACGTTATATAATAAAAGTTGTAGAGAATGTAAAATTCTACAACTTTTATTTCAAACATTTTTTTGTATAACGCTTAGTTTAGCGGTAATTAGCGATTTTCTGTTTTTTTCTCACGAAAACGTGAGAAAAATCGATTTTTTTAACATTTCGGTCTTAGTATGCATTTTACGACAAAAGTGTATATAATTAAATTTATAGAAAATTAAAAGATCTACAACTTTTGTTTAGAGCATTTTTCTCTACAGAGCCTAGTTTAGCGTGAAAGCGTGATTTTCCGTATTTTTAAGCCAAAATGAGTTCGATTGTCATTTTGCGTCATTCACTCATGATTAAAATAAGGTTATGTTTTTGAGGTTAGTGTTTTGTTTATTTCTAATATTTTATTAATAATGTTAGGTTTATTATTAATTATTTGCATTGGCAAGAGAAAGTTGAAGGACTGATGAGTGTTTCACACCAGATTTTTTATGAATAGTATAATCTTTTACTGCATGCCGTAACAGAAATTCCTCACACGGATCACGAGCTGACGCGCTTATAATATTGTGTACTTACGTTCTCCTTGACTATTTTAAGTATACATACATATTCTTTTGTAGTCATTTCACAAAACTTGATATATTACACACATATTAAAGTTATTATAGTTGACAATTTAAACGACTCAATTCCAACATGTACACCCGAACCGACACAGTGTTGATAACTGATTGGAAAAAGACAAAATCCTAGTTGGTTAGGTTAAGTTAGTTCTACCACCGTATGATTTCAAGCGTAAAACGGACTGATGAACAGTACCAGTGGCTCTCCTTGCGAAGAAAATGAAAACTACATAAATGTAAAATATTTTCATTTTCAGAATGAACCTGTTATTATTCCTCCACTATTATAAATCTATCAATCCTACTAAACTATCTGCCTGTCTCATATCCGGTATGGTATTTTAGTATGGGGTAATTCTAGCATGGGTAATATGAATAGGGTTTTTAAAATTCAAAAGAAAGCTATTAGGTGTATGGTGGGAGCTAACCAGCTAACCTCATGCAGGCCACTATTTAAGGAGCTTAAATTGCTTACAGTTCCCTGCCTCTACATTTTTGAGGTGATTATGTATGTTAGGCAAAATAATTTTATGCAGAATTTCAATGTTCACAATCATAACACGAGAAACAGGAATGATTATTATGTGGCTAATCACTCCACAAAATTGTTTGAACAAAAACCTACTTATGCAGGGAGAAAATTCATAAATAAATTACCCCAATCTTTAAAGTGTTGTGAGGATTTGAATTCCTTTAAAAAAAATTTAAAAAATTACTTGATCGGTGAAACTTTTTATAGCGTACAAGAATTTCTTTCTTGATAGTAGTGATACATAGTGTGTTTCTTATACAGTATGTATTTCAGGTATTACATCTGCCGACATGTCCTATACTCCCCCTGGAGTCTCCAGGGCGCAAAAAAAAAAAAAAAAAAAAAATTTATATACAGGGTGATTCAAAACTATACAGCTATCTCTTGGGATCTCATTCTATATCTAAAAATAAGAAAAAAAGTTCATATAAACATATGCCTGAAAACGCTTAGTTAGCGAGTTACGGCTAGCGAAAAATTTCACCTAGAACTCTGTACCCTCGGTGAAGTAAGGCGGTATAAAAATGTTAAAGGTAGTTACAAAGAATACAAATACGAATGTTTCTTATGTTTTTCAATCTGAAAAATTGAATAAAATTGGTTCCAGAGCTGTAAATGCAATACTTTCAGAGATATCTTACATAAAACACAAGAATTGGTGCAAAGAAATAACACATTTTTGTGTTTACCGTAATATTACTTCCATAAATGGTAAATAAAGGTGTAGTTTTTTTTAAAATAAATTTGTAAAAAATGTAATTCTGAAAAGATTCATGTGAATTACTCAGGAAAAAATGAATAATAGATATTGAAATTTCGCTTTAAAATCAAAACAGACGCACATAAAAAAACATATTTAACTGCATAAAATAATATTAACTAATATGTTATGCAATTAAGGATGTGCGTTTTATGTGCGTCTGTTTTGATTTTAAATAAAGCGAAATTTCAATATCTATTATTCATTTTTTCCTGAGTAATTCACATGAATCTTTTCAGAATTACATTTTCTACAAATTTATTTAAGAAAAACTACACATTTATTTACCATTTATGGACGTAATCTTACGTTAAACACAAAAATTTGTTATTTCTTTGCACCAATTCTTATGTTTTATGTAAGATATCGTAGTGTTCAGATTACTTGTAATTACTGTAGTTTCATAAAGCTACAACTTAATTAATTATTTTAACCATTACATTTAACAAAACAATTTTTTTCTACTTCTTAATGTTTACCGCTTTTATGTTTCAAAAACTCAACACATTCACTATCACGCATGTTAACAAAACACAGCTTACAAAACTTTTAACTTCAGTCTACGAAGAAAATCGAAACGAACCGATACAATTCCAAAAGATAACTGATGAAACTAAAAATGAGTTAAACACGGGCAAGTGCAAACAGTTATATTAAACTAGCCACAGACATTAATTTTAATGATACGAAATAAACAATCTGAAATGATAACCAACGAATCACTGGAATAGTTTACTGTCCTGTTATAATTCAAGCGCATTAGTCTTGTATTACTTGTGACCAAAAATTTAACTGAGTCTATAATAAAAACCCATTAATCATAAATATTAATGTAATAATAATAAATAATGTAACGAAAAATAACAATGTAAGAGTAACAATAGTAAAAGTTTTATTTGCTAATGGTAAACTAATGTTCGATTCATAAAACATTTTCAAACAAATGAATTGAACGTGTTTTTATAATATTAAACTTGGAGCGAATATAGTGTTGTATGGAATTTATTTTTTGATCATGCTGTGTGTATTTTTAAATTAATGCGCATGCTCACTTGTATTGCTGGTTGCCTACGTCGGAGTACTCTTAGCGTAGACAGACTCTACAGCGAATAGTCAAAACAACACCTACGTATGTCACCGCACTAGGCAGAGCCTACTGCCTACCGAATAGCAATGAGATGATTAGTATAAAATACACCAACTACGGTGGTATGCGGGCCGCACATGCGCAGTAAGTAGCTCCCCCACCACAGCGTCGTAGCCTGATACAGGCTGCCTCTAAAGTAGTACTCACTATTCATTGTGTTCTGTTCATGCGGTAATCGTTTTGACATTTGTGTCGCTTTCGAAAGCCGCACGCCGTCGAAATTAGTTGCACGCGCACAAAATACGGGGAAAATGTCTGCGATTCATTTTAGGGTAATAGGCAATAAGTTTTTTTATAAATGATGTACCTACCATAAGTTTTAACAGGCCCGAAAGAGAGGTACGTCATAACCTCATTCTGTTATATTTACTGTACGGTTCTTTTTGTTAAAATTTCATACAACTGATATTGTGCGTGTGTAGTTGATTTCTAAAATTTGACGTATGTTTGGTATAAAATTCACAACTATAAAAATTGATTCAGCTTCTTGGAATATTAACAGGAAGGAGACACCAGACACGATGATCTATCTTTGACTTCCCTTCAAAAAGTGATTTTTTCAAGCTCGTTTATTATTTCTCTTTCTGCATATATCAAATTACAGATAAAATTTTATATTTTATAACAAAATAATAAAACGTATATTATGTAATCCTGGAAAAGAAGTTATATTAGCCTACAAGATACGCAAAAAATGCGATGAGATTTAAACGTCTAACTTTGTACGAGCGTATCTTATATAAATATCAGAGTATAATAATAACATTTATAGTGTAATAAAATAAGATCCATTAGGAAGCGAAGGTAATATTTTCAAAATTTCTTGATGAAAAATGAGTTTGTTAGAGTGTAGTGAACGAAACTGGCCGGCAGAGTGCCCTACCGTACCGCGTATTGTCACTATTGTGCTTGAACACCGTGCACTGATTGAAATGAGTTGAGGGGAACGGCGGACGCAACACGTTCTATCTCTGTCCCGCTACCCTCCCTACATGCCACCGTAACTGGCGAACAGTATACACTGTTATGACGTAGCAAGAGTCTGGTACTTCGTCTGTCCCCTTCATCCCGCAGGTGCACAAAGCTTAGATTCATATAGTATATAAAATTCGATGTATGTGTGTGTGTGTGTGTATGTTCCCCTTTATCTCCTAAATTACTGAACCAATTTTCATGCAGGTTTTTTATGTGGTAACTATGATGCCGGTGCAGGTTTTACGCTAATGTAACCCTTAAAAAGTTAGCCCTGAAGGGTTGAAAATAATGTTTATGTCCTACATTAAGGCTTTAATGAGGTTAGATAATCTGCTGCTTTTAAACCAGCTGATATGATTCAAATAAAAATTTGTCATAAATAAAGTCATATGATTTAGCAAATAGCGAAGTGCTGCTAAGAATCAGCTGGTGACAACATCACATGATAATTTTATCGTATTTTATTACGTAGATAAGATTTTGTATTGTTGAGTATTTTATAAAAGTAAAGTTCGTGTTTCTTTAAATTTGTTTTAATTTTCTTTTAATTGGCGAGTGATCAATTGCTTTGATATTGTATTTTGACTTTTATTTTATTCAACGTACATTAAGTTATATGGTTTTGATAATTATTATTACTTTCTCTTGCCTACATGAATATATAGGAAGGAAAGTATTGTTTTCATGTCGATTTTTCGAAAACGAGTTTTCACCGAATCTACACGTTTTCAGACCCCCTGAACCCAAAAAAAACATGTTTTTAGCGATTGGTCTGTGTGTCTGCGTGTGAACAGAATATTTAAGAACGGAACATTGTAAGAACTTGAAATTTAAGTTACATACCACTACCGGACCCGACAGGAACATTTTCATTAAAATCGGTCAACCGGAAGTAGTAGTTTATCCGTATAATTTTTCACTTTCCTGCGATTTTCTTAAAAACGGCTCCCACGACTTTTTTTAAAAATCACCTCATTTACTACATTTTTTATGTTCTACATGATAGGGTAGGCGCCATGTCTGCTGGAATTCTTGGGAAGGCTGTTCTCTCGTAGAAAAACTGGTTTTTTTACGGTTACGGCCTTAATATGGCGTTTGAGCGCAAAAGTGCATATAATCAAAGTTGAAGAACATTAAAAAACCTACAACTTTTATTTTGAACATGTTTTTGTATAACGCTTAGTTTAGCAGTAATTAGCAATTTCCTGTTTTTTTTTTTCAAGAAAATCTGCAAAAAAATTGGGTTTTTGAAGATTCAGCCTTAGTATGCATTTTACGACAAAAATATATAATCAAATTTCTAGGGAATTTAAAGATCTACAACTTTTATATTGCGCATTTTTCTCAACAGAGCCCAGTTTACTGTGAAAAAGAGATTTTCCGTATTATTAAGCCAAACTGAGGTTGATTTTCATTTTGCATTATTCATTCGATTAAAATAAGGTTATATTTTTGAGGTTAGTTTGTTGTTTATTTCTTATGTTTTATTACTAATTTTAGGTTATATTGGCATTTTTGCATTGGCAAGAGAAAGTCGTGTGAGTGTTTCACACCAGATTTTTACTTTCTCTTCCCTATATGAATATGTAGGGAATGAATGTATTGTTTTATGTAGATTTCCCGAAATCGATTTTTCACTGGTGAAAAAATTATAAATGCAGTTAAGAATGTGCGTTTTATGTGCATCTGTTTTGATTTTAAATAAAGCGAAATTTCAATAACTATTATTCATTTTTTTTCTAAGTAATTCACATGAATCTTTTCAGAATTAAATTTTCTACAAATTTATTTAAGAAAAAATACACCTTTATTTACCATTTATGGAAGATATGTCTGAAAGTATTGCATTTACAGCTCTAGAACCAATCTTATTCAATTTTTCAGATTAAAAACCACAAGAAACAATATTGTATTTGTATCTTTGTAACTAACTTTAACATTTTTATACGGCCTTACTTCACCGAGGGTACAGAGTTCTAGGTGAAATTTTTCGCTAGCTGTAACTCGCTAACTAAGCGTTTTCAGGCATATGTTTGCATGAACTTTTTTTCTTATTTCTAGCTATAGAATGAGATCCCAAGAGATTGCCGTATAGTTATGAATCACCTGGTATAATTTAAGTTCTAGAAATAAACAAACTCTATTTTAAGAATTTTCTAGTACAGAGCCTAGTTCAGCATCAATTAGTTATTTCCCGTATTTTTAAGTTCTACAGAAATTTATTTTCATTTTGCGTCATTCACTCATGATTAAAATTAGGTTATGTTTTTTCACTGACGGCCCCACAATTATCACGCTGCAGATGGTTCCAGAACCTACAGCGGGGCGCACTAACGACACGTAGCCATGAAGTGGATTCGCCGAATGGTATAATCACTTGGGTCTTGAGTTTGCCCTCGTTTGCAACGAGGAGTAAAGGGGGAACAGCATCAATGCACATGCGCGACTGCTTTAATTTCAGAACATAAACTACACCCAGAGCATAGCCTATACAGTATATTGTGGAACCTTTTTTAGGTTAACGGTACGAATATAACTGTTTGTTACCGTAAACAGAAATGTTAGTTTCTCAAAAATGTAGGCAGACTATTCACAGTGCTGAATGAAATCTAATATACAGTGTAATAAAATGCTGTGAAGTTGAAACTAAACAAAAATGCCTTTCACTGCCTCTTAACAAAAGCCATGAGCGAGTGGCTAACAACTGTGATGTTTCTCTTCCCACAATTCAAATAATAAAGAAGGAAATTAAAAATGTGAAGAAGCTATTCTTCAACAGTTCTGTTGACACCTGATAAAAAAAGGAAACTGTTAGGTAGGTACTAGTGAGACTGATAGTGAAGATGCCGGTGACAGCGATAGTAAAGAAGGCGATTCATTTGTAGAATATTTTGTCCCAATGGAATAAGATAGCTGGTAATTACAGTAAATCAAACATTTCTAGTCATGTAATTAAGCTATAGGCAGTATTACAGGACAGATTTATTTCTTATAAGGTTTATGAAGAAAAAATTTTCTCTGAATAAACCACAGCTGACAAAATCTATGTATAAACTGCACGGTAGTGAAATGTACGAGTAGTGCGCAGTGTTCAGGTTGGTACCACTGGCAAGTTTTCACTTCCCTTCCTCACAGCCCATCCAAACCCAAAAGGCAATCTCGTAACTTTAGTATCTATATTTAAGCGATCGCACTGAACTACAAGAGACACTCATCATCCAGCTCCTGACTGAGGAAGAAGAGCCCAGCAGAGATCAGATGCACCATCTCTGGTTGGCGCTACATTCCCGCACCGGTCAGCCTTCGCCTACCCGGAAGTCTGTGAGTGCCTGATGGTACCACGGTGAAGATCGAGTTCAACAAGAGACCTGAGAGTACTGCCTCGACCACGCTATTGGCCGATGGCCTACACCGAACCGACACTGCGGGGCTCTGAGGGCACCACTGTCACGCTGGCCTACGCCGAACCGAAACTGCGGGCTCTGAGGGCACCACTGTCACGCTACAGTGGCGACTCAACTGCCGCTGAGGAAGAGCTAGGCCTGAACCCGGTAGCCGAGCCATCACTCTTCGGGCACCTCTCTCAACACGCCGACTCGCTGCTTCGGACTACCAACAACGGTCTTTTTCAGGGCCACCAAATTCGCAAACCCGGTTTTGACACAAGTCGGCCCCAGTTTTTAATATTACATTTTTTTTTTTTTTAATTCATTTATTTAACGTCGCATCAACTACAACGGTCATTAGCGACGACGTTGGGGTGTAACTTTTTGTACAATGGAGGATGAAATGATTTTTTTGTAACGTATGAAAATATGCTGTGGCTGAGTGGGATTCGAACCCAGGACCGCATGATGAGAGGCGAGCACGTTACCAACTGCACCAATGCGGTCGGCTATTACATTATTAACTAATGATTAAACATACATTATTTATATTTAAATTTAATTATTTATATGGTTCATTATTTACATTTGCAAGAGAAAGTCATATGAATGTTTCAACCAGATTTTTTAAAAAATATTTCTAAGACATCACTCCAGCTATGCGTTAACATTTATTAAACACAAAATAAAAATACAATAATATTAAATTTAAATAAAAAAAAAAATGAAATGAAACGAAGATAAATTTGTTAAAAAATATTAACAAAACTCACCATAGATGCAGAATCACGATTACACGAGTTGATACAATTAGTTGGTACAGGCCTGTAAGACATATCACCTTCTGGCTCCTACCCATACCAAAAAGTCACGTGTCAATCAGATCAGGCAGGCACATGCAAAAAATGCATAGAGATAGAAGAAGAAATTATGAAAAACGCAAAAATCAAGATCTAGCATTCAAGTATTATTACTGAAAAAAAAACTACTACTTAGTACTATTTATTATTAATCACGACAAAACGTAAATGTTAGACACAATTATTATAATAATACGAGGGTTATCCAGAAAATAATCTCCGTTTTGAAATAAAAAGTAAACGAGTGAAGATACAAAAACTTTATTATATACATATTAAAACTATAGTTTTTCTCTATTTTTCAACATAGTCGTCAAACAGATTCAAGCACTTGTCGTACCTTGGAACAGTCTTTGAAATACCCTCTGCATAAAAATCTGCCGCCTGTGAATGTAGCCAACCATTCACAGCGTTTCTCGGTATGACTTTGAAGGAGAAGAATTTTTGAACAGGATTGTTACTGGCGATGAGACTTGGGTAGCCTACATGAATACCGAGACAAAACAGCAGTCAATGCAATTGGGACATACCACTTCTCAAAACAAGCCAAAGAAAGTCTGTCAAACTTTTTTGACGAGGAAACTTATGGCTACCGTTTTTTGGGAAGCTAAGGGCATCTTACTCGTTGATTTTATGGAACGAGAAACGACCATCACTTCTACTGTCTACTGTGAAACTTTAAACAGACTAAGAAGAGCGATCCAAAACAAGCGTCGTGGCCTTCTGACTCGTGGTGTTGTGTTTGTGCATGACAACGCTCGCCCTCATACAGCTCGAAGAACAAATGAACTTTTGGCCAAGTTTAAATGGGACGTTTTCGATCATCCCCCATACACCCCGGACTTGGCTCCTAGTGACTTTCACCCGTTCCCGAACATGAAGCGGTGGCTTGCATCTCAGCGGTTCGCCAATGACGAAGAGCTTCAAAACGCCGTGAATGGTTGGCTACATTCACAGGCGGCAGATTTTTATGTAGAGGGTATTTCAGAGACTGTTCCAAGGTACGATAAGTGCTTGAATCTGTTTGGCGACTATGTAGAAAAATAGAGAAAAACTGTAGTTTTAATATGTATATAATAAAGTTTTTGTATTTTCACTCGTTTACTTTTTATTTCAAAACGGAGGTTATTTTCTGGATAACCCTCGTAGTTTCATATGGCAATACAAACTTTTGTATGTTCTGATGTATTCAATGTGCTGTTTGTTAACCTATTACCACATATAAACGGGAGCTTACTTGATTGCTAGCATAAGGAATTCAGTTGGAGAGAATTGTTTGTACAATTCCCCTCCACCAATAACGTAATAGTAGTAATAATACCATTACTACGTGCTGTGCTAAAAATATTAGTCATAAACCATTTCGAATAACTACTGTAGTACCAAAATATTTTATTAGATTTTTAACTAATAATATTTTAAAATACGAGATCTCAATCAGATCAAAATCAGCTGTTTGACAGCTAAATTTTTGGAGACGAAGGTTCCTGGTTCAAATCCTAGTAAAGGTAGTTACTTTTATACGGATTTGAATACTAGACAGTGGTTACCGATTTACTTTGATGGTTGGGGTTGAATTAACCATACTCTCTTGGGAATGGTCGGCCTGGGTCTGTTCAAGACTACACCTCATTTACACGTCATACACATCATCCTCATTTCATTGGGTCATGGGGTTGCTTATTGTTCTAAATTGAACAGATTGCAACGTACACAAATTAGGAATAAAAAAAAAATATATATATATATATATATCAATTTTTTAAACATGTTGTACTGTGTGCTGAATTTACTTTAGACAATATTATTAAACCACCAGTAAACACACAAAATTAGCAAGAATGATCTTACCGTTAAAAAGGCCTTTTCAGATCCCTGGATCCATCATCAGTTAACTCACAAACACTATAAAAATCTTTCACTGGCAATGCATTGCCTTGTCAATTCAAGTCATGACTGAATAAAATTATTTCTTATCAAACAGGTGTACCAATAGAAACAGATCATCTTGCTCAAAATTTACCTGGTGGTTTATTAGTTTAAAATTTTTGTGTTTATAAATGTAATATTTCTCCAAATGTTCAAGTTTATTTTTATCATTACAAATTTCCAAGATTTCAAGATTATTTTCTATATCTGTAATTTTATGTTTGTTGGAAATCATGTGCTCTGCTACATTTGAAACTGTTTTCTTTTTATTCTTAAATGCCCTCAACTGTTCCAAAAATCTGGCTTTAAAGGATCTATCTGTTTTCCCTATATATATAGCCTCACAATCCGTGCATTTTATTTTATAGATACCGCTTTGATGATATTTATTCAATGAATAATCCTCTGTGCAACTGAAATATCTTGAAATACCATTGGCTGGTTTAAATGCAATCGTGTATTGATCTCTATTATAAACATTTATTATTTTAATGGTGTTTTCATTTATGTAGTTGTAAGAAATATATTTTTTATTAAATTTTTTTTTTTAGATTCATTTATTGGGATTAGAGTAGTATTTTTATTATAATTTCTCCTTTTTAAGTAACCCTTATATAAACCATCAATAAATTCATTGTTGTAACCATTTTTCAAAGCTATATTTTTTATAAGTTGTATTTCATTATCCAATATTGTTTGGTTACCATGAGAATAGATAATAGCTCTATGTATCATGCCGAAATAAGTGTTCCTTTTATGTGACCATGGGTTATTTGAATTTTTATGAATTGTTGTGTTATGGTTGGTAGGTTTTTGTATAGACGCTAGTTTCTATCTTGCTGTTATTAATCTTTATATTTATATCCAGAACATTTATTGTTCTATTTTTATCAGTTTCAAATGTAAATTTAAGTTTACTATTGAATGAGTTGAGCTTATTTAATATGATAGTATGCTCTGATGTTATATTTGGATTGTAGATAACTAATATGTCATCAACATATCTTGCCCATAAGACTATATCATGTATTTGTGTTATGCTATATACAATGATGTTTTCAAAATGTTGAATATATACTTCTGACATAATCGCTGATAGTGGCATACCCATGGGTAATCCCTCATCCTGTGAATAGAATTTATTGTTGAATGAAAAGTAATTTTGTTTGCATATATTTCGTATAATAGTGATTATTGTATTAATAAAACTTTCCAGTTGCACAGAGGATTATTCATTGAATAAATATCATCAAAGCGGTATCTATAAAATAAAATGCACGGATTGTGAGGCTATATATATAGGGAAAACAGATAGATCCTTTAAAGCCAGATTTTTGGAACAGTTGAGGGCATTTAAGAATAAAAAGAAAACAGTTTCAAATGTAGCAGAGCACATGATTTCCAACAAACATAAAATTACAGATATAGAAAATAATCTTGAAATCTTGGAAATTTGTAATGATAAAAATAAACTTGAACATTTGGAGAAATATTACATTTATAAACACAAAAATTTTAAACTAATAAACCACCAGGTAAATTTTGAGCAAGATGATCTGTTTCTATTGGTACACCTGTTTGATAAGAAATAATTTTATTCAGTCATGACTTGAATTGACAAGGCAATGCATTGCCAGTGAAAGATTTTTATAGTGTTTGTGAGTTAACTGATGATGGATCCAGGGATCTGAAAAGGCCTTTTTAACGGTAAGATCATTCTTGCTAATTTTGTGTGTTTACTGGTGGTTTAATAATATTATCTAAAATATATATATATATATATATATATTCAGACCAATTTGTTTGGTTAATTGCGTGCATCTGTAGAGTATACTTTAGTGTGGTTTGCAGTTAAATTCTTGCAATTTATAATTTAAATTTTTATTGGGACTAATTAAATGCATATTTTAAAATGAAATGAAATTACTGTATATTGAAATAAGGTTGTAGGCATGTGCGTACATTAAAATTTGTAGACCTTGTTGAAAGAATAGGTTATGAATACACTTTATACGGAACTGTGTGTACATGTAGACCAAGAGTTGTGCCAGTTCGAATTGTCCAAAGTATACATAATTGAGAGTATGTTGTCACCAAATTCCTTACTACAAAAACTGAAAGTTCAGCTTCGAAGACCCTTTTTTTATTGAATTTCAACCCCTAAAAATATGTATTTATGTGTCACCTACAAATTTATGTATCATGGGGTACTCATAAAAAAACTGAACTATTTTTTTTATGTATTCATTTCCATTCAAAGTACTTTAGTGGCACTAATAAACCTTATATTCCATTGTTTAAAAAAAAATTTCACCACAGCAAAGTTAACAAAACGCTTTAATATCTGTTTTCATTCATAATCAAAACATCATGATTTGTTGCCACCTGTGACTTTGGCAAAAATTTTTGGATAATTTTTAAAAACTTCTTTTATTAATCAATAAAAGATTTTCTTTTAGCTTTTATTTGTTATTGGGAACTGTACATTCTTGACAACTACCCAATTTGATCGCTGCCCTTCTGTATTATTTGATGTGAATTAGGCATGGGTTTGAACAGGGACTCCCAGTAGAGTTTGTTCATGGATGGCTGTCAGCTGGTCCCCATACAAAGTCGCTTGCCCAACCGGTGTTACTTAATGAATAATAGCGACTTTCTACCAGCTGACTGACTGGGCTGGCCCGGAGGCCTCAATAAAAGATAATCTGATTTATTAATTATAAGAACAGTATGCTTCTTTGCGACCTTGTTTTTGTTCAGCAGTTGGCAGACAGCCACCCTTTTCATCCCCAAATATTTCATTAAAATTCATGAACTGAACTCTAAATCACTCAAGAGAGCTTTCCAACTTCTTCAATTATCTGTTTGGGCCGTGAAAGGATGAGAAAACCATTCAAACACATGAATTTTCCCAATAGCATCATCCTTATACACCAGTTTTAACATTTTAAGAATGTCTGTGTGCTCTTCATGAGAATCAGCCATAGCAAAATGATAAGGACATGAAACAAGTGTCACTAAAAAGTTCATACAAGCAGAACGGAACCATTCTTAGCAACAATTTACTGACTAGGGAGTGGTATAGGTAGTCACTTAAGTCATGAGTTTGCCCTTGTTTGCAACGAGGGGTAAAGGGGGAACAGCATCAGTACGCATGTGCGACTGCTTTAATTTCAGTACGACAAACATAACAACTTATACTATACCCAGAGCATATACAATATATCGCGGAACCTTTTGAATGTTGACTGTACGAATATAACTGTTTGTTATCGTAACAGAAATGTCAATTTCTCAAAAACGTGGTCGAACTATTCACAGTGCTGAAAGAAATCTAATATGCAATGAAATAAAATGTTGTTAAGTTGAAGCTAAATACAAATGCCTATCCATGCCTCTTAACAAAAGCCATGAGCTAGCGGCTAGCTACTGTGATGTTTCTCTTTCCACAATTTGAAAAATAAAGAAGGAAATTAAGGATGTGAAGAAGCTATTCATTAACAGTTTTGTTGACACCTGGTAATAAAAAGAAAACGGTTAGGTAGATACTAGAGAGACTGGTAATGAAAATGCCGGTGAAAGCAATAGTAAAGAAGATGATTCATTCGTAATTACAGTAAATCAAACATTTCTTGTCATGTAATTAAGCTATATGCCCAAAACGGGCAGGTGGAGTGTTATTTTAATTGCACTATCTGTTTGGTCCAGGGCTAAAAAAAAAAAATGTTTATGTTTCTTATCACATAGTCAGCCACTTATATGACTGAACTATTTAAGAACAGTAGAGGTAGAGGTGTAAAAGACACTATAGTCAGAGTTATTTCCTCTGAGAGTAATGAATTTCACTATGCAGCCAGACCGTGGTGAATGAAGTGAAGGTGTCATTTGCAGGGTGGAAAGTGAGTGCTTTTCAGAGGGCCTGGCATGCTGATAAGCATACTCTTTCAACTCAGTAAGGAAGGCAATGATAAACCACCTTACTCCTCGTTTTTACTTCGTAAAACCTCTAGAGGTTCAAACCAGCCTTTCGGCTGTTGACCTAAACAACAATTTAGCTATCGGCAATATTACGGGACACATTTATTGCTTATAAGGTTTATGAAGAAAACATTTTCTCAGAATAAATTACAGCTTACAAAATGTATGTAAAAACTGCACAGTAGTGAAATGTATGAGGAGTGTCTCACTGTTGAAGTTGGCAGCACTGCAATTATTTCACTACCCTTCCTCACAGCCCATACATATGCAAAAGGCAATCTCGTGACTTCAGTATCTATAGCTCTATAAGCTCTTAGCGGTAAAACATGATCCTACAAAAAAAACTCCACCAATTACAACATTAGTTCAGTTTTTTTTTGGGTAACTCCTTATAATAAAAATTAGCTTTGTCGCATCTATAATTTGAATAAGTACAGTTACAATATAATCTTGAAAGAATTAAAAACCATAACTACAACCAACCAAAACATTATAAAAATTCTTGTATATTTGTTTATAAATAACAGTGTTAGAACTTGTAGTGAAGTTTATATTGCCAAATTATATTAAAAGATTAATATACTTTTTAAAATAACAGCGTTAAAACAAAAGTAACCAACAAATAATATACACACTACTAACAAACAGTTTTAATCACTAATAATTAAATACGAGGGTAGTCCATAAAGTCTGTCATGTTTTGCGTTGTAGCCGCTAGTGGCGAAGCTATTGCGGCCATTTTGGTGCCGCGGCGTTTCTCCGTTCAGTGGCTATTCTCTTAGTTGTTTTTCAACAACAATTTAAAATGTGTGCCGCAATTCAAAATCCCGCCAGTTGTGAAGTATGGTCGGTAATTCTTCTTATAGATTTCTTGGAACGTGGCACAACAATAACCTCTGCGAGGTATTGTGAAACACTTGAAAAGTTAAGAAGAGCGATCCAAAACAAGCGCAGAGGAAAGTTGACTGGAAAATTCTCTTTTTGCATGACAACGCCCGACCACACACGGCAAATCGAACACGAGAAGTCCTGGATGCTTTCAAATGGGAGGTTTTTCCACATCCGCCATACAGTCCGGACCTTGTGCCCAGCGATTATCACTTGTTCCCAACATCGAAGACATGGCTTGCGACGCAGCGCTTTGACGACGACGCGGAGCTGCAGGAGGGTGTGACTAACTGGTTAAAATCACAGGCGGTAGACTTTTATGACGCCGGCATTTCAAAATTAGTTCACCGCTATGATAAGTGTCTTAATTTGTTTGGTGATTATGTAGAAAAATAGCATTTTAGTTGCACTTTCAAATGTATACAGGGTGATTCATGAAGTTCTCCCCCCACTTCTACAGCACATTGTACTAGTAAAAATAATGAAAAAATGTTATATAAACATAGGTCCGAAAACGCTTCGTTAGCGAGTTACAGCTAGCGAAAGTTTCGCCTGGATTTCAGTTCACCAGGTGAAATGAGGTCTTCCTGGAATTGTGGTAAGGTAGATTAAGGGGCAAATTCAATCATTTCTTATGGTTTTTGATCTGATAAATTGAATAAAACAGGTCCCAGATCTGTAAGTTAAATAGTTTTTAAGAAAACCAGTGTCAAATGCAAAAAATGGAGTGAAAAACTTATTTTTTCATCTTTGGGCAAGGATAACTGTGTTATTTCACCAAGAAACAGTTAAAATTTTTCAATAAAACATGTAGAAAATTTTATTCTGAACAAACCGGTGTAAATTAAGTACACAGAAAGCGAATAGATGTTTGATTAAATGAGTTTTTATTCATAAGAGTACAAAGTAAAATTAACCGGAAAAACTAAAATGAAAAAATGTGTTTTTTTCACTCCATTTTTTTGCATTTGACACTGGTTTTCTCAAAAACTATTCGCTTTCTGTGTACTTTATTTACACCGGTTTGTTCAGAATAAAATTTTCTACATTTTTTATTGAAAATTTTTAACTGTTTCTTGGTGAAATAACAAAGTTATTCTTGCCCAAAGATGAAAAAATGTGATTTTCACTCCATTTTTTGCATTTGACACTGGTTTTCTTAAAAACTATTTAACTTACAGATCTGGGACCTGTTTTATTCAATTTATCAGATCAAAAACCATAAGAAATGATTGAATTTGCCCCTTAATCTACCTTACCACAATTCCAGGAAGACCTCATTTTACCTGGTGAACTGAAATCCAGGCGAAACTTTCGCTAGCTGTAACTCGCTAACGAAGCGTTTTCGGACCTATGTTTATATAACATTTTTTCATTATTTTTACTAGTACAATGTGCTGTAGAAGTGGGGGGAGAACTTCATGAATCACCCTGTATAATAAAATTTTTTTCTTGTACTTAGTTTTTTTTATATATCAAAACGTGACAGACTTTCTGGACTGCCCTCGTATGTATGCCATGTATAGTAATGCATACCAAAATAAATGTTATTTTTTATTTACTGCATGCCCTTTGAAGACCATGTGAGCCACATTACAATAGTATTGAGTACAAGCGAATGTTAATATAAAGCGTTAATACAATTTTTTTTTGCATAAATAATAAAGAAATTAAAATTTTTTTGTAGTAAAAATTTTGTATTTTTACTTTCTCTTGCCTATATGAATATATAGGAAGGAAAGTATTGTTTTCATGTCGATTTTAAGAAATCGAGTTTTCACCGGATCTATACGTTTTCAGACCCCCTGAACCCAAAAAAACATGTTTTTAGCGATTGGTCTGTGTGTGTGTCTGTGTGTGAACAGAATATCTCAAGAACGAAACATCGTACGAACTTGAAACTTAAGTTACATATCACTACCGGACCCGACACGAACATTTTCATCAAAATCGGTCAACCGGAAGTAGTAGTTTATT
Organism: Catonia carolina; assembly: GCA_035578175.1. Lineage (NCBI taxonomy): Eukaryota > Metazoa > Arthropoda > Insecta > Hemiptera > Achilidae > Catonia > Catonia carolina. The sequence continues at coordinate 4,074,112 of JAQMRL010000019.1, read as the reverse complement.
CGTGTAATTTTTCACTTTTTTGCGATTTTCTCAAAAACTGGTCCTACGATTTTTTTAAAAATCGCCTCATTTACTCAATTTTTTATTCTCTACAAGATAGGGTAGGCGCCATGTTTGCTGAAATTCTGGGTGAGGCTGTTTTCACGTAAAAACAAAGTTTTTTTAAGATTACGGCTTTAATATGCAATTTAGCGAAAAAATTTATATAATAAAAGTTGTAGAGAATTTAAAAACCTACAACTTTTATTTCAAACATTTTTTGGTATAACGCTTAGTTTAGCAGTAATTAGCAATTTTCTGTTTTTTTCTCACGAAAACGTGAGAAAAATCGATTTTTTTAAGATTTCGGCCTTAGTATGCATTTTATAATAAAAGTGTGTATAATCAAATTTATAGAAAATTAAAAGATCTGCAACTTTTATTTAAAACATTTTTCTCTACAGAGCCTAGTTTAGCGTGAAAGAGTGATTTTCTGTATTTTGAAGCCAAACTGAGGTTGATTTTCATTTGCAATTTTCACTCATGATTAAAATTAGGTTATGTTTATTAAGGTTAGTTTTTTTGTTTATGTCTAATGTTTTATTACTAATATTAGGTTTATTGTTAATTATTTATATTGGCAAGAGAAAGTTGTGTGAGTGTTTCACACCAGATTTTTTATTTTGTTTTATATGTTTCTTGTAAACAATGATGTACAGGTCATTTTTTCTATCTAGAAGCTCTCCCACCAACGCTCTGTGCCGCTGAGCTGTTCTGTTTAGTGGTGGGGGAAGCACCTCGAAGGGAAGTGATCAGTCTCTCCATGGTGCTAGCAGCGTTAACAGCCTAAGTGTGCTATAAATCCTAAAAACATTGACTGTATGTTGTAATTTTATATTTTTGTTCTATTCTCTTCACAAGTCTTTAACTCGTGCATTCGGTAGTAGGCCTACTGTTTTATGTACCTATTGTTTTTACTCTTTTGCTGTTTGGTTTTGTTTATATTAATATTTTGTATATGTATCAGACGAACTAATGTCTCATAGCCGAGCGAGTGAGAGGGAGATATGTAGCATAAATACGCATGCGCCCAAAGGTCTTTACCGTTATAATCCAAATCTGAAAACATACTACAGTCGTTATCTTACTTGTTAGTTTACTGCATGCATAAATGCTTGCTCACAACAATGAGTAAAATTATACGACAATGTTATTGGAACGGCGCGTATGGCTTGCGCGAGTGAGAGCGTTATGCATTCTCTCACTCCCACGGCTAGGGGACATTAGTTCATCTGAATACTGTATGTATTCTGTTTTGTTTTTTTTTTTATTTAGTTATTAAAATGGAACCTAGTCGTAGTGAAAATTCGAGCACAAGTGCTACTGTAATACGGAAAAGGCAGGTAATACACGGTCAGGCTAGGGAGTATATACTTAGTGTATACAATTTTATGAAAAAAGAAGTTGAACAAAACGGACCAATTTTACTGACCGATGTGCAAAATCGTGTAGCCAGAGCTATGGGGATTTCGCATAGTACAGTTCAAAGAATTTTGAAAGAAAAAAGAAAAAACCCTGATGTGCAAATCAGAACACCAAATAAGAAAAGAATGAGAAGGAAAGTGAAAAGTGAAGTGGACGATTTTGATAAGTGTATTGTGAGAAGAACAATATATGATTTTCATAAAACAAACGCTGAATAGCCAACTTTTAAATAAAAATTTAATATAAATTGTTTAATCTAATCTTGAATTAAACTAAAGAAGTAAAGAATATCACCAAAAATATAAACTACAAAATAAACTGAAAAACTATATAAAAAAAAATCACCTGAAAAAAAATCATGAAATTATAGCTATATTCTAAGAAATACATAATAAAAAACAAAATTTGTTCTAGAAAAATTTTTCAAAATCATGATACATTATTAAAACACTTGTAAAACAAAATACAAAAAGTATTTTTGTACTGCAGAAAAGTGATATGAAAACCAGTTTATTAAAATAAAATGTTCTATGTAGTGATTATTTACAACTGCTCTGGAAACATTAAAGGTGAGTATGGTATTGATAGATGATAGGTGTTCTGGTTGAGAAATGTATGGGGGATTGCACAGGGATACAGAAATACTCAACCAATACCCGGCTTGTATACGGGGGATTGCACAGGGATTTCCAGTGTTGTTGAGCTAAACTATCTAACAAGGAATCAAGAGGAATAGATCATGGTGATAGCCGACATTACACGTAACATGACCCATTACTATGGGCATGACCCATAGTAAATGAAAAGAGGGGAAGGAGAAGAGAAGGGAATAGAAAGAGAGAGTAGAAGATTGGGAGGGGAGGGAGAGAGGGATATGGGTGAAGAGAGTGGGGTGAAAAGGGGTGGGAAGGGGAGAGATTATGTGGTAGAGGAGGAGACATTACACATAACATGACCCATTACTATGGGCATGACCCATAGTAAATGAAAAGAGGGGAAGGAGAAGAGAAGGGAATAGAAAGTGAGAGTAGAAGAAGATTGGGAGGGGAGGGAGAGAAGGATATGGGAGAAGAGAGTGGGGTGAAAAGGGGTGGGAAGGGGAGAGATATGGTAGAGGAAGAGACATTACACATAACATGACCCATTACTATGGGCATGACCCATAGTAAATGAAAAGAGGGGGAATGAGAAGAAAAGGTAATAGAAAGAGAGAGTAGAAGAAGATTGGGTGAGGAGGGAGTAAAGGATATGGAAGAAGAGAGTGGGGTGAAAAGGGATGGGAAGGGGAGAGATTATGTGGTGGAGGAGGAGACGAAAGGGAGGGAGATGAGGAACTGGTGATGAGATAAAGACGGAGAAATAAGAGGAAATGACAGGAAGGATAAAAGAGGGGATGGGATGGGATGGGATGGAACGGGAAAGAGAAAAGGAGGCTTACTGAAAATAATGAGGAGCAAATATAAAAAATGTATGTAAAAATAAATTTCTAAAGTAAGGTTACATACAACAGGTAACAATTTTGTATCCCTGTGAGTGTTTTTTTTTTTACTAAAAATACATATTAAAAATCTTACCATTTCAGACATATTAGTCACCAGGATTTGATTTCATTAAGCAAATTTCTAAGATTAAAAAAAAATTACTTATTAAAGGCTCTCCACACTATTATGCAATAACACATTCTATCACTTGTAAGCAATTCTGAATTCACAATGAACTCACATTGCTTAAGGTGAATCTGACTCAAAAAATGAAAAAAAAAACAAAATAATATTTTTTTTTATTAAACATTATTTTCCTTTGTTTGCACCACTTCATATATGATATAAAATGAACAGCCAAAAACAAAACAAATTAAATATAACACTCACCTCAGAGTATTACATTTATTCCAGATCTTTCGTCTCTCTTGGAGACATCATCAGGAATTATATTCTACACACTAAACACATATTACATTAAAACAATTATGGTCAAAGACCACGTCAATTATTTCCTATTTCACTAACCACGCGGTGGTTATTTGCCGAATAACCGCGCGCGGCATGGTTAACACATATAACATTAAAACAATTATGGTGAAAGACCACGTCAATTATTTCCTATTTCACTAACCATGCCGCGTGCGGTTATTCGGCTATTAACCGCCACGTGGTTAGTGATATAGGAAATAATTGACGTGGTCTTTGACCATAATAATGTTTTAATGTTATATGCGTAAACCATACCGCGCACGGTTATTCGGTGAATAACCGCCGCGTGGTTAGTGAAATAGGAAATAATTGACGTGGTCTTTGACCATAATTGTTTTAATGTTTTAATGTTATATGTGTTTAGTGTGTAGTATATAATTACTGATGATGTCTCAGAGAGAGAGACAAAAGATCTTGAATAAATGTAATACTCTGAGGTGAGTGATATATTTAATTTGTTTTGTTTTTGGCTGTTCATTATATAACATACATTTATGTAATCATATTTTAATATATGTACAATCTGAAATGATTTAAAATGGTACAAAACTCATGTAATTAGAAAAAATGTTGTATAGGTCATCAGCCGAAAGGCTGGTTTAAACCCCTATAAGTAGTTTACTATACCTTCCTAACTGAGTGAAAAAGTATGCTTATCAGGATACCAGGCCCTCTGAAAAGCATCTACTTTCCACCTTGCAAATGACACCTTCACTTCATTCACCACAGGATCTGACTGTATAATAAAATTCATTACTTTAAGAGGAGATAACTCTGACTAGTGTCATTTACACCTCTACCTCTTCTGTTATTTCAGTCATAATTGCTGACCATGTGATAAAAAACTATTTTTTGTAGCTCTGGAACTAACAGACTGAGTGTACATACAGTAGTTATCAGATAAACTGATCTCCAAAGGACGGCTTTTTCCGGTCTCGGTAAGCGATAAACACTGTTACTAATGGCCTTTTCTTATAGCAAAGGTTCATTTACAGTCAAGTTGTTTATTCGTTGTGAAGTAAACCACAAAAAGAGCTTCTTCTGCGTATTTTATTGACTACGTCGAAGTCTCTTCGATTTCTTTTTACCTTCATCAAAACTATTCTGATTTTCCCCGTTTTTATAAATTACGGATATTATTGAATGTCCAACGTTGAATTCCCTTGGAATATTCCCGTTCATATCACCATTTTCCAAACACCAAATAACAAGTACTTTTCCATCACTGTAAAATGTCAACGAGATGATGCCGTACTTAAGTTTGTATAAAATACAACAATAATGGACGCTACTACGAACAACAGACGGGTTTACTCAAAAGATGTGAAGTAAACTTGAGTAACAGGGCAACTTTTACGACTTTACAACTTTTAACTGTAAATCAGTGATTTAAGACACAAAAAGAAAGGATAGGTTTATTAATAATCAAACTTCCGACATGAACAATGTACGAGGGTAAGTCAATTATTATCATATCATTATCGCAATGTAGTTATAAAATTTTATTGTAATCAAATAAGAAATTTACAAGTACATCATTTTTTCGACATAGTCCCCTTGATTTTCAATGCACTTGGTCCATCGTTGTTCAAATTTCCTGATGCCCTCATAAAAGAAGGTTTTTGGTTGAGATGCGAGCCAGGAATGCACCGCTTCTTTCAATGGTTCGTCCGAGGTAAATCGACGGCCCGTAATGCCTCTTTGAGTGGACCAAACAAATGACAATCAGAAGGAGCAAGATCGGGACTATACGGAGGATGAGCCAGTACTTCAAAATTGAATTTCTGGAGCGTTTCAGCAGTGTGGGCAGCAGTATGTGGACGGACATTTTCGTGCAACAACACAACACCTTTTGACAGCAGTCCTCGGCATTTGCTTCGAATTGCAGGCTTTTGCTTGGCAGTACGCATCTCACTGTAACGTACACTGTTTATTGTTGTGCCCCTTTCCTGATAATGTTCCAGTACTGGACCTTGTGAGTCCCAAAAAAACTGTAAGCATCAGTTTTCCTGCGGATGGTTGGGTCTTGAATTTTTTCTTGCACGGCGAATTTGGATGTTTCCATTCCATACTCTGCCGTTTACTCTCCGGCTCGTAATGATGGATCCATGTTTTGTCACCAGTAATGATCCTGTCTAAGAAGTTGTCCTGTTCGTTACCATGGCGATCCAAATGTTTTTTGCAGATGTCCAAGCGCATTTGTTTATGCAACAGTGTCAGTTGTTTTGGGACCCATCTTTCACAAAAACCTAAGTGTGTTGTGAATGATTTCATAGGCAGAACCGTGGCTAATTTACAGACGATGTGCCACTTCGTCAATAGTTACTCGTCTGTCTAAGAGAATAATTTCACGTGAACGCTCAATGTTTTCTTCATTAACGGCGGTAAACTGTCGTCCGGCTCCTTCAACGTGCATAACACTTGTGCGACCATTTTTTAATTTTTCAATCCATTCGTAGACACTCCGTTGTGGCAAGACACTGTTCCCGTACGGTACCGAAAGTCTTCTATGAATTTCGGCCTCTGATACACATTCCGACTACAAAAAACGGATCACTGAACATTGCTCTTTTTTGGTGCAAATAGAAAGCGGAGCAGCCATGATTAACAGCATGACAGCGAAAACGAAACTAACCTTGCAGCTTGAAACTTGCATACAAATAAACAAAGCATGCGTCATCAACGCAAAATGACAGTACTGCCAACATAAACAAAAATATAACTAAATTGCGGATAATAATTGACTTACCCTCGTAAATGCATGTTGAGACAAACGACATTAGGAAAAAACCACGTTAAAGCTAGACGAAACAATGAGTAACACGTCGACTCATACTGTTGACAGAAAACCGGTATAGTTAAACATTCATACAGTTCACCAACTCTAATATGATAAAATAAAGTTAGCAGTTCTCAAGAAATTTAATTTTTAAAAGAGTATTAAACCCACCGGGTTGGTCTAGAGGTAAAGTCGTCGCCAAAATCAGCTGTTTAACAGTTGATTTTCGGAGACGAAGGTTCCTGGTTCAAATCCTAGTAAATGTAGTTACTTTTATACGGATTTGAATGCTAGACAGTGGTTACCGGTGTACTTTGATGGTTGGGGTTCAGTTAACCATACTCTCTCAGGAATGGTCGACCTGAGACTGGACAAGACTACACCTCATTTACACGTCATACACATCATCCTCATCTCATTGGGTCATGGGGTTGCTTATTGTTCTCAATTGAACAGATTGCGATGTACACATATTAGGGATTAAAAAAAAATAATAAAAAATAAATATATAAAAACAAAAATAAAATAAAAAAATTTTTGAGACCGCCAACTCATCTTCCACAAACTCTAATATGATACAATAAAGTTAGCAGTTCTCAAGGAATTTAATTTTTAAAAGAGTATTACATTTAAGGATTGCTTAACATTTGAAATTATTGAAAAATTCTTAAAATACCAGACTACAAATAACAAAACAAAAAAAAACAATCAGAATATTGCATTTGTGTGGCTGAGACTTTTAATTTTATTAAAATATAAGCAAAGAAGCAAAAATATTTTCAGTAAACATTATCTAAATCCATTTGAACTAAAATAATTTCTTTGATACATTAAGATCAAAATTATACATTTTATTTACCTTATGTAAAAAGAAAAACGAAAAAATTCATACAAAAGAGATTAGCTGAAAAATATTGAAAAATTATAATTATTTAAATATTGTATTAAAATATTTACATATAGGAATTTTATACTTAAAAAAATTATTTACATAACAAAAACATTTTTTTGCTTTATTTTTTTAACCCTAATGTCAATACGCTGCACTCTACAGTTCAGCCGTTCTTAGTTTGCTCCTACTGTCAACAAACAAAAGCCACCTACTACAGGGTGCACGCTAGAGTCTGCGACTTTACGGATGCCGTATTCCTATTAAGTTAACTATTTTTTAAATTAAAAGTACTTAAAGTACTAAAAACATCAGTCATGATATAATGTAGGCCTAACAATTTCATTTATAAAAATACTTTTTAAAGTATTTTGTCTTTAAATACTTTTGAAAGTATTTTGTTGTTACTTTTTAATCAGCGTGTACACATTTTGATATAATGCGCATGCTCAGTGACGTCATTATTTGTTTACATTAGGAGCAAACTAAGAGAGGCTGGACTGTAGAGATAACTGTGACTAGAGTCTTTTACACCTCTATCTTATCTGTTGTTTAATGATTTAATAATATAATTGGCTGAGCATTTGATAATTTTTTTGTTTTGTTTTTTGGTTTAACGTCCGACTGTTCTGCAATTACTGCTAATGCAGACGGTGAAGGATGAAATGATTTTTTTGTAACGTATGAAAAGATGCCGTGCCTGAATGGGATTCGAACCCAAGACCGCATGATGAGAGGCGAGCACGTTATCAACTGCGCCAATGCGGCCGGCGAGCATTTGATAAGAAACAGAACTATTTTTTTACAGCCTTGGATCTAGTAGATGGAGTGCAAATAATTTACAACTTTACCTGCCTGTAATGGGTAAGTTTTTTTTATTTAATTCATCAAATGAGACAATCAATATTCAAAAATAACTGAAAAACTTCATTCCATTTTTACATAATTTTAAATTATTATTTTATCAAACATCCTATTTAGGATTTTAAACAGCCGTACTATTTAAAATTGAAATATATTTCTAACCACCAGAATACGGTAACATAAAACACTTACCAATGTTTATAGCGCTTTTATGTATTGTCGCTGCCTGCCCTTTCAATATTAGCGTCTACACACGGTCCCCACTGCCGCCTGATGCAGAGAGCCTACAGCCTCTCCCCACCACCTTGAGAGGTATTTAAGAGAGCGCTCTCGCCTGCGAGAGTGACTCTTCACTGAACTCTCAACCGGAGAAGAACAAGAAAGAAGAGCTCCAGCCAGAAGAAGAAGAGCCCAGCTGAGACCAGACGCACCATCCCTGGTCTACGCTACCGGTGGCGGATGCTACCGGTGGCGGACGCTACCGGTCAGCCTTCGCCGGCCCGGAGAGAGCCGCCTCGGCCGTGCTACTGGCAGATGGCCTACGCCGACCCGACAATGCGGGGCTCTGGGAGCCACTACTGCTACGCTGCAGTGGGGACCCAACTGCCACTGAGGAAAGGCTAGGCCTGAACCCGGTAGCTGAGCGGTCACTCTTTGGGCTCCGCTTCTACCACGCCGGCTCGCCGCTTCCGACCGTCAACAACGGCCCTTTTCAGGGCCACCAACACAATTAAACGGCCCTTTTCAGGGCCACCAATTTTACAGACAAGTTTTCGCCACATGTCATCGGCCCCCGTCGGCGACAGTATCTTATACACATCTTCAGTAAATTAAAATTCATTAAAATTTTTTTTCTACGTCAAAATTTAAAACTTCCTTCCTACCATGGTAGATAAGGAATCTGATCATAGTAGATGGTTCCTTATTTACCATGGTAGGAGTAGGAAGTTTAAATTTTGATGTAGAAAAAACTTTTAATGAATTTTAATTTACTGAAGATGTGTACAAGGTACACGAAAGCGCTGTAAACATTGGTAAGTGTTTTATGTTACCGTATTTTGGTGGATAGAAATATATTTCAATTTTAAATTAATATTTTCAATTTCAATGATGATTATTTAATCAGAATGCAATCATCTGTTTATGATTCATTATTATTGAACAGTACATCACTCAATTACAAACTTGCTTGATATGGAAAAAACCATGTATAAATCCTTTCAGATTTTCACTGGTCGGTTTTTCGCCATGTGGTCAAAACCGTGTAACGTGTAAAAACCCTAAGGGATGAAGATGCGTTAAGAGGAGCACTATACATCGAAAATTATAGAAATCGATTTTTGAATTTTGGTGCTACTGCCTTCTGTATTTTTTCTGTGTGATTACATATAAAAATTATTACAGTACGATAAAATTTATGGAAGTTATGCGGATTTTTGTTAAGTAATGTCAGAATTTATTTAATATAATTAATCAATGCCATGGCCAGAATTTCTTTTAATTGAGTTAATCTGTGGAAACAATTAAGATTTGCGATATTCAGAGAATACAGAAAGCTGAGAAGGCATTGGAAAGTGTGTCAAAAGAAGCAAGACTAGAAAAAAGGAAATTATTTGAAGAGAAAGAACAGTCTGGTGAGGATCTAATATGGTCTAATACTATGGTGCACGCCGATTTTAAAATAAGTAAAACTTTACAGCTCATTTCCCGCAAATTCACTTTTTTCCAAAAAGGTACAATTTTCTCAAAAACTATTTGACTTAGACGGTTGAAATTTTTTGAGCATGTTCCCCAGTATAATTTTGACATATGGTACTACAATCCTTGCACTATTATTACTAACTTTGAAATAAAATAAAAAATTCTACAAAAAAATTATATTATTTTTACATTTTTCAAAAAAAGTTGCTCAAAATGCTAGTTCAATAATAATAATTCTAGTACCAGAGCTTAAAAAGGTTTCATAGAAAAGCACAAAAAAAAGAATGCCTTAATTCTAACGGTTTCTTAGAAACATTTATCTAAAAACAGTCAATTTAAAATGGGTTAGATAGGAAGTATAGTTATTGCTCCCCTTAAATAGAACTAAATGGCATTTAGAGTTGTGGTAAATGGCTGTTGTAAAACATTTGTTATAATAACAATGATTTAGAGTTTTAAATTGATATGAAAGTGTAATTCTGACATTTTACACCTTTGTAAAAGTACTTCTACATGACAGTAGATTACTGTCATGGAGTTTATGTAGATTGTGTAAAATAACATACACAATCTTTTAATCAATTACAATTTTATTCTTGTTTAAAAATTGTTGGGAAAATATTTCAGGTAAATAATAAATCTATCTAATTCTAAACCTCAACAGAATTAAAATTAAAAAATTGTATATTATCTTTTCACTTTAGTCTTGTAGATCAAAGTTGACTGCAAATTGACGTGAAAGTTTTAAAAATTTATAAAATTTAAAAGATAAATTATATAAATTCCTACCTATTAAATAAAATAAAATAAATAAACAAACCTACATGTGCAAGACATGCTAAAATATTTTAAAGTAATTTAAAAAGAGAAAGTACTACGATGAGTATATATTATAAAATTTGGCGTAATAAATAAATTTAAAAAAAAATTACAAAATTTTGAGATAAACTAATCTACAGAATGTTATTTAAAAATAATAACATGTTATTGTTATTGTAATATTGAAAGATACAATAATAGGTAAAGGTGATTGTGAATATTTATTTATTGTAATATTTTTTACTCACATGAGGCGATACAGTCATTGTTGTGTCTTGTGTTCTATAAATTCCAATCGGAATTTCACAAGTAGTTGAGCATAATTTTTGGTAAAGTCTTCCATAAGTTCGAATCCACATATCATCTTTCGTAATTTTCATCTGTTAAAAAAATTACACAAAAAAATTATTTTGCAAATTGTTAATTCAGTTTTAATATAGTTTTTTTTTTAAACGTTTGAGACCCCATAGGATCACTTTAGCTCAAATTCAGGTTTGTTCCAGGGTTGGGTTTCTTTAAGAAGCACGCCCTCTTGAGACTGCCTTCCTTTTGTTTGGCCCACACTTTCTTAAGACGCTCCGATCTTTGTCTCTGGTCTTTATCGGTAAACACCCTGTTGTATACTCTCCTGGGTTTTGGTGCAAATGTTATGTTAGCCTTGACCAGTTGAACGTACTCTGTTGATTTCGTTAGTAGGTCCTGTTTAGTGATCTTAAGTTCCTCCATATCTTGCTGTACATTTTTCAGCCACTTAGGTCTCGACACCTTATTCCAAAAATGGCTGATCAACCGTTTCACAAGTCTGGAGTTTTCTGTTCTGAGTAGGTGTCCTAGGAATGATATTCTTTTCCTTCTGAAGTTGTTTGTTAGTGAGGTGATTAGCTTGTAGATATCTTTGTTTGGGATTAACTGCCACTGTTCTTCCACCATATGCTTTTTGTTTATGCACTTCCTCAGTATTCTTCTTTCTATTTTCTCAATTCTGTCGGTGTCTCCCACGTGATACAGCCCGAATAAAGTTTCACTGGCATAGTGAATTTCAGGGAGAACCACTGTTTGGTAGTGTCGTAGTTTGGTTTTTGTTGACAGAGACTTCTTGTTGTAGATGTTTTGAGTGGTGGTCAGGGATTTTTTCAGTTTTAGATTTTTTAATATAGTTAATTACAAAATTAATATAAAAAAAACATTTTTTCAATCATTACCATTTTTTAATGATCAATCAACTGCTTTCTAAATTGGTTGACCTGTGCTTTTGCCATCTTGTACACTCCCCAAGCTTTCTCTTTCTGTAAAAGCTTTTTCTTTTACGTCTTCCACAGACTCAAATCTTGTTCCTTTTAATGCAGATTTCACCTTAGGGAACTAGTAGAAGTCACATGGTGGAAGATCTGGTGAATAAGGTGGATGTTTTAACACTGAGATGCTGTACTTGGCTAGGAACTTCTTGACAGATAATGCGGAATGAGCTGGCGCATTGTCTTGGTGGAGAACCCATGATTTGTCCTTCGACATTTTGGGGCGTTTTTTCCTTACTCTTTGATGTAGTTTAGAAAGTACCACAAGGTAGTAATATTGATTAATTGTTTGACCTTCAGGAACCCAGTGAGTGTACTTTCTAAACTATGTCAAAGAGTAAGGAATAAACGCCCTGAAATGTGGAAGGACAAATCATGGGTTCTCCACCAAGACAATGCGCCAGCTCATTCCACATTATCTGTCAAGAGGTTGCTAGCCAAGTACAGCATCTCAGTGTTAGAACATCCACCTAGTTCACCAGATCTTGCACCATGTGACTTCTACCTGTTCCCTAAGGTGAAATCTGCATTAAAAGGGACAAGATTTGAGTCTGTGGAAGCTGTAAAAGAGAATCCAGGATTGGATTGGGAATCCAGGATTGGATTGGGAATCCAGGATTACCCAATTGTAGCAGTTTTGTTTATTCATAAAGCCATTCAACCAAAAATAGGCTTCATCACTGAACAAAATTTTCATGTGAAAATTGGGATCAACAGCGATAAGTTTCACGAACCGAACCATGATTTTCAAAATAAATCTGCACAATTTGCAAGCGTTGTTCAGGCGTCAGTCTATTCATTATAAAATGGCAAACCAAACTGAACATAAATTACAAAACAGTTTTCAAAATGGCCGCCATGGAAATCAGTACTGCCAACTTTAAGTTCTATACCTCTAAAAAAAACACCCTTTAGAACCTTATTGTTCTCACAACTCAGAATACTTTAGTCTGGTAGATTACTTAAATAATATGAAATTTTTTATTGAATTTTAATACATGTCACATATTTTGAGCAGATCAATAAACATAATGGTAATGTTCATACATATTTTCCAAGCTGCATTCTTCGAAGACATATGGAGGTGACAGCAAACCAGTACATATGAGGGGGTACCCAAAAGAAACCAAAATTATTTTTCAAAAGCTATTTAATTTCAATTTTTTTTACAAAACAAAGATTTTTATCCCCTTCAAAATACTCTCCATACAACTAATACATTTATCCCGCCAGTGCTTCCACAGTTTGAAACATTTTATTGTAGTCATTTTTAGAAATGGCTGACAACTCCTCCCTCGTTTTTTTTCTTGACCACATCAATGTTGTCAAACTGGTGTCCTTTAATGCCCCTTTTCATATGTGGAAATAAGAAAAAGTCACACGGAACCAGGTCAGGCGAGTAAGGTACGTGGGGCAATGGAACCATGCCATTTTTAGTCAAAAAATCTTTCACCGAGATGGCTATGTATACATGTGCATTGTCAAGGTGGAAGAACCAGTCTCCTGTCTGCCACAAATCAATTCTTTTTTGACAAACACTGTTGCACAGTCTCCTTAAAATTTTCAAATTGTCAGTCGACGGTCTGAGAGCACATGCTCTCAAATTTTTTAAACATTTTCGTCGATTCAGGCAGTTATGGATGTCCAGAACAAGGTTTGTCATCAATCGAATTGTCACCATTTTTAAACTGAGAAAACCACTCGTATTCTTGAGATTTTCCCATAGCGTCATCTTTGTAAGCTGTTTTCAACATTAAAATAGTTTCAGTAGCACTTTTACCGAGTAGAAAACAAAATTTCAAAGCTACACGTTGTTCTCTTAAACTTGCCATCATAAAAAACGAAACAAGAACAAAACAGCGCTAGCAAAAACAATCACTGCAGAAGAATATTGAACTCGCAATGATTTGCGCTATAGATGTCTGTGCGGCAGAAATGCGTACTACACAAGCACCGCCCAATGCCATTCCGGTTACTTTTGGGTACGCCCTCGTATATAAGGACACTCCACACAATTGCCGGCCACATTGGCGCAGTTGGTAACATGCTCGCCTCTCATCATGCGGTCTTGGGTTCGAGTCCCATTCAGGCACGGCATATTTTCATACGTTACAAAAATCATTTCATCCTTCACCGTCTGCATTAGCAGAAATTGCAGAACAGTCAGATGTTAAACAAAAAAAAAATAAATAAAATCCACACAAATATTCTCAAATCTACAACCAAAATAATTATCTTAAGAATGACTAATTTAAATTTGTTAATGTTACTCACACTATATTCCCTACTTCACAAACGATCAAAATTACCAATGGCACAAAAATTACGCATATATTGTTCTCTTTTGAAACCCATATGGACCTACGGGTCCCAAATTTACGGTTCAACCAAACCCTCTAACTTACAATGAATTCAAGCATTCCAGTCAAAAACATTACGCCTTATAGCAAAAGCACCTCTTTACGTTAACAACAAAACCTTACATGCACATTTACAGATTTGAAAACACCACTTGTACAAAATTCCATCGAATACCTATACAAACGCTTTCACGACAAGTCACACGAACACGAGAACCCACTGGTGCGTTCACTTTTCACCTTCGATTTACCTGATAATCCCCCTAGACGCCTTAAAAGATGCTGGAGTAGAGACCTGCTAATTTGATATAAAAATTTCATTCTTGGGGAGGCACCAATGGGAGCCCTACCCCTCTCATGCCTATCATGTCATTTACATTATTATCATAATCATCACATTTGCTTGTTGTAAAATTTTAAGGGGGTAGTCAACCCATAAAATGTAAATAAAAACTTCTGGCTATAATTTATCTTTATATATTTTACATGAAAGAGTAATTAACTAGTAATGATCTACCATTTCAACCAAGCCAAAAAATTAATTACAGCCCCTAATATACAGGTGAGGTTGGAAAAGCGGGCTTTTACAGGAAATCAAATATCTCAGGAACCAAGAAAGATATCAAGATGATTCTTATGCTACAAAATACAGAAAATTGCTGTTTATTATCTGTTGTATGCGTTTGTACAGAATTTTCCTAACAAGAATTTTATTGAAGAAAAACCATATTTTAAAAAACATTTATTTTATGTATTCACAAATTATTTTTTAACTAAATCCTTATTAAGGTTTTTGTAATAATCATTCCACAGATAATAGAGCAAGAAATTATGAACATTTGAAAAAAAAACATCATCCAAATATCTCCAATACAAACCAAAATATTTAATTCCCAAGAATGTACACTCATGCAAAAACCACATTTCCAGAAAATTTAAAGTTGAAGGAATAATTTCACTCGCCTTGCTAGTGAGCTTTATTTTAAACAGATGATTTTATAACTTTTTGTCAACTTAGGCCTACAAACAAAGTAAACAAAATATGTTGCGATTCAGAAAATTTTAAACTTCAAATAAATGCAAAAAAACAATCAAAATTAAAAAAAAATCATCTTCTTGAGTTGACTACCCCCTTAAAGTTGTACATAAAGAATTAAAGAAAAAAAAAGTTACTCACAGATGTAAGAAATCCGGAACCAGGAGCTTGATCAACACCTAGAAGCAATCTGACAAATGTAATTACGTAATCCTTAACAAACGCTTGATATAAAAGTGTATCCAACATACTGGCACTAAAAACAGATCCAGCGGCAAATGGTAACCGAAACATATAAGATATATGAGATCCTCTTTCTTTCTCTCTCTAAAACAAACAAAACAATTTACAAATCAATAAAAATACAATAAAAATAAACAATTATATCAAATATTATTTTTGGATGTATAAAAATAGCTCCAATCAATAGATGTATAGCTACAGCCAATGAAATAAATGGAGAGATAGATCTGTTTCACAGAGATTGTAAAATTAAAGAAAAATTATACAGGATACTGTGAAGGAAGGCTGTAAATACTGCGTGATCTTTATGTTATTTTATGTATTTTTATGTTATCTGTGTCTAGGTGGTGTATGTTAAGCTCTGCGGCTGACTGTTTTCTAGTGAAGAAAGAATGACTACGTTAAGTTATAATGGTGCGGTATACAGAAGGGGCGATATTCTATTGCTGTTCTACTGTACCACCTCGCATCCTTACGACCAACCATAGTAGTGGGTGGAGACGGTGGGGTGTAAGGGAGTTTGGGAGTCCCACAAAAAAAATAATTCGCACTTAGTTAATTAAAACTGTGAACACTGACCAAGAGAAAGCATGTTTTGTCACACAAAACTTGACACAATAGACAAACACAGTAAAGGTTTGTCTATCTGCCCGACCCACCTTTATCCGATTACAATTTTGTTTTGTTTCATTAATTTTTAAATTCGGGTTATAAATAAATCAAAAATAAGATTTTATGATTTGGAAAATCTGATTTATATATTTGGACATATCCACCGCGAGTTTCAGCCATCTACCTTGTCCAGATAAGAACAAAACGAAAGTGTTGTGCAGCAACAAGAGTGGTTTAGAAGAGATGGGAAATGTAAAAGTAGGCCACGAAAACATACAGAAAGTTGGGGAATTCTGCTATCTAGGCAGTAAAATAACAAAGAATAGTAGAAGCACAAGTGATATCAAAAGCTCAATTGTTCAAGCTAGAAAAGCCTTTGAAATGAAAAACAGCTTACTGACTACAAACATTGATTCACAGATTAGGAAAAATTTCTTAAAACATTATGTTTAGAGTGTAGCATTATACGGAAGTAAACGTGGGTGATAGGGGCTGTAGAACGGAAGAGGATAGAAGCTTTTGAAATGTGGTGTTGTAGGAAAATGTTAAAGATTAGGTGGGTGGACAAAATAAGTAATTCAGAAGTTCTTAGGCGAGTGGATGAAAAAAGAAGTACATGGAAGCATCTTACCAGAAGAAGGGACAGGCTAGTGGGGCATATCTTAAGACATCCAGGTATTGGGCTATCAATAATGGAGGGTAATATTGAGGGATTAAATTGTAGAGGGAGGCAAAGAGTAGAATATATAAAGCAAATTACAAAAGATGTAGGGCGTTACAGATATGTAGATATGAAACGACTTGCGCATAATAAAACAGCTTGGAGAATTGCATCAAACCAGTTGAGAGACTGATGGCATAAATAAAAACCTTGTATGGAACTTAATAAACAAAAAAACTTGGTTTAAGGTTCGTACACCAGTTTTTACTCCTTACTGGTACAATTTTGTAACTGTTAAGGATAATGTTTTAGGTGCAATATAGGTACAATCTCCGTCAAGTTTCAGCCATCTGGCTCGTCTGAAACTAAGTATAGTTGAGCCGCTCTAAGTTTGCTCCGACTGTCAACAAACAGAAACCAGCTACTACAGGGTGCACGCTAGAGTCCGTGACTTTATGGATGTCGTATTCCTATTTAGTCAACTATTTTTTAAATTATAAGTACTTAAAGTACTAAAAACGTCAGTCGTGATATGATGTAGGCCTAACAATTTAATTTATAAAAATACTTTTAGAAGTATTTTGTATTTAAATACTTTTGAAAGTATTTAGTTGTTACTTTTTAATCAGCGTGTACACATTTAGATATAATGCGTATGCTCAGTGTCGTCATTATTTGTTTACATTAGGAGCAAACTTAGAACGGCTGAACTGTAAATTGAAAATATTGATTTACGGTTTGAATACCTTTTTCAAACCTTTTATGGGTGTGCATTCTGAAATTGTTTTCATCATATTAAGAATAAAAACATCACCAAAATTCAGCCATTTAACTCATCTAGACCTTAGTAGGTCTACTAAGGTCAACAAGGTTGTTCTTTGTCACCACTACTTTTTAACTTGTATATAAAAGAGGCTATAAATGAAGTGAAGGAGAAATTTGACGCAGGAATAAAAATTCAAGGGGAAACAATAAAAATGCTGAGATTCGCCGATGACATAGTAGTATTAGCCGAGACAAAGAAACAACTAGAGGATGCCTTAAATGGAATGGATGAGATCTTGAGAAAGGATTACTTCATGAAAATTAATAAGAACAAAACGAAAGTGTTGTGCAGCAGCAAGAGTGGTTTAGAAGAGATGGGAAATTTAAAAGTAGGCAACGAAAACATACAGGAAGTTGGGGAATTCTGCTATCTAGGGAGTAAAATAACAAAGGATGGTAGAAGCACAAGTGATATCAAGAGTAGAATTGCTCAAGCTAGAAAAGCCTTTGAAATGAAAAACAGCTTACTGACTACAAACATTGATTTACAGATTAGGAAAAATTTCTTAAAACATTATGTTTGGAGTGTAGCATTATACGGAAGTAAACGTGGGTGATAGGGGCTGTAGAACGGAAGAGGATAGAAGCTTTTGAAATGTGGTGTTATAGGAAAATGTTAAAGATTAGGTGGGTGGACAAAATAAGTAATTCAGAAGTTCTTAGGTGAGTGGATGAAAAAAGAAGTATATGGAAGCATCTTACCAGAAGAAGGGATAGGCTAGTGGGGCATATCTTAAGACATCCAGGTATTGGGCTATCAATAATGGAGGGTAATATTGAGGGAGTAAATTGTAGGGGGAGGCAAAGATTAGAATATATAAAGCAAATTACAAAAGATGTAGGCTGTTACAGATGTAGATATGAAACGACTTGCGCAAGATAAAACAGCTTGGAGAATTGCATCAAACCAGTCGAGAGACTGATGACAAAAATAAAAACCTTGTATGGAACTTAATAAACAAAAAAAACTTTGTTTAAGGTTTGTACAATGGTTTTTACTCCTTACTGGTACAATTTTGTCACTGTTAAGGATAATGCTTCAGGTGCAATATAGGTACAATCTCCATCAAGTTTCAGCCATCTGGCTCGTCTGAAACTAAGTAAATTGAAAATATTGATTTACGGTTTGAATACCCTTTTCAAACCTTTTATGGGTGTGCGTTCTGAAATTGTTTTAATCGTACTACGAATAATAACATCACTAAAATTCAGCCATTTAACTCATCTAGAACTAAATAAACAATAAATATTTGTTAAAAGGTTGAACACCATTTACATCCCCTTAGGGGTACATTTTGGAAATGGTCGAGGGGTAATTTTTTCGTTAAACTATAAATAACATTTCACCAAGTTTCAGTCATCCAGCTTGCCTGAAACTTCATAAACATAAAATATCAGTTTAACATCTTAATGGTGGAATGTCAAAATTTTTTACTTTACAGGGAATATTCTCTCCAAATTTCAGGTTTATAATTATTCTTCAAATAGAATCAATGGGGGCTTTCCCATTAATATGTACAGATTACTTTTGGAAACTTTTTATAAGTATATACAATATTTAAATAAGCTAAAAAAGTAATTTTTATTGAAATTTTACATAGGTATATTCTCTTTGTAAAAAGCTGTAACAGAAAATAAAATAATTTTAATAGTAAAATAAAAAGTAGTTAAATCTTGTTACTACAGAATAACATATAAATTTTTGATTACTTATGAGGGTTATCCAGAAAATAACCTCCGTTTTGAAATAAAAAGCAAATGAGTGAAGATACAAAAACTTTATTATATACATATTAAAACTACAGTTTTTCTCTATTTTTCGAAATAGTCGCCAAACAGATTCAAGCACTTGTCGTACCTTGGAACAGTCTTTGAAATACCCTCTGCATAAAAATCTGCCGCCTGTGAATGTAGCCAACCATTCACGGCGTTTTGAAGCTCTTCGTCATTGGCGAACCACTGAGATGCAAGCCACCGCTTCATGTTCGGGAACAGGTGAAAGTCACTAGGAGCCAAGTCTGGGCTGTATGGGGGATGATAGAAAACGTCCCATTTAAACTTGGCCAAAAGTTCATTTGTTCTTCGAGCTATATGAGGGCGAGAAAACAAATGAACTTTTGGCAAAGTTTAAATGGGACGTTTTCGATCATCCTCCATACAGCCCGGACTTTGCTCCTATTGACTTTCACCTGTTCCCGAACATGAAGTGGTGGCTTGCATCTCAGCGGTTCGCCAATGACGAAGAGCTTCAAAACGCCGTGAATGGTTGGCTACATTCATAGGCGGCAGATTTTTATGCACAGGGTATTTCAAAGACTGTTCCAAGGTACGACAAGTGCTTCAATCTGTTTGGCGACTATGTCGAAAAATAGAGAAAAACTGTAGTTTTAATATGTATATAATAAAGTTTTTGTATCTTCACTCGTTTACTTTTTATTTCAAAACGGAGGTTATTTTCTGGATAACCCTCGTAATTTACTGTGTATGTTTCATGGTTTATTAATTTTTCTGCATTTTCTATGTATCAATTAGAAATTACGCATACCAATTTTTATAAAAATATAGCTTCATCACCTCATCTCATTAGGTAATGGGGTTGCTTATTGTTCTGAATTGAACAGATTGCAACATACACACATTAGGAAATTTAAAAATATAAGAGTTGTACCTTGAAAAACAAAAAAATTCAAGGGTTGCATATGATGAGGATAAGGGGTAGCTGTATAGCTTACTAGACTGTAATGCGCACCCTAATTCAAAAAATTCAATATGTTCAAAGAAGGTGCGCATTATATTCTGTCGCCGCCTGCCCTTCCGATATTAGTGTCTACACACAGTCTCACTACCTGCCTGCCGCGCGGAGCGCTACAGACGTGCAGAGCCTACAGCCTCTCCCCACCACCCTGTTGACTCAACGTAGAGGTATTTAAGAGGGGGCCCTCGTCTGTGAGAGTCACTTTTCACTGAACTTTCAACCAGACAAGAGGAAGAAAGAAGAGCTCCCGACTGAAGAGGACGAGCCCAGCCGAGACCAGACGCACCATCCCTGGTCTACACTACCGGTGGCAGACGCTACATTCCCGCACCGGTCAGCCTTTGCCGGCCCGGAGAGAGCCCCCTCGGCCGTGCTATCGGCAGATGGCCTACGCCAACCCGACACTGCGGGGCTCTGGGGGGCCACCACTGCCACGCTGCAGTGGGGACCCAACTGCCGCTGAGGGAAGGCTAGGCCTGAACCCGGTAGCCGAGCCGTCACTCTTCGGGCTCCGCTTCTACATGCCGGCTCGCCGCTTCCGACCGTCAACAACGGCCCTTTTCAGGGCCACCAACACAATTAAATGGCCCTTTTCAGGGCCACCAATTTCACAAACAACTTTTAGCCACGTGTCGTCGGCCCCAATTCGTACATGTAGCATATATTGTACAATAGTTGTCTTTTGAATTATATGTTGAATCGAAAATATACATTAATATGATATAAATTATACCAAAAAATTCCTTTCCTTTGTTCAAAATTCCACTTTGCTGTCAAGTTAATTTGATACCAGTAAACATACATACAAAAATGTTTTACAAATACATAAAAATATATAATTAACATGCAAATATTTTTATTTAATAAATAAGACTAATATTATTAAAAATACAGAAAAATTCGGTTAATTAGAACACATATATCCCCATCCACAAGCAATCCCAATTAAAAATAAAAATTATCACCTTATAACACAATTCGTCCAAATACTTATAAATGGATGATCCGAGACCATTTTAAAATTTAAAAAAATTGGTTGTGAGACAATCACATGACTTTCACTTGCCGATGTAAATAATGACCACATAATCACTTAATTTTAATCATGAGTGAATGATGCAAAATGAAAATCAACTTCTGTAAGAATTAGAAATACAAAATATCACTTGAATTGACGCTAAATTTAGGTACGTTGAAAGAACAGCTTGAAATTAAAGACACTAAATTAAGCTATGTTGAAAGAACAGCTTAAAATGAAAGACACTAAATTAAGCTATGTTGAAAGAACAGCTTGAAAATATGAAAGACACTAAATTAAGCTACATTGAAAGAACAGCTTGAAATGAAAGACACTATATTTAGCTATGTTGAAAGAACAGCTTGAAATGAAAGACACTAAATTAAGCTACGTTGAGCTTGAAAATATGAAAGACACTAAATTAAGCTACATTGAAAGAACAGCTTGAAATGAAAGACACTAAATTAAGCTACATTGAGCTTGAAATGAAAGACAATAAATTAAGCTACGTTGAAAGAACAGCTTCAAATGAAAGACACTAAATTAACCTACGTAGAAAAAACAGCTTCAAATGAAAATTTTAAGTTTTTTCATTTTCTGTAACTTTAATTAAGTACATTTTTTCGTAAAAGGCATACTAAGGCTGCGATTTTAAAAAATCCCATTTTTTACCGATTTTAATGAGAGAAATATAAAAATTCACTAATTGACGCTAACCTAAGCATTGTAGAAACAATGTTTGAAATAAGTTACGTCGGGTGTACCATGGAATTTAAACCATAGGGAAATAGCATTGATTTTCATTAGCTTGTTAATGTTCTCTTCCCAGGAATAAATGAAGACGTTTTATAATCAGAAATCATTAAAACATGTTAAGACCTTTAAAATACACTGGCCGCATTGGCGTAGTTGGTAACATGCTTGCCTCTCATCATGCGGTCTTGGGTTCGAATCCCATTAAGGCATGACATATTTTCATACATTAAAAAAATCATTTCATCCTTCACCGTCTGCATTAGCAGTAATTGCAGAAAAGTCGGACGTTAAAGAAAAAAAAAATTTTAAAAATATCATGTATAAAAAATAATATTTTAAAATGTATTTTAGCTTAAAATACATAAATTTCTAAACCGTTTTCTGTTTAAGTATTGTAAATTTTATGAATTTTTTTGCCTTGCCTGTTCTGGAGTATTGGTTAACAGCGTATTTTCTGGAGGTAGAAATTGGTGGCTCGAATCCATCTGCGGAAAAATTTTTTTATTGTTAAAATATTGGAAATATTAAAAAAAAATAATTATTTATTTTAATAAATTTTGACAATAATGTTTTCTCATCTAAAATTATTGCAACAATCAAGCTTTCTTAGAAAATTAAATGTTACTGAAAAAAATGAAGTATTATTAAAGAAATACTGAATTTGCTTACAAAAAAAAAACAATTTTTAAGTAAATAACTTAAACTAAGTAATTAATAATGACAATTATTATAAATAACAGACTAAAGAAAATTACGAGAAACAAAACAGAGTTTGCAGAAGCGTGATGGTATGAAGGTAATCAGATTAAATTTTCGGAGAAAGCTGATTGTTGCAATAATTTTAGATGAGATGTTGTCAAAATTTTTAAAAAAATTGTTTACTTTTACTATTTCCAATAATTTTTTAACAATAAAAAAAATTTTCTGCAAATTTATTCGAAATACCAATTACTAAATCCATATACTATGAAGTTAACCTGTACTCCAAAACAGGCAAGCCAACAAACTCATAAAATTTACAATACTTAAATAGAAAACGGTTTACAAATTTATGTATTTTAAGCTAAAATACACAGCTTAAAATGTATCAAAATTGATAATTATTAAAGCTGCCCATGATGGACACGTGGAGTGTCAAATTATTTACATTCAATCTGTTCATTGCAGGGCTAAAATAAATAGTTCTGTTTTTTATCACACGGTCAGCCAATTAAATGACTGAATCATTCACGAACAGAAGAGGTACAGGTGCAAAAGACACTAATCAGAGTTATCTCTTCTGAAAGTAATGAATTTCATTATACACAGCCAGACCCTGTGATGAATGAAGTGAAGGTGTCGTTTGCAGAGTGGAAAATATGTGCTTTTCAGAGGGCCCGGCAAGCTGATAAGCGTGCTTTTCCGCTCAGTGAGGAAGGCATGGTAAACCACCTCACTCCTCGTTTTACTTAGTAAAACCTCTACAGGTTCAAAACAGCCTTTTGGCTGATGACCTAAACAACAACAATTATTAAAGGTTCTGTCGCCGCCTGCCCTTCCAATATTAGCGTCTGCCACACGGCCCCACTACCAGCCTGACGCCTCCCCTCCACATTGAAGTGGACTCACCAGAGGGGGATATAAGGAAGTGCGCTGGCCAGCGAGAGACATTCTTCACTGAACTCTCAACCGGACAAGAAGAAGAAAGAAGAGCTCCCAACTAAAGAAGACGAGCCCAGCCGCACCATCCCTGGTTTACGTTACCGGAGGCAAACGCTACATTCCCGCACCGGTCAGCCTTCGCCGGCCTGGAGAGAGCCGCCTCGGCCGCACTATCAGCAGAAGGCCTACGGCGACCCGACACTGCGGGGCTCTGGGGGCCACCACTAACTGCAGTGGGGACCTAACTGCCGCTGAGGGAAGGCTACGCCTGAACCCGGTAGCCAAGCCGTCACTCTTCGGGCTTCGCTTCCATCACGCCGGCTCGCCGCTTCCGACCACCAACAACAGCCCTTTTCAGGGCCATCAACACAATCAAACGGCCCTTTTTAGGGCCACCAATTTTATAAACAAGGTTTCGCCACGTGTCGTCGGCCTCGGTCGGCGATAGTTCAAACATTTTTTTTAGTGATTCCTGATAACAAAAGTTAAACGAGAGGACGAAAGAATTAACTAATGAAAATCAATGCTATTTTTTATGGTTTAAATTCCATGGGACACTCTGTACATGCTTTTCTCTCATACATTAAAATTTTCATTATTTACATTGCCATGAGAAAGTCATGTGAGTGTTTCATAGCAGGTTTTCATTTTGTTTTTTTTTTAGATCTGTCCCCTACAAAAACAGCTGTTTTTATTAACTGGATTAATCTGTATTATCTTAAATACAACATAATGAATAAACATAACTAGAACAAACAGTATTATAAATAAACAATATTAATAAAATTACTGTAATCATAATTGACAAAAAAAGAATCTACAAAAACTTTGAATAAAATATAACAAACACATGTAGTAAAATATGTGAGAATAAACATTAAAAAGCACGATGCGTAAACTGAAAAAATGTGAATGTACGTAAATCGGAAGGCATGGAAGCTACAATTTTACTGAAAGGATTTGATTTAGGTACGATGAAACGTTAAGAATTTAAAAGGAATACATTTATGTAAAATAAAACAATAAAGGTTGATTTTAAAGGAAAAACAATCATACAAATAAAGCTTCGACATTAAATTATTATGGAATAATTACAACAAATATAAAAAAAAAATGTGGGGAAAGATTAAATAACGGGTGTTTTATTAAGGACACAACCCTGATTATAAGAAGATAGAAGTAATACATCGGTAAATTTTCTGTCCCCCAATCGGTATGTTGGCAACAGTGTATTCAAGGCCAAGTACCTAAGACAGTTAAAATGTTCCAGTCAAGCATTAGTGTGGTGACAGCGGTCGTTTCGTTATATTGTGTCAACAATGGTTTTTTCCACGGAAGAACACGTGTTTAGTGTAGACTTATATAGCAAGTAAATCTTACAAATGCAATGCCAACGCGATAAGGATGCAAATGTAACTATTTCATAGCTCTGAAAACAGTAATTAATGTTAGCCCAGCTTGCGATGATGATCTTCTAAGCGATTTTTAAGGTGATTGAGTCCAAAGATTTTTTAAATCTTTGAGAACTTCTGCGGTTAACTTTGTTGGCTGGCGAGGTAGTTTCTCATCAAGTACATTCCCATGGAACTTATTTACAAAAACGCAATATTAACGATTTATTCGGAACGGCAGAACGGGGAAATTTCAACTGAAACTTATCTTCCACACATTTGTAAGATTTTCTTACTATGTAAGTCTCTACAATAAACACGCGTTCTTCCTTGGGAAAAACCATTGCTGACACAATATAACGAAACGACTGCTGTCACCACACTAATGCTTGACTGGAACATTTTAACTGTCTTAGGTAGTTGGCCTTGAGTACACTGTTGCCAACATACCGATTGGGGAGCAAAAAATTTACTGATTTATTACTTCTATATTCTTATAATCAGGGTTGCGTCCTTAATAAAACACCTGTTAGTATTACTCTTACCTTGAAATTGATTGACTGTAGTTATTTTTTTGTTTACAAATTTTCACATAACTAATACAACATTTTCATGAATATTAACTATTGAGTTAACTATTTGAAAATAGTTTTCCAAATAAATTCAACTGAAACTTAAAATTGTTGTAGTGAAATTAATTTATTATTTAAATATACGATTTCCTTTAAGTATTTTTTATTTTATTATTGTTAAAAAGAATTTATATTGATATTAAAAATTTTGAAACTGAATAGAATAATAATTATGAAAGATTGAATTTTATAAAAAAATTCCAAAATTATTAACAAACTAAAAACATCAAAATATGAATGATGCAACATGAAAGTAAAAGCTTCTATTAAGTTAATAAAAAAAAACTATGAAAAGAAGGTGAATTAAATATAAATCAGCATTCAGAAAAAGGGAAGATTGGTAAAAATTTAGGATAAGGAATAAAATTTCGGATAAGACGGTAATGATGGGATAGACTAGACTATTTACCTAAATCCTAAAAATCCAATATGAAGAATCCTGCAGAAAAAGAATTTACAGCGGCTATAAATAAAAAAAATATAAACGTGGATTTAATTTACTGATGTTTTTCAAACTCATAAAATTAAACGGTAAATTAATAATCAGGTAAGAATTTCTTTCAAGAATGTTAATTAAGGCATTGTAATATCTGAAAACACCAAAATTAAGATTACAAAATATTATTATTTTTGAGACTTGTTCTAGAGATGCACGAAATAAGCATCTTGTATCTTAATCTTATGTTTTATATGTCTGTGGTACCCCAATTCCCCAATCATAATCAAAATGTGGAAGGACAAATCATGGGTTTTCCACTTAGACAATGCGCCAGCTCATTCCACGTTATCTGTCAAGAGGTTGCTAGCCAAGTACAGGATCTCAGTGTTAGAACGTCCACCTTATTCACCAGATCTTGCACCATGTGACTTCTACCTGTTCCCTAAGGTGAAATTTGCATTAAAAGGGACAAGATTTGTGTCTGTGGAAACTGTAAAAGAGAAAGCAGCACGTGTCCTGATAGAGCTGACAGAAGATTACTTCCAGCATTGTTTCCAACAATGGAAAATTTGCATGGAGCGTTGTAGGGATACAGAAGGAGTGTATATTGAATGTGACAATAAGTGATTATCTATAAAATTAAAATTAAATTTTTTACAATGTCAGTCTCGTTATTTAATAGCCACAACACGTAGTTATCTTCGAAATGAACAATAATGTTGGTTCCACTAGGATAACACAATTTGTCGTACTTCTGATGACATGTTAGAGATTATTTCTTGTGTGGGTATTTAAGGTGTAATCTATACTAATACGAGATGTGATTGGAAAGTTTTAAGAATGGATTTGCTACTGCTTATTTGATTGGCGGGTGGGTACACGGAGAGTGGGGAGTGAGTCATTGCTTTGTCCTTGAACGCCCTCTGACAGGAAACTGCATTTCCTTTATTAAGTTCGCTGTGGCAGCTGGTTGAGTGCGGGTCTGTTAGTGCTTGTTGCCGGATTCTGGCTGCGTGAAAATGGACGTAAAAACGGAGCAACGAGTTTGTGTGAAATTTTGTTTCAAAACCGGGAAATCAGCTTCTGAGACTTACGAATTATTAAAAACAGCTTTTGAAGATAATTGTATGAGCCAGTCAAATGTTTTGTCTGGTTCAACAGGTTTAAAAATGGCCGCGAATCATTTGAAGATGAAGCACGGTCCGGTCTGTTGTGGTGATTTTTTTCGATTCTACCGGTATTGTGCATCATGAATTTACGTCTGGAGGACAGACAATTAACCAGGAATACTACAAATGTGTCCTTCAGCATTTGCGTGAAAAGGTGCGGAAGAAAAGGCCTGCATTGTGGAAAGACAGGAGTTGGGTTCTACACCATGATAATGCTCCGGCTCATCGTGCCTACTTCATCGTTGAATTTTTGACCAAATTCAACATTCCTGTGCTTCCACAACCGCCATATTCCCCCTGATTTGGCCCCTGCGGACTTCTACCTGTTTCCTAAACTGAAATTTTCACTGAAAGGTAAGCGATTTGACTCGATTGAAGACATCCAGGCAAATACGGAGAGCGTTCTTAACACACTCCAGGAAAAAAATTTCCAGGCATGTTTCCAAAATTGGAAACACCGTTGGAGTCGGTGTGTTCAGTCGGAAGGGGACTATTTTGAAGGAGATACATCACAGTAGCATGTAAGTACCACCATTGTACCATTACAAGCCCATTCTTAAAACTTTCCAATCACACCTCATATAATAAAGAAGAAACGTCTGTTTGTTTGTTTGTATGAGGTAATATCAGAAACTACTCAACCGATTTAAAATTTTTTTTCATTTCTGCGTAGGTTAGAGCTTCCTGATCAATATGAGCTATTTTGCAACTTTAACTAACTTTAATTAAGTGAGTTAAGCAACTTAAACTGTGACGATGTCGCATATTTTAATCCGTTGTTGTTTAGGTCAACAGCCGAAAGGCTGGTTTGAACCTCTAGAGGTTTTACTAAGTAAAACGAGAAGTGAGGTGGTTTACCATTGCCTTCCTCACTGAGTGGAAAAGTACGCTTATCAGCATGCCGGGCCCTCTGAAAAGCACATATTTTCCACTCTGCAAATGACACCTTCACTTCATTCACCACAGGGTCTGGCTGTATAATGAAATTCATTACTTTCAGAGAAGATAACTCTCATTAGTGTCTTTTACACCTCTACCTCTTCTGTCCTTAAATGATTCAGTCATTTAATTGGCTGACCATGTGATAAGAAACAGAACTATTTATTTTAGCCCTGCAACGAACAGGTTGGGTGTAAATAATTTGACACTCCACCTGTCTGCTCTGGGCAGATTTTAATCCATCGGGTGCATAGACATTTATTTTTTCTAAGTCCTCTGGGTGGTGTAGTTTTTGGGCTATAAACACGATTCAACTTTTATACTTCATAGAAAAACGTGAAGAATAACATTCGATTCCAATAACATTAAAAATTCAGATATATTCAAAATTTTTATTTTTGTACTGTATTTCATATATTTGTTTTCATTCGACAGGAAGTGAATGAGCCATATATTTCCAATTACTCTGCGTACCGCACCCACAGATTACTGTCTCTTATCTCAGCCATATATCAACTGTCTCTTTCTTTTCCATCAGTATTCTTCTATGCATTCTATTCAATTCTGTTAAATTGCAGGGACAAACATTTAAAACGGTGGGCATCAATTTGAGACGAGTGCTTCCTTCACTCATGGACAACTTTATGTCGGACTTTCTAGAGCTGGAAGTGCAGAAAAGCAATTTACTTTGCTGCCACAGGGCAACAAACCCATAAATATTGTATATAGAGAGGATTTAAAATAATTTAATGAGGCCTACATTAGCTGCTGTGAAGCGAAGCGAGCGGGGGTTGCTAGTTTATAATAAAATCCTCATACACTTGATGAATTGAGTTGAACATTGAACATAAGGATTTCTAACATTGATGAGCAAACATTACGAAAAATGGCTAAAAATGTTACATAACATGTACGAACCTGCATTCAGGTCATAAGAAAGTGGTTTGTGAATAGTTTATTTGATTACCTTCACTCAAATATTTTTCAAAATAGTTGAATAAAAGATTGTTATTTGAATAGCTCATCAGTATCATCAAAATTTTGTATAAAAACTAATTGTATCATTTTTGAAACATTCCGTACATAAACAAATAAAAAGAAAATCTGGTGTGAAACACTCACACAACTTTCACTTGCCAATGCAAATAATTAACAATAAACTTAAAAACTGTAATAAAACATTAGAAGTAAACAAAAAACTAACTTCAAAAATCATAACCTTAGTTTAATCATGAGTGAAAGACGCAAAATGAAAATCGACCTCAGTTTGACTTAAAAATACGGAAAATCACTCTTTCACGCTAAACTAGGCTCTGTAGAGAAGAATGCTTTAATTAAAAGTTGTAGATCTTTTAATTTCCTATAAATATGGTTATACGCTTTTGTCGTAAAATGCATACTAAAGCTGAAATCTTAAAAAAAATCGATTTTTCACACATTTTCGTGAGAAAAAACAGAAAATCGCTTATTACCGCTAAACTAAGCGTTATACAAATAAATGTTTGAAATAAAAGTTGTAGAATTTCAATTTTCTACACTTTTTATTATATAACTTTCTGCGCTAAAATGCATGTTAAAGACGTAATCTTAAAAAAACAATGTTTTTACGTGGAAACAGCCTCACCAAGAATTTCAGGAAACATGGCGCCTACCCTATCTTGTAGAGCATAAAAAATTTAGTAAACCAGGCGATTTTAAAAAAAATCGTAGGACCAGTTTTTGAGAAAATCGCAAAAAAGTGAAAAATTACCTGAATAAACTACTACTTTCGGTTGACCGATTTTGATGAAAATGTTCGTGTCGGGTCTGGTAGTGGTATGTAACTTAAGTTTTAAGTTTCAAGTTCGTACGATGTTCCGTTCTCGAGATATTTTGTATACACACACACACACAGACCAATCGCTAAAAACATGTTTTTTGGGTTCAGGGGGTCTGAAAACGTATAGATCCGGTGAAAACTCGATTTCGAAAAATCGACATGAAAACAATACTTTCCTTCCTATATATTCATATAGGCAAGAGAAAGTAAAAATAAAGGTAAATAACAGGTGTTTCAAAAAGGACGCACTTCGAAGTTTAAGGGTTAATATTTTCTGCACAGGGAATATTGTTTTCCCCAAAATAACAGTTGGCACTACCGTACTCATTGTTGACCCATTGTGTATTACTGACATGTACTAGTGCTAACCCAGTATTCATTTGTGTCTGTAGTGTCTGTATAAGTTCAAACTTGGTTTTTTCAAAGGATGAACGTGTTTTTATTATTGAAAGTTATTGCGCACATAAATCTTACGAACGAGTGAAAGACGAGTTCCAGTTAAAATTTCCCAATTCTGAAGTACCTAATAACACCACAATATCGCGTCTGATTAATAAATTTCGTGAGACTGGCAGTGTACAGGATCGGAAAAGCACAGGTCGACCATCAATGTTAACAGAACAAGTTTTGGACGATGTGAAACAACGTTTGACTACCTCACCCGGCAAATCACTTAGAAAGTTATCTTCACAGGCTGGATTATCACTATCTTCCGCTTTAAGGGCTACAAAAAAATTAAATCTGCATCCTTACCGCATCGGTGTCGTTCATGAACTAAAAGAAGTTGACCATGGGAAACGTATACAGTATTGTCGTTGGATACGTTCTCTTGTTAATGACAACGGTGTTGAAATATTGGATCGTGTTTATTTCAGTGACGAAGCATGGTTCCACTTGGATCGTTACATCAACGGCCAAAACTGCCGAATATGGAGCGCTCATAATCCTCACACATTTCATGAACGTCCACTACACGCACGTAAAATTGGTGTTTGGTGTGCGATCTCCCGACGTCATATTGTTGGGCCTTTATTTTTTGACACATCTGTAGATGGTGTCGTGTACCGCAACTTAATTGAACAATTTATAGCGTTGTTAGAATTAAACGATCGAGATTGTTGGATAACGCAACGTGCCATACTTCTACTGAAACGCTGAATATGATACAAGAATTTTTTGGCCATCGTGTGATATCAAAAGGATTGTGGCCACCAAGATCCCCAGATCTTACTCCTCCGGATTTTTTTCTTTGGGGGAATTTAAAGAGTAAGGTTTTTAAAAACAATCCTCATACAAAATTGAAGAATTGAAGGCTAATATTGAAAGTGAGATTACAAACATTAATGAGCAAACACTACGAAAAGTGGCTGCAGATGTTATGAAACGTATCTGAACTTGCATTACAAGCGGAGGAAGTCATTTTGAACATTTATTGTGAAGTTTTAAAGGTAATCTGTTAGTTATAAAGGTAATAATTTCATACCGTATAATTTGTATAATTTGTAATTACTTAATGTAATAAATTAGCGTTCTCAAACTTCGAAGTGCGTCCTTTTTGAAACACTCGTTATTAAACGGTTTTTTTAAAAAAACTCATTACATTATGGGTTTTTCTGCTATAATTAATTTTTATCATTTTCTTAATTTTGATGATAATGTTGATAAAAATGTTCGAGTTAGTCAATGGTATACGTAAAAGTCAACTAGTACAAGTTTGAGTTTTGGTTAGAATTAGAGTTAGTCAAGTCCTGCCACAAAAATTTATCAATATCTCTAAACCTAGGTTAATTAAATTAAATGGTTATCGTAGAATAAAGTTTTTCCAATGTTAGGGTTCTGTTAGTTGATAAGTTGTTAAAATTGCATTCCAGATTTTATTAAAAAATACCTAAATTCTTAATTGGGATAATTTTTTTTAAATATTAGTAAACAAAATTTTACAATTTTCACCTGCAGTACAAAATTCTAATCAGGATAATTTTATGACTAATAAATTTTATATAGTTTGTTACACCGTCTCAAACTCTAAATCTAAAAGTGTATGTATTAAAAAAAATTGTACACATCAAATTTAAGAATTATTCAAGAAAAATTACAAATTTTCCTGAAATTATAAACAGTTACGTAAGTAAGAATAAAAACATCGTAAAGTGAAAAGTGCTTTGTGCCAAAACACATGTGAATGTAAGGCGTTTGTTAAAAAGAATGTTAACCCTTTCTTACCTAGTGTGGCATAGAAATCACATTGGAGCGACATAAAACAGACATAAAAACTTTAATTGTTAGCGACTACTTTTGATTAAAGAGCGCTGGATGTGAAGTGTAATAATTTTCTGTACCCTAGCCAGGAATCGAACCTGAGACCTCCGCTTTGCAGTGTAAGATGCTGACCACTACGTCACGGACGCAACCATTAGTTTCTTTTTAAAGTTAATTTTAGTTTTAAATATTCGTGTTCATTTACTAAAATAAAGTAGAATTTCTTCGAATATGTTGAATGTACATACAATTATATTTTTTAGGCTGTAAATAGTGACTTTGTCCATTTTACCAATATTTTTGAATTGTAACATTTTTTAAGTCTTAAATAATGCTTTGATATTAAAATCATATTTAGTTTTTTTGCTACAAATCTAAGCAAGAGAATATTGTTTAGGAAGCCTGCACATGATTTTACTTATTTATATTGTTGGGAACTTTGATACCATCAAGCCCAATGTGACGTATGTGTCACACTTTTTGTCACGCCATCAAAAAGGCTGAAGGTCTAAAAGTGATTTTATTTCACTTAAATGTCAGTAAAGTGTATGAAACAATGTACACATATTTGTTTGTGCATAGTTAAAAAAATCTGGTGTGAAACACTCACACAACTTTCTTTTGCCAATGCAAATAATTAATAATAAACCTAACATTATTAATAAAATATTAGAAATAAACAAAAACTAACCTCAAAAATATAACCTTATTTTAATCATGAGTGAAAGACAGAAAATGAAAATCGACCTGTTTGGCTTAAAAATATGGAAAATCACTCTTTCAAGCTAAACTAGGCTCTGTAGAGAAAAATGCTCTAAATAAAAGTTGTAGATCTTTTAAATAACTATAAATTTGATGACATACACTTTTGTCGAAAAATGCATACTAAAGCCGAAATCTTAAAAAAATAGATTTTTCACACGTTTTCGTGAGAAAAAACAGAAAATCACTAATTACCGCTAAACTAAGCTTTATACAAAAAAATGTTTGAAATAAAAGTTGTAGAATTTTACATTTTCTACAACTTTTATTATATAACGTTTTGTGCTAAAATGCATATTAAAGCCGCAATCTTAAAAAGAAAATGTTTTTACGTAAAAACAGCCTCACGCAGAATTTCAGCAAACATGACGCCTAACCTATCTTGTAGAGCATAAAAAATGTAGTAAACCAGGCGATTTTTAAAAAAATCGTAGGACAAGTTTTTGAGAAAATCGCAAAAAAGTGAAAAATTATACAAATAAACTACTACTTCCGGTTGACCGATTTTGATGAAAATGTTCGTGTCGGGTCCGGTAGTGGTATGTAACTTAAGTTTCAAGTTCGTACGATGTTCCGTTCTTGAGATATTCTGTTCACACACACACACACACACACAGACCAATCGCTAAAAACATGTTTTTTGGGTTCAGGGGGTCTGAAAACGTATAGGTCTGGTGAAAACTCGATTTCTTAAAATCGACATGAAAACAATACTTTCCTTCCTATATATTCATATAGGCAAGAGAAAGTAAAACTTCGGGATTGAAAGGGTTAATTTAGAAATTTTGTCATTTAAAAGGGTCGTTAACGAGAAGATTTAGGTTAGAAGGGAAGTTGGATGTGTGTGATCAAGCAGCAATGGTGTGGGTTACCAGCAAAAGTGACATGATGCCAACATCTTCACCAGTGAGGGGCTGGGAGTTAAAACCCAGTACCTTTTCCATTTTGGAGAGATGAAGCGCGTATCGATCATGTGCTCGGAACTGCATGAACCTCATATTCGATGACTGTGATAATTCGGTTATACTTTTGATGCTTGGGAAGAACCTGAAATGTCAAAAATACAATTTATAATACATTTTGAGGCTTGGGAAGAACATGAAATGTCAAAAATCCAATTATTAATACATTTTGAGGCTTGGGAAGAACATGAAATGTCAAAAATCCAATTATTAATACATTTTAATGCTTGGGAAGAACATGAAATGTCAAAAATACAATTATTAATACATTTTGAGG
Organism: Catonia carolina; assembly: GCA_035578175.1. Classification (NCBI taxonomy): domain Eukaryota; kingdom Metazoa; phylum Arthropoda; class Insecta; order Hemiptera; family Achilidae; genus Catonia; species Catonia carolina. Next base: position 4,039,772 of record JAQMRL010000019.1, on the reverse strand, counting down.
CTTGGGAAGAACATGAAATGTCAAAAATCCAATTTTTAATACATTTTGAGGCTTGGGAAGAACATGAAATGTCAAAAATACAATTATTAATACATTTTGAGGCTTGGGAAGAACCTGAAATGTCAAAAATACAATTATTAATACATTTTGAGGCTTGGGAAGAACATGAAATGTCAAAAATACAATTATTAATACATTTTGAGGCTTGGGAAGAACCTGAAATGTCAAAAAATCTAATTTTTAATACATTTTGATACTTAGGAAGAACCTAAAATGTCAAAAATCCAATTTTTAATACATTTTTATATTAACACTTTCCAGTCTACCATTTTTTTTCATGACTATGCACTACAGACTAAAGTAATTTAACGTATCTTGCACTGTAGACTGACGTTTTTTCAACTTTTTCAAAAAATCAGTGTGCAGTCACTTCAGTTCTTATCAACAAGGGTATTATATGAAAATAAAGTTTGAAATTTGCTCTTTTTAACCATATATTTAGTTTAAGTTAATTATTAAGTTATTTATAAAATATACTATTTACAATTTACTCTAATTTACACATTTCCCAAAAAAATTTATATGAAACTTATATCAATATCGCTTTCATTCTCACTGATTTGCTCATTTGAGCTTTTTTGGCTCTTGGTGAAGTTTGACTCTTCCAGTGCATGGATTAGCACTTCGTTTCCGGACCATAAGTAAAAAACCACATTTCATCACATGTTATTTACTTCTGCCTGTTTCCTAAGGTAAAATCTGCATTAAAAGGGATAAAATTTAAGTCTGTGGAAGCTGTAAAAGAGAAAGCGGCACGTATCCTGAAGGAGCTGACAAAAGATGACTTCCAGCACTGTTTCCAACAATGGAAAATTCACATGAAGCGTTGTAGGGATAGAGAAGGAGTGTATATTGAAGGTGACAATAAGTGATTATGTATAAAATTAAATTGTTACAACGTCAGTCTTGTTATTTAATAGCCACTCCGACTTATTTTTAATGACGTAGATCATGAAAATTTTTTAAATTTTTACGTAAGCGCAGTTCGTTATCCAAAAGCCGGCATCAGTTAGGCAACCGGCAGAATTTGATGATGCATGTCTCTAGACTTAGTGAATTCAGTATAGTCAGTGTTATCTCCACTGGGAAAAATTAATTTCATTATACAGTAAGAGCTGGTGATGAACAAAGTCAAGGTATAATATGTAGGGTGGAAAATAGGTGTTTTTCATAGGGCTTGGGATGCTGATAAGTACACTTTTCCACTAAGTGAAGAAGGCATGTTAAATTACCTACTTCCTTGTACCTAGTAAAGCCTCTAGAGGTTCAAACCAGCCTTTCGGTTGATTACCTGAACACACACACTAACTACGAGAATATATAATTTTAATTAGTATAGAACTTTTAAAATAGGCCTACCGCTAAATTTCTACTAAACATATAAAGACAATAATTTTAAGAATATCATTTATATCAGGGTTGTCCAACTGGCTGCCCGCGGTGCCATTTTTTGTGGCCCACAAAAATTCATGAAAAGTGCGATCTCCTATACTATTTTTCACGGCTGATGAGCTCTGAATGTATGCATTGCCCCCTGCCCACTTTATAGGTAGCCAATCACTTGCCAGCAATGTTGCCAATACTTGCTCTTATAGCTCTGTTAAATATTTCGTCAGCCATTTTTTGGTCTTTCAATAACAATTAAAACCTATAAAGATACAATCAGCTGATTTATATTATAAAGTATTGCATGTTAACGCGCTCTATAATTGATATGTTCAGAATGAGGTGCAAGTGAACTACTGTGGCTCTTATACGCATGCGCATGTACGTCAGGTACAGTCTGACAATGCTGGCAAACGTTGTGATTGGTCTAAACGTGTGGAACACGAGAGCTCATCAACCGCGAAAAGCATATTACATGCCGAGCAACACAAAAGCAGTGTACTGCTTTATAATAATCCTCTTGGAGCTACCACTGAAGATCAACCACCTCACCTACAACTTGATTTGTGTGATCTTCAAGTTGACATGTTCCTAATTATCAGAAAGAAAAGGACATGATTTTTCAAATGTGACTGTCCACAGGAAAACAGACCTTATCTTTACTAAGAAAAATTTTCAGGAGAGCAAAAAAATGAAATTATGTCAAAATATGACATTTTCTGTTTTTTTTTTTGTTTAAAATATTAGTTATTCTTTTCTATGTATAAAAATAAACCTATTTTATTTTATTTTGAATTTGAAACCTGATTAAATTCCCAAATATAGACAGTATGTCAAATAGTATGCTCACCTCTCACCATGCGGTCTTGGGTTCGAATCCCATTCAGGCACGGCATATTTTCTTACGTTACAAAAAATCATTTCATCCTTCACCATCTGCATTAGCAGTAATGGCAGAACAGTCGGAAGTTAAACAAAACCAAAAAAAATATATATACATATATTTCTTATTGGTGAACTTAAGATCCCTTTTCTGTTGAATGCGTAAAGAAAAAAACAACTAAAAGTTCTGGCTTTTTAGTCAAAAAAGCATGTAAACGAAGCTCTGTGCTTTACTTCACATAGGGAAAACAACATGACTCTAACCGGACCCCGAAATTAGGTCAAAAAATGACATTTTCTGTCAAATGTTTGAATTTGAAACCTGAATAAATTTCCAAAAATAGACAGTATGTCAAATAGTATGCTCGCCTCTCACCATGCGGTCTTGGGTTCGAATCCCATTCAGGCACGGCATATTTTCATACGTTACAGAAAAATCATTTCATCCTTCACAGTCAGCATTAGCAGTAATTGCAGAACAGTCGGAAGTTAAACAAAAAAAAAGAAGAAAATGTAGGTATTTCTTATCATTGAACTTAAGATCCCTTTTCTGTTGAATACATAACGAAAAAACTAAAAGTTCTGGCTTTTTAGTCAAAAAAAAGATGTAAAAGAAGCTCTGTGGTTTACTTTGCATAAGGAAAACATGACTGTAATTGGACCTTTGCTACAAGAAAAAACCAACAGTTATAGTGACTATCGCTTACAGTGTTCGCAACTACCCGGTCCCTTGGAGGTCACTGTATTTGACAACTACTGTATGTAAAACATAGTATTTCAGCGATAAAAAAAAAAACTACTTTTTGTTTTAATAATTTTTATACTTTACACTGTTTCTTATTATTACCAGTACTTTATTTAAGAGGGCCACGTATCAAAAAATTGAAAAAATTATGATTTCTTTTTGTTTTTTGATGCATAATATAGTTTAAAAATTTCCACTAAAAAATGGTGTAAATATTATATTTCTACGATAATTATTATAAATATTTCTTTGTTAACTCTACAGCTGGTGCAACTACTCACACCAAAAGAAAAAAAAATTTATTTATTTAAAATGGGCGTTTTCGAAAATTATGGTTTTTACCACATTTGTACCTTTTTCTCAGAACCTACTAAAGATATTTGAGTAATTTTTTGTTTGTTTGAAAGATCCATTATTTTTATCTTATCTGAGCATTTAACAATTTAAATTTGTTTAAAAATTACAATTTTTTATTAAATTTTAAAATTATCACCAAAATGTCATTTTGAAAAAAAATTGTAAAAAAATGTTACTTTATCAATTTTAACATTTCTTCTGCTCAAAATTTGCAAAAAAGAATGATTTAAAATAAACAAAAAAAAATTAAGTGTCTACCTTATGTGTTGTGTCTTGTTTAGATTATCAGCCGAAAGGCTGGTTTGAACCTGTAGAGGTTTTGCCAAGTAAAACGAGGAATGAGGTGGTTTACCATCGCCTTCCTCACTGAGTGGAAAAATACGCTTATCAGCATGCCGGGCTCTCTGAAAAGCATATATTTTCCACTCTGCTAATGACACCTTCACTTCATTCACCACAGGGTCTGGCGGTATAATGAAATTTATTACTTTCAGAGGAGATAACTCTGATTAGTGTCTTTTACACCTCTGCCTCTTCTGTTCTTAAATGATTCAGCCATTTAATTGGCTGACCATGTGATAAGAAACAGAATTATTTACTTTAGTCCTGCAACGAACAGATTGAGTGTAAATAATTTGACACTTTACCTGTCTGTTATGGGCAGACTACCTTATGTAGTTTCTGAGAAAAAGGTCCAAACGTTAACACTGTGAAGTATAGGGATACGTGACCCCCTTAATGGTGCTTCACCATATTAACCCTGTTCACACTGGTAATCTAATTTTAGATGATGCCGAATAGATTGTGGTTGGGGTGATAAAACGTGCTTCTGCAAGGTCAGTATAAATCGAAGACCGGTAAATATTGCGTTTTTCTGGTAGGGAATTCAGAATTTTCAGAAATAGAATATCATAACAGGGAAAATTTTTATTCCCTCTATAGTGTGAAGGTAGCATTGATGGTTTGGGAATCGTTTGTTTTGAATGGAAATCCGTGTAACTCGTATGTAAGTCAACGTACACGCATGTTCTTTAGTTTGCGTTGAAACTATGATGATTCATACCATCACAGAGGGGGTTTACCATCACAGAGGTAAAAAATTTAACACTTCGCTGGGTTGCAAAGGATGTGTAACGGCTTCCTTCTAATCGCACCTACAGAATTTTTCAAAACACGTGTTTGCAGGGAAAAGAATTTTCTACATTGCCTTGCTTACAGCTGTAACCTAAATTTAATAGTGGCTCTGTGACATCAATGTAAAGAATTGTAAAATACCATTCCTTCATGCTTCCCTGTGATGTGAAAATGGACTTATGTTGAACATTTTGTAACTTCGTCAAATATTTACGAAAATTTAAATAACAAATAACATTTATTCCAGTAAACTCTTGTCTACAAAACATGTTTTATAAATATTTTTGCTAAACTGAAATTTAAGCCCGTTATAGTAAAAAAATATAAAGTAAACACAAAAACTTTTCACGGTTGAAAATTTCGCTCGCCTAAACAGAAAGAATTATGAAGCGATTTTCTTGTAATTTTATATTCAAAAGGCGCGTACGTATTATACGAATCAACTGTAATTTTTTCAAAATTTTTTGTCTGTAAGGACGTTAGATAAAACAGTTGTTTTGATTTTTGCAATTCTTCTGTTTAACAAGTAACAGTTTCCAAAAGGTTAAAGGTTTTAGCTGTGGCCCTTGAGGGTTTGGAAGTTGGACACCCCTGCTCTACGTAAATCTACTTTATGTTAAAAAACTGAATTATTTTTACTTACTTGAACATAGTTTGTACAGCTACAATAGTATTACAATCGGCAAGCGTATCTTCTTCGGCTGAATTAGATAATTCTTTATTAACAACTACTACATTTTCGGCTAATGTTATACCAGCTCTTAATAAATCATCCAAACTGAAAAAGTTTTAAAAATAACAATTAAGTAATATAGAAATGAACTACAAAGAAAATTTTAAAAAATCATGTAATTTAAGAACCCACCAGGGGTTAGCCTAGACTCTAGACTAAAAATTAAATTTTTAGTCTAGCAGCGGTTCTCAAACTTTTTTGTGGCGTACCATTTATTATGCCTTGACATGTTCACGTACCACCAGTGGTTCTGTCTCAAAATAATTATGTACGAGGCGTGTTCAGAAAGTAAGTACCGTTTTTAAAAGAAACAAGTAAAACAATTTTTTTTCAACACAATTTTATTTCTACATGAAAGCCCAAACCTTAAACTATTTTTCGACATAGTTTCCACCGATGTTCAAACACTTATCGTAGCGGGTGATCAATTTGTCTATACCCTCTTCGTAGAAGGTTCCCGCCACTGACATGCACAAAAAAACCAAGAGACTTGGAAGTGCTTTGACTTTTCTCACACGGTACAGTGATGATGGTGAGGATTTTTTAAACAAAATTGTGACAGGTGATGAAAATTGGGTCCGTCATGTCACCCCGGAATCTAAGCAGCAGTCAATGGAGTGGTGACACACGCAATGCCCGAAGAGACAAAAATTCAAGACGACAATGTCTGCACAAAAAATCATGTGCACTGTCTTTTGGGATCGGAAAGGTGTTTTGCTGATTGATTTTCTCCCAAGAGGTGAAACCATTAATGCGGCAAGGTATTGCAAAACCTTAAGAAAACTAAGGCGGGCAATTCAAAACAAACGGAGAGGAATGCTCAGTAACGGAATTCTGTTGCTCCATGACAATGCTCAGCCCCATACCGCTGGTGACACTCAAAAATTGGTTCGACAATTTCGTTGGGAGCAGTTCGATCACCTGCCCTACAGCCCAGACTTGGCACCGTCTGAATACCACTTGTTCCTGCACATGAAGCGCGAGCTAGGCGGCCAACGCTTTGAAACCGACGATGAAGTGAAAACTGCCGTGGAGCCGTGGCTACATTCGTTGGTGGGAACCTTATACGAAGAGGGTATAGACAAATTGATCACCCGCTACGACAAGTGTTTGAACATCGGTGGAAACTATGTCGAAAAATAGTTGAAGGTTTGGGCTTTCATGTAGAAATAAAATTGTGTTGAAAAAAAATTGTTTTACTTGTTTTTTTTTTTTTTTTAAAACGGTACTTACTTTCTGAACACGCCTCGTATAAACGTGGTCAAAGGCACAGAAGAAGGGGAGGTGCGCGCGTATCATACACTTTTAACACTACTGGTGAGCTGAAATCCGGGCGAAATCTTTCGCTAGCCATAACTCGGTAACGAAGCATTTCCGGACCATGTTTATATAAACTTTTTTCATTATTTTTACATGTACAATGAGCTCCTAAAGTTCCTGCATATCTTCGTGAATCACCCTGAATAGATTCTCCCTCCGCCACTGTAATACGGTTGCCATAACTTAATAGTCTATATACCTTAGACAATTCAAATTGGCACAAGCAGCTTCGGTGTTTATCTACTCCACTCTTTGCCTCTCGTCATGCGACGACGGTACAGTCACAAAAGTATACAATCGCTACTGTAATGTGCGACTCACGCACGGTCACTACGCTTTGTTTTCACTGTTATTAATAATTTGTTAAGACATAATGATGTGACTAATTTGTTACATAATTTGTTGTATATGATTTTCTGTTCATAATATATTCAGCCCAATTTGTTTAGTTAGTTGCGTGCGTATGCAGAGTATAGTTTAGTGAGTCTTTGCTGTTTAATTCTTGTAATTTATAATTTAACAGGTTGACTGCCACGCTAAAATATTATTACTATCCAAGACCACTACGCCTAAACAATGAAAAACTTCCACCAGCGCTAAAAAAAAATTCCATACAAGGAAATTTTTCAACTCTAAATATATATTTATTGTGTTATAATTAATTTACATTCAGTTTTCATTAAAAGAAACACATAAATAGGTGAAACACAAAATGATGTCTCGTAGCAACCAACAATGATGAGACATGGTTTTATGTCTCAAAGTGATTTACAAATTGAAAGAAAAAAGTGAAAACACACGAAGTTATTTATTACTTTAGTAATAGTAGGAAACAAAGCAGTATTTTGTAACTTTCCGTAATCACAAGCCAAAAGATAATAATTAATTAATAATGTTATATTCTTGGTTAAAATGAAATAAATTTTTTTACAGTTCCACAAAATAAATATACTTTTTGGTTATTTTCAAAAATTAAAGTCCCTAATCACAATTTACAGTACACTATTTACAAAAGATGACCTGAATTAGGTACGCCAAGCTCACGTTTTTTAAATTTTGAAACAAGGTTTTAAAAAAAAACAGTCAAGTCTTACTGGTGAAAACTTATTAATAGTAAAAAAATATGTTCATCACTGAAAGTTTTTAAAGATTGTTAACAAAATATTTTTATTTTAATAATAATAGGCAAATGCTAAAAACACGGGTAAAAATTTTTTAATTTTTATCTTTTTATGCATTATATTATAAGGTCAACCTTATGTACAACTTTGTCAGCTGTCAAACTTCGTAAACAGCAGTCTGCAATGAGACACAAATTCATATCTCGCAGCATCTGTGGTAAAGTTATGTGAGACACAGATTTATGTCTCATAGCAGTGGTGAATTTCATACTGAGACATATTTATGTGTCTCGTGGCAGTCAACCTGTTAAATACATATTTCAAAATGAAATAATTATTTGTATGTTTGTACATTGAAATAAGGTTGTAGGTATTTGCGTACATTAAAATTTGTAGACCTTGTTGAAAAACTTGACCTTGTTATGGATATACCGGGTGAGCATAAAGTCTTGCCCTGATTATAAAAATTTATTGCAGAATAACTGTTTGACATAATAATTTAAATTTGATGCTGTTACATAGGTTAGTGTTAATAGTTTTTTTTAAGATTACTTACATTAGTAAACTTTAACGTGTGCCCCCTTGGTAGCTCAGAGAATGTCGAAGCGGTATTCCAGTTCCCGCCAGGTGTTTTGTAACATGTGTTTTGTCACAGTACCCACAGCAGCTTGTATCCTAGCCTTCAGTTCGTCAACGTCAGCAACTGGTGTGGCGAAGACTCTATCCTTGATATAGCCCCAGAAAAAAAAGTCAAGGGGAGTAATGTCTGGAGAGCGGGGTGGCCAGGGTGTTGGACCATCCCTTCCAATCCACCGATCCGGAAATGTTTCATCCAGGAAATTACGCACTATCAAAGCCCAGTGGGGCGGTGCCCCATCTTGCTGGAAAATTATTCATGGTTGATATTCTTCTAACTGTGGTGCAATGAACTGTTGCAAAACATGTAAGTAAATGTTAGCGTTAATGGTATTTTCCGTGAAGAAAAACGGCCCGAAAACCTTATTATGCATGAGGCCGCAACAAACATTCACATTTTTGCTGATCCCCATATACGAGTATATGGGGATCAGAGAATCCACATGCTACTGTACAGTTACAGCGAGACAGCAAAAATGTGAATGTTTGTTGCGGCCTCATGCAAAATAAGGTTTTCGGGCCGTTTTTCTTCACGGAAAACACCATTAACGCTAACATTTACTTAGATGTTTTGCAACAGTTCATTGCACCACAGTTAGAAGAATATCAACCATGGATAATTTTCCAGCAAGATGGGGCACCGCCCCACTGGGCTTTGATAGTGCGTAATTTCCTGGATGAAACATTTCCGGATCGGTGGATTGGAAGGGATGGTCCAACACCCTGGCCACCCCGCTCTCCAGACATTACTCCCCTTGACTTTTTTTTCTGGGGCTATATCAAGGATAGAGTCTTCGCCACACCAGTTGCTGACGTTGACGAACTGAAGGCTAGGATACAAGCTGCTGTGGGTACTGTGACAGAACACATGTTACAAAACACCTGGCGGGAACTGGAATACCGCTTCGACATTCTCCGAGCTACCAAGGGGGCACACGTTGAAGTTTACTAATGTAAGTAATCTTAAAAAAAACGATTAACACTAACCTATGTAACAGCATCAAATTTAAATTATTATGTCAAACAGTTATTCTGCAATAAATTTTTATAATCAGGGCAAGACTTTATGCTCACCCGGTACTTTATGTGAAACTGTGTGTACAAGTAGAGCAAGAGTTGTGCCAGTTCGAATTGTCCACAGTGTACTAAAATTACAAAAAATTGAAAAATATTTTTTAAAAATATAATAGGCTAGTATTACTCACCAATCAATAGATCCCAGCATCCAGTATATAAGAGGGAAGTACGAAATAGCATCAAGGAAGGCAATGTCTGGTCGTCTTTCAAGTAATAATATAATTGGGTTTAGGGAAGTTTTCGAGTGAAAATGTGCTCTTAAAGGTATTATAAAATTATAAATACCATTTGACGCATAATCGGCCGCCAATATAATCGTCTTATTCTGCCAATTATACTCTTTAGCATTACGATGTGTACAGTGCTCACAAACCTAAAATCAATTAACAAAAAAATTATTATTATTTTCTACTGGGTGATTCATTTAAAAGTAGCCCGCCGCTCGAGTAATTTTCATATGCTGTATTGGCAGCACTGATCACGATGTGATCGACTAGCCTTTATAGTACAATTTATATTATTATTTAATTATTATATTATTGTTGTTGTTTAGGTCATCAGCCGAAAGGCTGATTTGAACCTGTAGAGGTTTTACTAAGTAAAACGAGGAGTTAGGTGGTTTACTATTGCCTTCCTCACTGAGTGGAAAAGTACGCTTATCAGCATGCCGGGCCCTCTGAAAAGCACATGTTTTCCACTCTGCAAATGACACCTTCACTTCATTCACCACAGGGTCTGGCTGTGTAATGAAATTCATTACTTTCAGAGGAGATAACTCCAATTAGTGTCTTTTACACCTCTACCTCTTCTGTTCTTAAATGATTCAGTCATTGAATTGGCTGACCATGTGATAAGAAACACAACTATTTATTTTAGCCCTGCAACGAACAGATTGAGTGTAAATAATCTGATACCCAACCTGTCTGTTAGGGGCAAATTATATTATTATAGCGTACAATTTTTTCCAGCAAGATGGTGCAAAATGTCACACGTCTCGCCAGGTCAACATGTCCGCCAAAACATGTCGCATGTTTTAGTTTATCGTGTGCATAGCACTTTTATTTTTTCTAAAGCCCTCTGGATGGTGTATTTTTTGAGCTAGAAGCACGATTCAAATTTTATATTTCATAGAAAGACGTGAAGAATAACATTTGATTCCAAAAACATTAAAAATTCGGAAATATTCAAAATTTATATTTTTGTACTGTATTTCATATATTTGTTTTCATTCGACAGGTAGCGAATGAGTCATATATTTCCAATTACTCTGCGTACCACACCCACGTGTACTGTCTCTTATCTCAGCAATATATCAACTGTCTCTTTCTTTTCCATCGGTATTCTATTCAATTCTGTTAAATCGCAGGGACAATCATTTAAAACGGTGGGCATCGATTTGAGACAAGAGTGCTTCCTTCACTCATGAACAACTTTATGTCAGACTTTCTAAAGCTGGAAGTGCAGAAAAACAATTTATTTTGCTGCCACAGGGCAACAAACCCACAAATATTGTATATAGAGAGGTTTTAAAATAATTTAATGAGGCCTACATTAGGATTAGCTGCTGTGAAGCGAAGCGAGCGGGGGTTGCTAGTATAACATAAAACTAGGTGAACCTGTGCGGGAAAACCCGCACAAAAGTGTAAATTTGTTTTTATAGAACTTCTCTGTAAACAACTTTTTTTTGTTTTATTGTACTACTGGTTCATTGAATCTTCTTCTGTCCTCATTCGGCTCATGATGAAACTTCATAAAAAAATTGTATAGTGGCAGGCGATTTTCAGTTCGTGCAATTGCCTCTTCATATTTTACTGCGTCACCCAGTTTCTAATAGCTTTGAGCATATGGATTGACAGCAGTCATAACTGCTCCAATTTTTTCTAAAATCTTATTATTTAATTTCACATAAAAACGAAACCAAAATATAGCAGATCGAACTGTATACAAATTTACAACAACTACGTTGGATATTCCAAAGCGATCTGACCGTTACACTGCCAATGCGTTGGTAGGCCTATACTTTAGTTCGTTGAACTTGCCCCCTCTCCAAACTGAAATAGCTGTGCGAGATGTGGGAGGGATAGATAGAGAAAGAGAGAGACCTATACTTCAGTTCATTGAACTTGCCCCGTCTCCAATCTATTTTAGACCTCCTATTTTATGGTCATACATCGAAATATTTGATTTTGGATAGTTTTCTGCAAATCTACTTGAACAGACAATTCATTTGAGCCCACTTCGGGGAAAATCGGTGAAGGTTCAGGTGGTTAAAATCGTGTTGAAAAAATACCTGCTCGCTATTAATATATAGATGACATGTTTTGTTATATAGTGTGGACATACCATTAGGGATTAAAAATAAATTTAAATATAAACAAAATCAAATTACCTGAGCTAATTGAAGGCAACATAGAGGTTTCTTCTCTTTAAGAAGGTAACATAGTGTAGGACTTACACCAATATACGGAGACACTGGTGGAAATCCTTTCACAATACTGCCAACACAAAAACAATTAAAATACATTTTAAACAATTTGTTAACTACAATACATTATTATTTCCTTTTTAAAATTGAATCGTTGAGTGGAAAAAGGGTAATATTCGAAAAAATGCGAAATCGAACAAAGATAGCAGTTTTGTTAAGTTTACTTCGGCGCATGTATTGGTTGATAAAAGGGAAATATTCCTTGTATCTAAAAGCAGCTAAGCTACATTAAAAATTAAGTAGAGTGGAAAAAGGATAATATTCCAGAAATATTACCCTTCTTCCATTCAATAACGAACAGCTGTTGGACCACTGGTTTCTGTTATTATTTTCAAAATGTAACTGTAAATTATTTTAAAATTAAAATAAAATTTTGTAGCATATTGGCACATTACATTGTTCTTTCAACTTAATTTTTCCCATTCACTTGTACTAAATCTAGAAAAAGGCGAATAGTCAACATATTAATAATCAAAAATCAATCCCATGATTATTGTAAAACAAATTCTAAAATCACCATTAAAAAAGTTTAATTTAGAACTACAAATAACCAATTGAACATTTTACCATTAAACCAAAAACTAAGTCACAAAACAGTTTTTTTTAATTTCTCGAAAATAAGGATTTTGAATATTACCCTTTTTCCACTCACCTATTCAATTAATCATATTATTTACTTTCAATATTAAAATTTTCTCTTAATTATGACAAAATCATGATTTCTTTGTATTGGTTTACACCAATATATTGTGTAATAGCATTTTAAAATCAATCGTTTACATCATATTATGAAAAATAACACTTAGTAAAAGCAATTAGCGATGAATTCATAAAAGGCAATAGTTTTTTTAAAAATTATACATTATTCACAACCAGCCAATTTGATTGCTGCTTTTTGCTGTATTTTTTATGTAAATTAGGGATGATTTTGAACAGGAACCTCCAGTAGAGTTTGTTCATGAATTGCTGTCAGCCGGTCACCATACAAAATCACTTTCCAACCGGTGTTACTTAACAAACATTAGAGACTTTCTACCAGCTGACTGATTGGGCTAGCCCGAAGGCCTGTCAATCTGAACCTATACAATACTTTTACATCCATTTCATATTGTAGTTACCTTTCCCCAAAATGCATAAGGGTAGGTACATGATTTTATTAAAAGAGAATTAAAACAGTCACGGTTTGTATAGTTTTATTTTTTTGTTAGTATGAATTTGAAAAAAATAAACTTAAAATGCATCATTCAATACTTAATTGCAACTAATTAAAAATAAAATCTGTGTTTAATTATTAATAAATTAAATAAAACATGATTAAAAATTAGCTTTAAATCAAATATTTACACTAAGTAAAAATTATTATTTTTTAATTGGACTATAAAATGTGCTAGGTTGTTCATATTGGGAATAAAATTGTCTACTTTTTTGTTTGCAGATGATCAAATGATATTGGTTAAAAATAAATATTAAATGAGAATACCGGGTTGGTCTAGAGCAGTCATGTCAAAGATACGGCCCGCGGGCCGCATCCGGCCCCCGGGCTGTATCAATACGGCCCGCGATCGCAATGTGTCACAGAAAGAAGAATCATGTTTTTTTAGAGCTTTAAGACTTCACTCGATTCCTCTACGGAAGTTTTAAAATGCGCACACTACATTTATAAGTAATTTTAAGGGCCGCGCGTGCCTAGGACAAGCGAGAGAGATAGACAGTAACGCCATCTCTACCTGACATCAATGAGCTTGTCAAAAACAAGAGACGTCAGGTATCTGGATCCTCGAGCTCAAAATAATTACCATCTTTTATAACTTTGATATGATTTTTAACAACCGTATATTATATACTATACAATTAAATAAATAAAATGTTATAATAATTCAGTACATTTTTTGTTATTTGAATCTGGCCCGGCTACACATTCTAAATTTAATATATGGCCCTCTGAAAAATTGAGTTTGACACCACTGGTCTAGAGGTAAAGTCGTCGCCAAAATCAGCTGTTTAACAGCTGATTTTCGGAGACGAAGGTTCCTGGTTCAAATCCTAGTAAAGGTAGTTACTTTTATACGGATTTGAATACTAGACAGTGGTTACCGGTGTACTTTGATGGTTGGGGTTTAATTAACCATACTCTCTCAGGAATGGTCGGCCTGGGTCTGTACAAGACTACACCTCATTTACACGTCATATACATCATCCTCATCTCATTGGGTCATGGGGTTGCTTATTGTTCTAAATTGAACAGATTGCAACGTACACAAATTAGGAATAAAAAAAAAAAAAAAAAAAAAAAAATGAGAATGTGTGACTCGAAAGTTGATGGAAAAGTACGACAAGTAGAAACTGGTTATTAACATTGTTAGAAACTCAATATGGTGGTTGGAATATTATAAATATCTTTGCATAATTTTTTATTTATTTATTGATGGAAATTTTTTAAATTGTCATTGATCGTTTTTTTTTGTCCGTCTGTCACACCTAATGTCAGAAACTGCAAGAGATATCTACAAATGATTTTTCGATTTGTAATCTACAATAAAAGTTTGTGGGCCTAAATTGTCACACCCAGATGTCAGAAACTACAAGAGATGGCAACAAATGGTTTTTCGATTTGTAATCTACAATAAAAGTTTGTGGGCCTAAATTGTCACACCCAGATGTCAGAAACTACAAGAGATGGCAACAAATGGTTTTTCGATTTGTAATCTACAATAAAAGTTAGTGGGCCTAAATTGTCACACCCAGATGTCAGAAACTACAAGAGATGGCAACAAATGGTTTTTCTATTTGTAATCTACAATAAAAGTTAGTGGGCCTAAATTGTCACACCCAGATGTCAGAAACTAAAAGAGATGGCAAAAAATGGTTTTTCGATTTGTAATCTACCATAAAAGTTAGTGGGCCTAAATTGTCAAACCCAGGTGTCAGAAACCACAAGAGATGGCAACAAATGGTTTTTCGATTTGTAATTACAATAAAAGTTAGTGGGCCTAAATTGTCACACTCAGATGTCAAAAACTACTAGAGATAGCAACAAATGATTTTTCGATTTGTAATCTACCATAAAAGTTAGTGGGCCTAAATTGTCACACCCAGATGTCGGAAACTACATGAGATATCAATAAATGGTTTTTCGATTTGTAATCTACGATAAAAGTTGGTGGGCCTAAATTGTCACACCCAAACGTAAGAAACTATAAGAGATAGCAACAAATGGTTTTTCAATTTGTAATCTACAATACAAGTTAGTGGGTTTAAATTGGGTTTGAAGTTTCGATTTCGACCGGAAATGGCCAAAAACCAGAATTCTAAAAATAATGTCAGAATTTTGAAACAAAAATAGTGCCATTCGATTCTTTTTAAAGAGTAGCTGTCTAAGTTAACTTTTTCTTAGCTTTCTTACACGAAAGCTAAGTTACCTTTATCCCATTAAGACGAAGGATCACACCGATTTAAGTAAATATGCAATGTGACTTCTCGGGCCAACTTTTTTTCTTTAGGAAAAATTGCCACCAGCCATGTCATGAAAAGGATTTTTGCATACTAAGTTTTTTTTAGAAAATTTAACTTTAAAGTATGAGGTGTAAAACAGTCTCAATAGTGAACTTTTTTTTTTAAATGGCTTAACATCCCCATTAAGTATTAGCTGATGTGCTCCCTAACAAATCATGCACTTCACAAGGACTCTGGGAATAGCTTAAGTAGGTTTACAATAACTTAAGTAAAGTAAAGTACAATAGCTTAAGTAGGATAGGCTAGTGGGGCATATCCTAAGACATCCAGGTATTGGGCTACTAATAATGGAGGGTAATATAGAGGGAGTAAATTGTAGAGGGAGGCAAAGATTAGAATATATAAAGCAAATTACAAAAGATGTAGGGTGTTACAGGTATGTAGATAATATGAAACGACTTGCGCAAGATAGAACAGGTTGGAGAACTGCATCACACCAGTCGAGAGACTTATGACAAAAAAAAATGGTGTACAATTAACCAACAACTGGAAACGAATATAGGAGGAGAAATGGTGGATGGACAGAAAAAGATGGAGAGGCTTGGTGAAGAACCCAGACCCGGCAATAGCTGAATTGGGTGCTGGATATATACGTATATATACATGTCATCCCCATCTCACTGGGTCCATGGGGCTGTTTATTGTTTTAAATTGAACAGATTGCAACGTATTGTACCAATATCGAAGAAAAGGATGGTTCGCGAAGGTTCTAGTGTTTTATTCATGAAAATAGTAAATAGTAGATAATAGGTGAAAAAGGAATAATAGGACAAAAGTAACAATAACACAATAGTAACAATAAAAGTACGCTTATTTTAAAAGGGTATTTATAATAAAAGGGTATTTATCACTATGCCAGCGAAACTTTATTCGGGCCGTATCGCGTGGGAGACACCGACAGAATTGAGAAGATAGAAAGAAGAATACCGAGGAAGTGCATAAACAAAAAGCATATGGTGGAAGGACAGTGGCGGTTAATCCCAAACAAAGACATCTACAAGCTAATCACCTCACTAACAAACAACTTCAGAAGGAAAAGAATATCATTCCTAGGACACCTACTCAGAACAGAAAACTCCAGACTTGTGAACCGGTTGATCAGCCATTTTTGGGATAAGGTGTCGAGACCTAAGTGGCTGAAAAATGTACAGCAAGATATGGAGGAACTTAAGATCACTAAACAGGACCTACTAACGAAATCAACAGAGTACGACCAACTGGTCAAGGCTAACATGATAACATTTGCACCAAAACCCAGGAGAGTATACAACAGGGTGTTTACCGATGAAGACCGGAGACTAAGATCGGAGCGTCTTAAGAAAGTGTGGGCCAAACGAAGGGAAGGCGGTCTCAAGAGAGGGTGCTTCTTAAAGAAACCCAACCCTGGAACAAACCTGAATTTGAGCTGAAGTGATCCTATGGGGTCTCAAAAGTTAAAAAAAATGGTATTTGTGTACAGATGTTTATGAAAGGGTCGACCTGTAACACTTCCCATTAACAAAAGATCTTTTGTTGACTTGTTTACAATAGATTTTTCTAGCACTCATTTATAAAGGGTTATTTTTTTGTACTTTATTATTTGCATGGTTTTTCTCTGCTCTTCTCGAATTACCTTTTTGAATGAGTATATAAAGAGACCCCCGAGCGCGGTCCAGTCAGTATTCGTTTGATCTTTGACGAGTGGCTGTCGGAGGCTGTGCAGGCCGCGTTTCCGAGCATTGTGTTGGTCAACGATTGTAATACTGTCTTTGCTTGTGTGTGTATTTTGAAAAGTTATTGTGTTAAATCCAGTTTTTGTGTATTCAGTCTCATTTTGTATGTGAAGTCTATAAAATTGGTTGTAAGTAGTGATAAGTAAATTATTAAGTTAGTTATTGTATTACTTTATTATAATTGGTTGATTATTTATTTTGTAATCTTTTAGTGTAATAAATATTTATAATTGTAAACTTTAGTGTATTAATTATTTAATTACCTAGATCCCGAAACGGACCTTAGCGATAAGTGTCACAGTATACACATTATAAATTTTAAAAAAATTCTGGTATTTTATAAAAGCACCTAAATTTTCAATTCTACAGTCAGTATTGCAATACTTAATACTTTTATTGGAAATCAATAATACTCAGCAAAAAGCATTAAAAAAATAATGAAAATTAACATTTATAATGATAAAACTATTTTGAGAATTTTAAAAATAAGGTAATAACATGATTAGTAATCCCACTTTAGTTACCAGAAATAAAATAAAATGATAATGCATTCTAAATGAAAACTATTGAAAATTTAATATAAAAGGTTAATAACTTATTTCTTTTGCTGTTTCAAATTTCTTTCCACATAAAATTCAACACACATAATTATGTCAAAGTATATTTAACATAAAAATTTTATCTAAAATTTTTATATACGTGACTCAAGGTATAACATCCTCAAAAATAACAATTTTTGTGTTAAATTTATTCTGATGATGGTGGATCTCTTACAGTTGAGCCGTTCTTAGTTTGCTCCTACTGTCAACAAACAAAAGCCACCTACTATAGAGTCTGCGACTTTACGGATGTCGTATTCCTATTAAGTTAACTATTTTTTAAATTATAAGTACTTAAAATACTACAAACATCAGTCAAGATATGATGTAGGCCTAACAATTCCATTCAGAAAAAAAATTAAAAAGTATTTTGTATTTAAATACTTTTGAAAGTATTTTGTTGTTACTTTTTAATCAGCGTATACACATTTTGATACAATGCGCATGCTCAGTGATGTCATTATTTGTTTACATTAGGAGCAAACTAAGAGAGGCTGGACTGTAGAAATATATAAGTGCAGAATAATAAATGGAAAGAAACAAATCAGAAGCAGCAAAAAAGTGGTTAGTGAAAATTTACATTTAGATTAATTACAAGCTGTAAGATTTATCTTATTAGGAGACTTTATGAGATTTCACTTGAAGCCTCGACTAATTTAATGACTAAGTAAGGTACAGTACAATATTAAAGCAAAACCTACAGATTTTTAGTTACAAATTTTTTGTTATCAACAATTAGGAATATAATAAATTTCACTAACCATTTTAAGCTACTTTGGTTTCTATTATCCATCACGTATATGTGTTTCGGTGGATCCATCATTATCAGAGTACACAATATCATTTTAAACTAAACATTTTTTATTTAAAATCTATAATTACCAATGGCACAAAAATTACGCATACACTGCACCCTCAATGTTCGAGATTAATTGGGCCCACGAAAACCATCTTGAAAATCGAAATCATGAACATCGAGATCTATTTTCAATGTAAAATTTCTAATCGGTTCCATGTAAGTGATTAGTGCGTATATTTTAAAGATAAACAAGACGTTTTGGCTTTTTTTAAATAAAAAAACCGTGTGTTATAGAAAAATTTAATTTATTAAAAAAAGAAATACAAAATATTATTAACTAACTTGATTCAAATGTAAAATGTTGTTTTTAATCGAAAAATATTGCCCTATTATATTTTGTTATTATTTGTGAATTTTATTAAACATTAAAAGTTGTTTCTTTATGTACATTTTATTCTTTCTGGGCTGCAAATTGTGTCCTTGATGTTGATGGTGATACCTCGATGAGTGGTAATGATGTCATTTCTCTTCGGCTTAAACAAATTCACAATCGTTGTTTGTTTTGCTTTGGTTTGAAGTTCTTTAAGTTTTAGTCTCTAAGGATGGCAAGCTGATCTCATTGAATTGTAACATACTAAAGCTCTATCTTGTTATGGATCCTTGCCTAATATTGTTTTTATTGTATCTATTGCCGTAAATAATTGTTTCAAATCTTCCCTAGTGAAGATTTTTTGATTTTTTTTTCATCTTCGAATTCTTCTGAGGAAGCATTATGTTCTTCGTTCAATTCGAGAATATCGCTTTCAGAAATAACATCATTGTGCACTAAGCCACCAGGTCAAAGCACTAAGCAGGGGAAGCATACGGGAAGGGTAGGGCTGAGAGGGACAGTTCTCGTTCAAGGTCCCAGTACAAATCACGAACACCGAGTTTTAATCTCGAAAATTGAATTTTTTGTGTACAAATACAAAATATCGAATGGTCGAAACCTTGAACATAGGAGTCCATGAACACCGAGGGTCAAGTGTATATTGTTCTCTTTTGAAATCTATATGGACCTACGGGTCCCAAATTTATGGTTCAACCAAACCCTCCAACTTGCAATGAATTCAAGCATTCCAGTCAAAAACATTACACCTTATAGGAAATGCACCTCTTTACGTTAGCAACAAAACCTTACATACAGATTTGAAAACACCACTTGTACAAAATTCCATCGAATACCTATACAAACGCTTTCACGACAAGTCACACGAACATGAGAACCTCCCCTGGTATGTTCACTTTCCACCGTCCATTTACCTGATAATCCCCCGACACGCCTTAAAAGACGCTGGAGTAGAGACCTGCTAATTTGATATACAAATTTCATTCTTGGGGAGGCACCAATGGGGGCCCTACCCCTCTCATGCCTAGCATGTCATTTACATTATTATCATAATCATCACATTTGCTTGTTGTAAAATTTTACAGTTGTAAATAAAGAATTAAAGAGAAAAAAATCTATAGAAGATATTACACCTAGTCATCTGTATAAAAGTTTGTTGTATTAAAAGAGTTTTATATAGTTGACTGAAGATGAAATACGAGGTGTGGCTATTAAAAATAACAAGACTAAAGTTGTAAAAAATTTAATTTTAATTTTATACATAATCACTTATTGTCACCTTCAATATACACTCCTTCTCTATCCCTACAACGCTCCATGCGAATTTTCCATTGTTGGAAACAGTGCTGGAAGTCATCTTCTGACAGCTCCTTCAGGACACGTGCCGCTCAAAAATGTTTGTACAGACACTTTGTACGCGATTGAAAGTGACACAAATTTTTTGGAAACGATAATAACATGCGATGAAACGTGGGTTTTTACTTATAATCCGGAAACGAAGGGCCAATCCATGCACTGGAAGAGCCGAACTTCACCGAGAGCCAAAAAAGCTCGAATGAACAAGTCAAAATTTAAAGCAATGATGATTGTTTTTTTTTATATCCATGGGATTGTGCACCTTCACTGGGTTCCTGAAGGTCAAACAATTAATCAATATTACTACCTTGAGGTACTTTCTAAACTAGGTCAAAGAGTAAGGAAAAATTGCCCCAAAATGTGGAAGGACAAATCATGGGTTCTCCACCAAGACAATGCGCCAGCTCATTCCGTGTTATCTGTCGAGGTTTCTAGCCAAGTACAGCATCTCAGTGTTAGAACATTCACCTTATTCACCAGATATTGCACCATGTGACTTCTACCTGTTCTCTAAGGTGAAATCTGCATTAAAAGGGACAGGATTTGAGTCTGTGGAAGCTGTAAAAGAGAAAGCGGCACGTGTCCTGAAGGAGCTGACAGAAGATGACTTCCAGCAATGGAAAATTCGCATGGAGCGTTGTAGGGATAGAGAAGGCGTGTATATTGAAGGTGACAATAAGTGATTATGTATAAAACAAAAATAAAATTTTTACGTCAGTTTCGTTATTAATAGCCACACCTTGTATATCTTCCAAAGATTTTAAATAAAAAATTTTTAGTTTCAAATGGTATTGTGTACTCTGATGATAGTGGATCCACCGAAACACTTGTTAACTGACAGATAATTAGGAATAATTTAAAAACAAATCTGAAATTATTTTGGTATGAGTATTTAAAGTCATTAAAGAACTAGTCAGGGGTTCAAGTGAAAACTCACAAAGTCTAGAAGTAAAGTCCAGCCTTTCTTAGTTTGCTCCTAATGTAAACAAATAATGACATCACTGAACATGCGCATTATATAAAAATGAGTACAGGCTGGTTAAAAAGTAACAACAAAATACTTTCAAAAGTATTTAAATACAAAAAATACTTTTAAAAGTATTTTTATAAATGAAATTGTTAGGCCTACATCACATCATGACTGATGTTTGAAGTACTTTAAGTACTTTTAAAAGATAGTTAACTTAATAGGAATACAACATCCGTAAAGTCGCAGACTCTAGCGTGCACCCTATAGTAGCTGGCTTTGGTTTGTTGACAGTAGGAGCAAACTAAGAACGGCTGAACTGTAGAATAAACCACGTAAGGTTAGAATTACAACTTTGAAGATGATAATTAAAAAGGATACCTAAGAACAAAAGAACCAATAAATTTTCTATATTTAAAATACAAGTAATAACACTAATAAACTAGCAATTAATTATTAATACTATAAACTAATAAAACCATGCGATTAATTAATAAAATTAGTGCATAATAAAATGAAAATAAATTAATAAACAAAACAAAAACAATGAGAAATAATAAAATGGAGTTAGTGTTTTAAAGGAAAACAACGATAATACTACATACCGTGCACAATCTGCCTTCCATGTGTAATCATTATTTTGAAGATCATCATCGCTGTCTACGGCTGAAACATGGAATCTGAGGAAGTGCGAAAGAGAGAGAGAGAGAGACAGATAGAGAGTTTACAAAACAGAGAGAGAGAGAGAGAGACAACATCAGTTCAGACATGCCGATACACGCAAAGCAGTGAAGAAGGAGAAGAAGAAGAGATAGGAAAAAGAAAAAAACAAAAACAAACGTTTGGAACATTCAATATTAAAACACAAAACACTAAATAAATATAATAAATATTATTATAATTATATTAAAAGATGTGGGTCTGTTCTGTTTCTTGTATCCCATAATCAAATCCGAATTCCCTAAAAGGCTGCACATGCAGTCATTTCTTCTATTCCTGCATCTAGCGTGCCAATATGACAGTAACAGTCCTGTGTAATATCAACTCTACTCCTATTTCACAGTTAAGTCTATTCACAGTCTAGTATGAATTTTGTAGATTTACTTAATAATAAACCCACCGGGTTGGTCTAGAGGTAAAGTCGTCGCCAAAATCAGCTGTTTAACAGCTGATTTTCGGAGACGAAGGTTCCTGGTTCAAATCCTAGTAAAGTTAGTTACTTTTATACGGATTTGAATACTAGATAGCGGTTACCGGTGTACTTTGATAATTGGGGTTCAATTAACCATCCTCTCTCAGGAATGGTCAGCCTGGGTCTGTACAAGACTACACCTCATTTACACGTCTAACACATCATCCTCATCTCATTGGGTCATGGGGTTGCTTATTGTTCTGAATTGAACAGATTGCAACGTACACAAATTAGGAAAAAAAAACTTAATAATAACATTAAACAACAATAAAAAAATAAAACATAAATGTGTAACATTGCCTATTTTGTTGAATTCAGTTTCATTGTTTTTAATTTAAGGGAAGCAGACTGATTTTAATAAAAAAATATTGATTTTTCAATTTTACAATATATTAATAGATCGGTTTTCCCTATTTAAATTGATATATAACACGACATTCGTTGCTTTTTCTGTTGAGAAAAATTATGTTTTTACGTTGATGTGGTACGTAGTGTTTATTTCAATATTTTTTCACTTTTTTATTCTTGTAAATTGAGATTAATATAATTATGTTACTGCTCTAAAATTATGGAGATCAAGTTCACATAAAAACAACAATTTCTAGAACGCATAGGAATCAGCTGTAAAGCAAGACTGGTGTGTTTTTGTTTGGAAGTTAATTGGCAATAAGTGTTTCTGTTACGGTATTATGCTTTAACTATACGAGGGGGTACCCAAAAGTATCCGGAATAGCTCTGCTGTGGGCGGAGCTTGTGCAGTACAAATTCCTGCCACTAGGCTGCTTGTAGCGCTACTCATTGCCAGTTCAATGCCATTTTGTTCGTTGATCTAGCTTGTTCTGTTCTCGTGCAGTGATTGTTCTCGCTAGTGCTGTTTTGTGCTAGTGTCGTTTTTCATGATGGCAAGTTTTAATGAACAACGTGCGGCTGTGAAATTTTGCTTCTTGCTCGGTAAAAACGCCGCGGAAACAGTTGTAATGTTGAACACAGCTTACAAAGACGACGCTATTGGAAAAACCCAAGTGTA
The DNA here is from genome assembly GCA_035578175.1 of Catonia carolina. Taxonomy (NCBI): domain Eukaryota; kingdom Metazoa; phylum Arthropoda; class Insecta; order Hemiptera; family Achilidae; genus Catonia; species Catonia carolina. The sequence continues at coordinate 4,016,283 of JAQMRL010000019.1, read as the reverse complement.
CGAGTGGTTTTTGCGCTTTAAAAATGGCGACATGTCGATTGAGAACAAACCTTGTTCTGGACGACCGTCGACTTCCCGAACAGACGAAAATGTTGTGAAAGTGAAAGAAATTGTACGAACAGACCAACGACAGACCATTGACCAAATATCACAGGTTAGTGGGTTATCTTGGAGCTCAGTCCAACGCATTTTAACAGAAGACTTGACAATGAAAAGAGTCGCTGCCAAGTTTGTGCCTCGGGTTCTGACAGACACTCAAAAGGAACGTCGAATTGAAACGTGTAGTGATTTGAAACAACAGCTTGAAACTGATCCAGATTTCATGTCAAAGATCATTACGGGTGACGAGTCTTGGTGCTATGGGTACGACCCAGAAACCAAACAACAATCCAGTCAATGGAAGACTTCATTATCACCCCGACCAAAAAAAAGTCGTCAAGTCAGATCAAACATCAAAACAATGCTGATTTGTTTTTTTGATGTGAGGGGAATTGTCCATTCAGAGTTCGTTCCACCAGGCCAGACGGTAAATCAAGCTTTTTATCTTGAAGTGTTAAGAAGACTACGAAACAGCATTCATCTTAAAAGACCTAATTTGTGGCAGACAGGGGACTGGTTTTTCCACCACGACAATGCGCCTGCACACACGGCAATCTCGGTTACCCAGTTTTTGGCGAAAAACGGCATGGTTTTGCTACCACACGTACCGTACTCACCCGATCTGGCTCCGTGTGATTTTTTCTTGTTCCCACGCATGAAAAGGGGCATGAAAGGTCTCCGATTTAACAACGTTGATGATGTCAAGAAAAAAATGACGGATGAGCTGGCAGCCATCACTGAAGAGGAGTACAAAAAATGTTTTGAACAGTGGAAGCACCGGTGGGACAAATGTATTAGTTGTAATGGAGAGTATTTTGAAGGGGATAAGGTTCTTTTGTAAAAAAATTAAAAATAAATAGTTTTAAAAAATAATTCCGGTTTCTTTTGGGTACCCCTCATATTTGCATTTTCCGCATATTGTATTTTTTGACTTTAGGTAGGCCTACACTTATTTCAGGAACCATCCTACCTAGGAGTGTGAAATTTTTCACACTACATTTTAGTACTAAGGTGTATATTTACTCCAGAGGTATTTCAAAAATTTTGGAGTTTTTATTTTTTGGGTGTCTTTTTCTTTAAAAGAATGTGGGCTACATTTGAAAATTTTTTGAGAATAAAAATAATTTTTAGATTGGATAAAGATAAATTAAAAAGCTCTGGTACAAATTTGTAAAAAGGTACTGCAGATAAGTGTGCCAAACCTCAGCTTTGTGGCTTTAACGGTTCCTACAAAAAAATCTACCTAAGTTAGTATTGCAGGTATATGGATAACGAAAATGGTCTGCTCCCCTTAAGGTGGATTAGGGTAAGTGCACAGTGAACGCAGGTTGCAGGTCACTTATAAACGGGAGCCTGCTAGTAGGAATAGGCCATTGTATTTTAATCGGACGTCTCACAGTAAACGCTGGTGGAGAAAGCTGCGCGCTGGTCATCTGCGCATATCAGCTCACTGGTTTGTTTTGAATAAACCTGCCTGCTGCTTGCTGGCAGGTTGCTAAATGTACTTGGCATCTTATAATGCGTATTCATAAATAATAACTTGTTAATTTTTAAACATAGATTTATAAAACTAACTTTAAAAGATTATTACTGGCCAAACAATGCTTTATAATATTGAATATCAGTAGTCAAAAAGTTCAAAACACATTTAAAATGTTCAAAGTAATCACAAATCTTTCTTCCGGTAATATTGGTTGCTTGAGCAAGTTACACCATTGTTTTTGAAAACAAGTTCTACTTTAGACAATATAAAATTAAATGTTTGCAGAGTCATTTTCATGCATTTAAAAAACCTGTCTATCATTCTTTAATTACGGAAAAAGATGATTATGCCGAACAATTTTCTGTTCTTATTAATGTCACTAACAGTATCGTCTTTAAATGACAATAATTTCAGGGAAACGTTTTCCATTAGAAATAATTCATTACCGCTGCTACTGGAACTCATGTTGAATACCGACAACTGAAAGAAAGGTTGAGCGCGTAGTTACATGCTCCCACTATGCAGGCTTCCCATCGTGAATCAGTACCTGCGACCAGCGTTCACTGTGCGCTTACCCTTCAGCGTAATTTTATTTAGGTTACATTTTGTATTTGCCCATAACAGACAGGTGGAGTGTCAAATTATTTACACTCAATCTGTTAGTTGCAGGGCTAAAATAAATAGTTCTGTTTCTTATCACATGGTCCGCCAATTAAATGACTGAATTATTTAAGAACAGAAGAGATAGAGGTGTAAAAGACACTAATCAGAGTTATCTCCTGTGAAAGTAATGGATTTCATTATGCAGCCAGACCCTGTAGTGAATGAAGTGAAAGTGTCATTTGCAGAGTGGAAAATGTATGCTTTTCAGAGGGCCTGGCATGCTGATAAGTGTACTTTTCCACTCAGTGAGGAAGGCATTGGTAAACCACCTCACTCCTCGTTTACTTAGTAAAACCTCTACAGGTTCAAACCAGCCTTTTGGCTGATGACCTAAACAACAACAACAACAACAACAACATTTTGTATACTGATTTGTGTATTTTGCCTTTATGTTGTACTATATGTTGTAAGCGTCTCCGTAAAACTTTCCAAACAGTCGTTACAAGAATTGCTAATTCACGACTAGCCTTCCGAACAGATTTCTGTGGGCTACGCATGAACGACTCTCGCACTCGCTCAACGCTCTCCGCACTAACACTTGGTCATCTCGTACTCTTCGCTTTGCATAGGCAGCCGGTACCTTCAAACTTCTACCATCTACGGAAGTTATTATCACCCGGAGGTTCTCAACCGAACTTAATACGGAACGCACGTTGCACAGTAACTACCGATTCCATCTTTGCGAAATGTGTAAAAAATTATTAATATTAATATTATTATATATACTGGGATGGACATGTGTGTGCGAGGGTACATCACTGTAGCACTGTGAGATTAGAAAAAAATGACCGCATGTGCAACCCTACAGGGACTTCGAATCTGATAGTGGCATACAGAAAACAGAACACACCCAAAGATGTGATTAAATGATTCGTAACCTGGTATAAAAAAATTGTTACACTAGCAATATTATGAAATGTTTGATAAAACAAATAATTAAAAATGTTCTCCTAAAGTTAATAGTTCATAGAATATGTACGATATTTTGAAAATCCTTTATTATAACAGACCAACAAACTAAAAATTTTCCTTTGTGCATGCGCCAACTGAAGACTGGGGTAGAATTCCCTCTCCAACTGCCATCTTTGTAATAGTTACAACAGCGTCAGTGATGATTAACAGCTGGATCGATTCTAGGGTAATAGTATCGATGCACGGGAGTGGGAGAGGTGAAAACAGTACAAGCAGAACAACCCACATCTTCCAAGTTTTTTCATTGTAAAATATTGTGTCTTTTTACTTCCTCTTGCCCTATATAAATATATATATATAGCATAAGGATGGAAAGTATTGTATTCATATAAATTTTTACAAATCGAGTTTTGACTGAAAATTCACGTTTTAATAAGACCCCCCTATGCTATTCCATTCTTGTGATATTTTGTTAAGATACAGACTAATCGTTAAAAACATATTTTTTAGAGTTCAGGGGCCCTGAAAACTCAATTTTGAAAATTCAACATGAAAACAAACTTTCATTCCCTGTATGTTCATATAGGGCAAGAGAAAGAAAAAATAACTGTAAAAGACATGTAGAAAGTAAATTTATAAGAAGTCGTGGCTACTAAAATTTTTTAATATACATATCATGAAATTGCTAGTTACACAACCATGTAGCCTGGAAACAGATCAAGTAACCACAGCACAAATTTAAATATATATTTACAAAAAACATTGTTCAACATTAATAGACTCCATTTAAACAGTTCAAAATGCAATCATTTTTTATATAAATAAACAGATCATGCTAAATTTAATTTTAATTAATAACTAATTATTTTAGACAAAAGTTCAGATTGCAATTAATTTTTCCAAAACTTCAATTTTAAATTTAGTCGGAGGTTGGAAAAAAATTCATTTTATTTTGTTCAAAATAATTATTTCAATATAATATTGTAAATTTCAGAGTAACTGAAAACTTTTCAGAACCATTAAATTCATTTTTCAGCAGTTCAGGATACTGGATAAAATTTGTTAGGTGAAATCTACATAGTTGTCACTGGTGATGATATTTATTGGCAAATTTGTTTGAAAAAATAGACTCATATTACTTTGACAGTTTTAACACTTGAAAAAATGTGTTCGTTTGTAAATGACTCAATATCATTACACAATCATCCTCTTCCAAATTTTCTCGCATAGGGGGCCCAACCCAACGCTTAGCCCCACTTTTAGCTGCTGAACTATCTCTCCACCATTGCTTTCTTGTATTTGTTGCCCCCTATGATTAGATATTGTGCTCCCAGCCGACAAAGTTTCAACATGCCAACAGAGGGAAGTCGACAACACAAGCTATAAACTCCCAATATCTTCTTTGCAATCTGATTTTACTCTCTTGTGTATTCCATACACGATTATAAAGAGCATGAGGGAAGATAATACACTTCTCTGCCTCATACGACTCTGATCAACCAAGTCTCATCTTTACACAGCTCTTACTTTCCTCAAAAATGTCCTTTACTATCTCATTGTCTACAACTTTTGTATTTAAATCAAACACAGTCTTTCTTTGATCAATATTATAAGCAGATACCACTTCTCCAACAATATAATTTTTTTATAGTTATTTAAAGTCTCATTAACAGCTCAGTCATTAGCGACTACGGTGGGTTTTAACTTGTGAAAATATCCAGACCCTGGCCGGGAATCGAACCCAGGACCTCTGCTTGGTAGGCTAGCACAATATCACTACGCTATGGAGGTGGCCAATATAACTTTTGATGAACCTTGGTAGGCTAGCACGCTACCACTACGCTATGGAGGTGGCCAATATAACTTTTGATGAACCTTGGTAGACTAGCATGCTACCACTACACTATGGAGGTGGCCAATACAACTTTAGATGAACCTTGGTAGGCTAGCATACTATCACTACGCAATCGATGTGGCCAATATAACTTTTGATGAACCTTAAAACACTGGTAGAAATCCTAATAATTATTCCAGTAATCAAAACTGCTCAAAAACGAATTTTATAGTTCCCACGATCTTTTGCTGATATTGATAAGTACAGCAAGTGATTTAATTTTTAAATTTTGTAAAACTTTTACGCGTAATGTGAATGTAAATAATTAATTTCATATTTTCATAAATTTGGAGATTAATTAAACCATTTATAGCAAGGGTATTCTTTTAAAAAATTTGGGAGATCTCGATTTAAGTAGCATTATCCCATTTTTATACAAGAGCTCTTTTTCACATTTCAATTAAATGTACTTTGATAGGACTGAGTTCTTGAGGACTTAAAAATCTTCCTCCACCGGGTTGGTCTAGAGGTAAAGTCGTTGCCAAAATCAGCTGTTTAATAGCTGATTTTCGGAGACGAAGGTTCCTGGTTCAAATCCTAGTAAAGGTAGTTACTTTTTATACGGATTTGAATGCTAGACAGTGAGTGGTTGAGGGTGTACTTTGATGGTTGGGGTTCAATTAACCATACTCTCTCAGGAATGGTCGACCTGAGTCTGTACAAGACTACACCTCATTTATACATCATACACATCATCCTAATCTCATTGGGTCATGGGGTTGCTTATTGTTCTGAATTGAACTGATTGCAACGTACACAAATTAGGGATTAAAAAAAAAAATCTTCCTATCAAACATTTTTTACATAAATCACAAAACAATCAAGAAGGCATAGACTTTAACAGCTGAACCCAACCTCCGAAATTTATTTAATCCACCGACCAGTTATTAATCTAAAAATCGTAAAACAGGTTAATGCATATATGATTTTAACAATTGCTACACAACATTGTTTAACTTACTATAAATAACAACATATATTTAAATAGGCTACAAGAAAGTCATGTTGATACATCATTTTTATAACTAAAACATCAAGTTAAACATAACCTAACAAACTATCACGGTTTTTTTTTTAATAATTAAATAATACTTTTCTATTTTAAATTATGACTTAATTTATGGTGGTAAAGTACTGTTGGTAAGTTTGCACTGTAAGAAAATAATAATAAACATCGCATCAGTTTTAATGATTAAGAAGCATTTTTATCAAAAAGAAAATAAAGTAGGCCTATTACTGGTGAAAAAATAAAAATGTAGTTTCAATCAGATATGTGGGATGATTCATTAGACACTAAGGCAAAAAAAAAAACTTGAAATATGGTTAATGTTTTGTAAGAAGATGGCAGTTCCAGCCTTGACATATACGACAGTAAAGCATGGGTGATCAGAAGAAGAGGAAAAGGAACATTTAAACTGTGGAGATGAAATTCTTAAGACCTGTCAAGGGTTGTATAAGACTAAAGGATCAGAAATGAAGATATAAGACAAGGATTGGGAATTTTTCCTCTTAAAAAACTGTGCCCAATGGATCGGTCATTTAAAAAGAATCCCAGAAAGCCGCTTACTTGGTTTAACAAGGAGATACAGAGTGATTTTTTCATCCTGTTACCCAATTATTAATGTCTGGTAATTTTTATCTAAGAAAGGGAAATTTTGTTTTGTGACACGAAGTTGGTAGCCCTACTCAACTGATTTAGATATGACAGTGTGAGTTGATTCTCCTTGAGCTGTTTTAGATGTTGTTGATGACAGTTCAGAGAATGTGAAAACAAGATTACTTAATTCTCCACGAAAAAGATTACGAAAACTTTCCTTACAAGTTGGTTTGTCATATTCGAAAGTTCAGAAAGCTGCTAAAAAATTGAAATTGTATCCGTATCATGTACGATTAGTCCAAGAGCTTCAGCCTCCAGATTTAAACCTCATCTGCCAAGAGAGTTGGTCGACCACTACATTTTCCATCACAAACACTAGCTGTCTCTTGAAATCTGTTTGTTAGCCTAGAAATTGACATTTTTTCCGGTGGAGGAACACCAACAAATTTAATTTGAAATGATTCTTTTACACTCACATATGATTTTGTAGCAAAATATTGTTGAAGGATAAAAACCTGTCGTTCTAGGGTACAAGACATTCTGTTCGTAACACGACCAGAAACAGCACAAAATTTTAAACCGCTCAAGAAGAACCAACTCACACTCGTATCTATACCAGTTGAGTAGGGCTACCAACTTCGTGTCACAAAACAAAATTTCCCTTTCTTAAAAAAAAATTACCAGACTTTAACAATTAGGCAACAGGACTAAAAAAAATCACTCAGTAAAAACCAGTAAGAAGCACAGATATTGGCCGCAAAAAAGATGGGTACCAGAACAGATATAAATGCCAAACCCGTGAAGAGAAGAAGAAAAACAAATGTAGGCTAATTTATTAATGAAACAGTATTTTCAGTGAAAGAAATATTTTGATAAATACCAAATTATGATTGAATGATATATATTTAACTGTCCTAAAACCTGTTCTATATGGAATTGAAACAACACAATTTAAAGGAGATGAAATAGAGAAAATTTAAAAATATAAAAAAGGAATTTTTGCCAATAATAATCTAAAACTACTATGTTAATTCTTTGATCTCTTAGCTCATTATTTAACACTTTTTAAGCTGAACAAACTCTGCAAAGAATATAAGTTGACAGTTTCAAGGAAGAAGACAAAGGTAATGGCATTCAGGGGGAAGGAGCCAGTCAGAAGAAAAATTGTTATAGATAATAATATTTTGGAACAGATATCCCACTTTCAGTATATAGGTTGCAACATTATGTATTAACAGGATGAAGATGCTTACAATAAGATGCACCGATTTCAAAAAATAAACGGAACTATCCACCACACTTAAAAAAATAGCACCAGCAAAAACACGAGGGTGAGATTTTATAAAACATTAGCAGTGCCGACTCTACTCTATGGTAGTGAAACTTGGGTGCTATCAAAGCGAGAGGAGAGCAGATTGCAAGCATATGAAATGAAATTCCTTCGACATACGTATGGGTGTAGTAGAGAAGATCGTTACAGAAATACCGAAATAAGAAAAGAACTCAACTTCTTCTCTATAAACAACAAGGTATCCCAGAACAGAATACAGTGGTTAGAGCATGTAAACAAAATGCAGGAGGATAAGATACCTAAGCAGACACTGGGCTATAAGCCGGAAGGCAGGAGAGAATGAGGACACCCGAGAAAGAGATGGGCAGATTTGAGAGGTTCAGAACAGGCAGAGATGCCTAATCCTTAAAAGGCAGAAGAAGAAGATAATCTAAAACGGATTGAATAAGAATAATACTGCTTGAAGTCGAATAAGGAAACTTCAGTAACATTGATACAACAGAGACTTCAATGCACAAAAGACAGTTAAAGTTTTGTAGTAATAAGATTAAAAAGAATGAAGAAAAATTGAATAAAACAATCCTTACTGAGAGTAATAACATAAAGAGCATAGGATTCTAAAAAAACAAGTTGAAAGTAAAAATTCAGTGGACATTATTGCAGTGGTAAAAACATTGATATTTGACAGGTTCAGTTGGCAACACTGAATCATTTTTAAATGAAATGTTTAAGTGGGCATATTTTTTATTAAACAGGCAGGTGGAGTGTCAAATTATTTGCATTCGATCTGTTAGTTCTAGGGATACAAAAAATAGTTCTGTTTCTTATCACATGGTCAGCAATTTACATGACAAGCATTTTAAGAACAGAAGAGTTAGGAGGTGTAAAAGACACAAGTCACAGTTATCTCCTCTGAGAGTAATGAATTTCATTATACAGCCAGACCCTGTGGTGAATGAAGTGAAAATCTCATTTGCAGAGTGGAAAATAGATACTTTTCAGAGGGCTTAGCATGCTGATATGCATTTTTTCCACTCAATGAGGCAGACAGGTTAAACCAATTCACTACTTGTTTTACTTAGTAAAGGTTCTAAAGGTTCAAACCAGGCTTTCGCCTGATGACCTAAACAATATTTTTTTATGATGGTTGTTTTAACATTATAGGAATCATAGGTTGTTTAGTTGTTCGTTACAGGCTCAACAGAAAGTATAGTTATAGCACCAAAGTTCCACTCAAATTTTTAACCCCAATCTACATCCCTTTAGTGTCTGCAAGAACTAACTTTGAATAGAATCGATGACAGAAATTTTTAAGACTAAACAATGTACTCAAAATAAAGTTTAAGAAAAGTTGCAAGTGACTAAAAGAAGTCAAAAGGGATATTGAGAAAACATAACGACCAAATGGAATTCAGATAACTGATTACTACTGACTTTAAGTACTTCCATGAAGGAAAAAACAAAACAATAATTAGATAGAGGAAAGGAAAAAATAATACAGTGAACGCATACTAAGAATGTGGGCTGTAAAGAGATCGTTCAGAAATATCTAAAATTACTTCACGTGTTCTAAAATTGGCCCTACATGGAAAAAACATAAACGAAATAGTCCTACATATAGGAAAACTACAAGAAAAAAAGGTCTTTTCCGTTTTCTGTATGTCACTATCAAATCCAAATTCCCTAAAGGGTTGCACAATTCTCCCACTCGTGCGTCTAGCGCACCAATCTGACAAGCAAATATTCCTGTGTGGTATCAACTCCACTCCCATTTCACAGTTACTTACTTCACAGTCTGCTATGAATTTTGTACAGTTACTTAATAATATTCAGATGGAGGAAGATGCTGTAGTGTTCCTTCAAGAAAAGGGGTTATTACATAATACCAGAAGATGTGACAACTAAAAAAGTATGTGTGAAACATTCACACAACTTTCTCTTTCCAATGTAAATAATTAAAAAAAATAAAAATATAACATAATAGTAATGTAGTAATGGCAAAATAAAACAATCAAAATATGAAATAAAACAACAGAACGTGTAACAAAGTACAGTAAAACTCACTAATTCGGAATTCGCGATATTTCGGACTACTCCACGAAGAGCAGCTCTTTTAATTTTTTTAGAAGTTTTTTAGTTAAAAATTAATAAAGTGCTACTTCAAAAAATAATAGCTTTTAACTGTCTAATAAAAATTGTTTCATCCTGTAATACATTATTGGTTACTCAGTGAAGAAAACGTTCCACACTTTAAGCTAGTGAAGTGAGAAACCACATAGACGAACTTATAAAATTTGCAGACTTCAATCCGGCATTCAATGATTATTATCTAGTCCTAACAGAGATGTGCCAACAAGTTATAAGAAAACAGTGTAGCAAAGAACCACAAAAAAAAATAACAAGTTTTTTTTCTAAGCAACCTCAAATGATCCCTGAGGATATTCGTCAACCCTCTACTTCAACAAGTGCCAAATAATCGGTACGTAAGTACAGTGTTTTAATTAAATATCATTTTACACTGGACATTTAATATTAACAATATTTTTACTGCCGTAAATATTTTTATTTCTATACTTTTAACTTTGTTGTTTTTCAATATACTGTACTGTAAATTCATTAACCATCGATATTTCAGACAAGTAACGTTTATTTTTTAATTTTAATTGCCTAATTATTCAATTTTTAGATGTAAATAAATATTCGCGATAATTCGGACTTCACTTCTCCCCCAATTAGTCCGAATTAGTGAGGTTTTACTGTACTATACTATACTGGGACTGGGAAGGACGTGTGTACGCGTGCGTGAGTGTGTCTGTCTCAGAAGAGTATTGAGTAAGGCAGGGAGTGGGAGAAATGAACAATAGTGTGCAACCCTTCAGGGAATACAAATTTGATAGTGGCATACAGAAAACGGATAAGACCCAAAAAAAAAACAGCAACAAAAAACATTATCATAAATGTACATAGAGGAAAAATTAAGAATACCAAATAATTTTCTTCATTAAGAAACCAGTTACTTACATCCAGTACAATCAAACCACCAATGTAAAACATTAAAACACAACCATACATAAAAACAGACATAAAACGACAATGCATTAATTTAATTTAAACTGTTTAATTTAATAGTACACAATTTAAATACACTAACTCATTATTATGTATATCCATAAAAAAATTATGTTACTTTAAAGAGAATTCACTGAAAGAAAGAACATAACATGCAAAGTATAGAACACAATACAAAAATCGACAATGTAATACAATTTGTTAACAAATAATAATAATAATAATAATAATAATAATAGAATGAAATAAATGATTAATATGTTTATAGAGTGGCCCAGAAGTACCTGTCTATTATTGAACTAATTATTTTAATCTACCCAAGAATGTCAAATAACCTGACTACCGTTCTTTTACGACAGAAGTATTAGTTACCAATTTAATCACTAGAGTGCATTGCTACGTAATTATTAATCAGCTGTTTATTTAGAAATATTTTTAGGTATCTTTTTCTTTGAGGTTATCATTTTTCTTTCTCTTGCCCTGTATGAATAATATAGGGAAGGAAATTATTGTTTTCATGCCAATTTTTCAAAATTTAGTTTTCACTAAAAAAACACGTTTTCCGAAATACACATTTCACAAGTTATACAGCTGGGGGGAGAGGGGGAGGTCGGTTGATACACATTTTTAGGTGGTATTTTTTTGATGAAAACATGTTTTCAGCGGTTTTTTCTGTGTATGTGTAAACAAAATATCTCAAAAACGGAATATTGTTCTAAGTTTAAACTTAAGTTAGGAATTACTAGCGAAACCGACATGAATATTTTCATCAAAATCAGTTAACCGGAAGTAGTACCTATTGATTTATTTGGGCGATTTTTCACTTTTTTGCAACTTTAGGCCAAGTAAATTGGATGAGAGTGCTGTGTGGCAGTACCATGAGATCACTACTTTTGGTTGAAATCCAATCAGGGTTTTGTTTTTAATCCATCACCTAATTCTGTCTATGCCATCATCAGAGATGAGTCAAAAAAAAAAATCTGGTGTGAAACACTCACACAAATTTCTCTTGCCAATGCAAATAATGACCAATATAACCTAACATTATTAATAAAACATTACAAATAAACAAAAAAACTAACCTCATAAAACATAACCTTATTTTAATCATGAGTGAAAGATGCAAAATTAAAATCGACCTCAGTTTGGCTTAAAAATACGGAAAATCACTCTTTCACGCGCTAAAATAGGCTCTGTAGAGACAAATGCTCCGAATAAAAGTTATAGATCTTTTAATTTCCTATAAATGTGATTAATACACTTTTGTCGTAAAATGCATACTAAGGCTGAAATCTTTAAAAAAATCTGTTCTTCACACGATTTCGTGAAAAAATCAAAAAATCGCTAATTACCGGTAAACTAAGCAATATACAAAAAAATGTTTAAAATAAAAGTTGTGGGATTTTAAAATCTCTACATTTTTTATTATTTAATTTTGTGCACTAAAATGCATATTAAAGCTGTAATCTTAAAAAAACAATATTTTTACATGAAAACAGCCTCACCAAGAATTTCAGCAAACATGGCGCCTACCCTATCTTGTAGAGCATAAAAAATTTAGTAAACCATGCGATTTTAAAAAAAAAATCGTAGGACCAGTTTTTGAGAAAATTGGAAAAAAGTGAAAAATTACACGAATAAACTACTACTTCCGGTTGACCGATTTTGATGAAAATGTTCGTGTCGGGTCTGGTAGTGGTATGTAACTTAAATTCCAAGTTTCAAGTCCGTACGATGTTCCGTTCTTGAGATATTCTGTTCACATACACACACAGACTAATTGCTAAAAACATGTTTTTTGGGTTCAGGGAGTCTGAAAACGTGTAGATACGGTGAAAACTCGATTTCGAAAAATCGACATGAAAACAATACTTTCCTTCCTATATATTCATATAGGCAAGAGAAAGTAAAAAAATCAATTAATAAAAACCCATATCAATTCCGTTAAACCCTAATGTGTGTGGTACATTGAAATCTGGTCAATTTAGAATAAAAACCAACCTCATGACCCAATTAATTAATTAATTAATTAATTAATGATTAATTTAACCCCAACCATCATAATACACAAATCATCACTATCTAGTATTCAAATCCATATAAATTAGATACCATATCAATAATTTTATAATTTCAATAAACTGTTGAATTATGTAATTTATGTTTTCATATTAAATACCTGCCCATAACAGACAGGTGGAGGGTCAAATTTTTTACACTCAATCTGTTAATTGCAGGGCTAAAATAAATAGTTCTGTTTTTTATCACATGGTCAGCCAATTAAATGACTGAATCATTTAAGAACAGAAGAGGTAGAGGTGTAAAAGACACTGATCAGAGTTATCTCCTCTGAAAGTAATGAATTTCATTATACAGCCAGACCCTGTGGTGAATGAAGTGAAGATGTCATTTACAGAGTGGAAGATATGTGCTTTTCAGAGGGCCCGGCATGCTGATAAGCGTACTTTTCCACTCAGTGAGGAAGGCAATGGTAAACCACCTCACTCCTCGTTTTACTTAGTAAAACCTCTACAGGTTCAAACCAGCCAACCAGACTGATGACCTAAACAACAACATATTAAATACGGTTACTTTTGGACCACCTATTACGTAATATAATGCAAGATTTATTTTAAAAATAAATAAATAAAAATGCATATATATAAAAAAGTAATGAAAATGTGGTGTGAAAAATTAAGCTTTTCAGAAAATATGAAAATGCATGCTGAAAAATGCTGCTGAATATGTGCAAAGATGTTGATAATTAAAAAAAAAAACAGAAAATATGTTTTGAAGAAAATGATTTATGGAAATTCTGAATAATGATAGTTAATATTTTTTTAAAAGTATTAACCTTCCGGTAGTCACGTTAAACCTGACAGGTGCTGAGCACAGTTTATCGATTATTATTTTAGTCCAAGGGTAAAACCTATCGGTACAGCCAACCAGCTGTACTCTCGATTCTCATGATACTTCAGTAATAAACAAAAGTTTACTGGTAAGGTACTCTTGATGTGAATACACAAATTAGTATAGAATCTGTTGTGCGATTTCTGAATAAATTAATGTTAACCCTTTCTTACCCAGTGAGGCATAGAAGTCACATTGGAGTGAAATAACAGACATAAAAACTTTAATTGTTAGCGACTACTTTTGATTAGAGTGAATGGATGTGAAGTGTAATAATTTTCTGTACCCTAGCCAGGAATCGAACCCGAGACCTCCGCTTTGCAGTGTAAGATGCTGACCACTACGCCACGGACGCGACTATTAGTTTCTTTTTAAAGTTAGTTTTAGTCTTAAATATTCGTGTTCATTTACTAAAATAAAGTAGCATTTCTTCGAGTATGTTGAATGTACATACAAGTATATTTTTTAGGCTATAAATACTGATTTTGTCCATTTTACCAATATTTTTGAATTGTAACCTTTTTAAGTGTTAAATAATGCTTTGCTACAAATCTATGCAAGATAATTTTGTTTAGGAAGCCTGCACATGATTTTTACTTATTCATATTGTTGGGAACTTTGATACCATCAAGCCCAATGTGACATAAGTGTCACACTTTTTTGTCACACCATCAAAAAAAGGCTGAAGGTCTAAAAGTGATTTTATTTCACTTAAATGTAAGTAAAGTGTATGAAACAATGTACACATATTTGTTTGTTTTATTTGTTTTGTGTTCATTAGAAAAATTACGAACAATGTTGATTTTAATGAGTAGTAGTACACTATAAATATTTTCTGTTTACAAAAATAAGGACTAAGTTACATAGAAAATAACATTGATGATGAAATAATGATTGGTTATAGTCATCATAACCATTATAAACACTTATTAAAACAAAAACAAAAAGAAACCACGAACCAATACATGTTTACTATAGTTCAATTAACATGCCACTAAAATATAAAGAGCATAACTGAAAAACCGATGATGTAATAAGAACGCCAGAAAAATAATACTGTGTGGGATGCACACGTGGAGCTCTAGGCGCAGCAGATGAGGTACTGCTGGGTGCCACATATGCATCCATGGCACTGAACGTGTTAATTGGCTGACCATGTGATAAGAAACATAACTATTTATTTTAGCCCTGCAACGAACAGATTAATTGTAAATAATTTGACACTCCACCTGTCTGTTATGGGCAATATTTATAATTTTTTTTTTTGTTCCTAGTATGTGTACATTGCAATCTGTTCAATTCAGAACAATAAGCAACCCCATGACCCAATGAAATGAGGATGATGTGTATGACGTGTAAATGAGGTGTAGTCATGTACAGACTCAGGCCGACCATTCCTGAGAGAGTATGGTTAATTGAAACCCAACCATCAAAGTACACCGGTAACCACTGTCTAGCAAAAATATATTTATAATTAATAATATTAAAAATCTGGTGTGAAACACTCACACAACTTTCTCTTGCCAATGCAAATAATTAACAATAAACCTAACATTAGTAATAAAACATTACAAATAAACACACAAGCTAACCTCAAAAAACATTAGTGAAATACACAAAATTAAAATCGACCTCAGTTTGGCTTAAAAATATGGAAAATCACTCTTTCACGCTAAACTAGGCTCTGTAGAGAAAAATGTTCTAAATAAAAGTTGCAGATCTTTTAATTTTCTATAATTTTGATTATATACACTTTTATTATATAATGCATACTAAGGCCGAAATCTTAAAAAAAATCGATTTTTCTCATGTTTTCGTGAGAAAAAAACAGAAAATTGCTAATTACTGCTAAACTAAGCGTTATAAAAAAAAATGTTTGAAATAAAAGTTGTAGGTTTTTAAATTCTCTACAACTTTTATTATATACATTTTTGCTCTAAATTGCATATTAAAGCCGTAATCTTAAAAAAACTATGTTTTTACGTAAAAACAGCCTTACCCAGAATTTCAGCAAACATGACGCCTACCCTATCTTGTAGAGAATAAAAAATTGAGTAAACGAGGCGATTTTTAAAATAATCGTAGGACCAGCTTTTGAGAAAATCGCAAAAAAGTGAAAAATTACACGAATAAACTACTACTTCCGGTTGACGGATTTTGATGAAAATGTTCGTATCGGGTCCGGTAGTGGTATCTAACTTAAGTTTCAAGTTTCAAGTTCGTACGATGTTTCGTTCTTGAGATATTCTGTTCACACACACACACACACACACACACACACACACACAGACCAATCGCTAAAAACATGTTTTTTGGGTTCAGGGGGTCTGAAAACGTGTAGATCCGGTGAAAACTCGATTTCTAAAAATCGACATGAAAACAATACTTTCCTTCCTATATATTCATTTAGGCAAGAGAAAGTAAAAATGGACAAATATTCAATATTTATTAATAGTGCACCTGTCAGGTGGAATGGAACCAATAGTGTTTCTTAATCAACGAGACTACCGTAATGTTAATAGTATATGTCAAATCTTTTATTAATCAGTTTATTTAACGTTGCATTAGCAGATGATCATTAATTAGTAAATTATTGTATGCTATGGAATTTTCAAAGTTAATCTAGTCAGAAATTAAACCTGAGAACTTCAGCTTTGTCTAGTATTGTAAATCATTAAGCTGCAAAGATGACAAGAGTACATCTTGATTATATTATTGAACAGTTTTTTTTCAATATAAAAAAATAAGTTAAGTTTGTTCAATTGTACAAAAGAAACTAATATTATTTTATTAGAAATAATTGTTTATAGCAAGAACTGAAACTAGGATTTCAACGTTATAAATGTATACAAAATGACTTGAAATGCATGTGTGGTCTACAAAGTGATTAGATAAACCCCAAATTTATTAATTTTTTAATATTATCATTCACCCTTAAAAAGGCCGACCCGTTGGCGTAGTGGTTAGCGCAACTGGCTTCTACACCGGGGTCCCCAGTTCGATTCCCGGTCAGGTCTGGCATTTTTCCATTACTCATTTTCATACGAGGGTCGTTTGAAAAGTTCGTGCAAAGTCAGATATACGGCACTACTGGCGCATATCGAGCATATGTTTAGTTAGTAGCATCTGTTGGAAAAACACATGTGTAGTTTCAGCCAGATCGGTCTATTTCTTGGTGTTTGACATTCATTTTAATCGAGGAAGTTGAGTGATTTTCAAAAATGGATGCAAAAGAATTTCGTGTGAAGTGTTGCAAGGACGGTTTGCAGCTGTTCCAGAGGAATTTGCAGGACTTTAAGCGTCGTTTCGTCACTGTGGATGAAACATGGATACATCACTACACTCCTGAGACCAAAGAACAATCTAAACAATGGGTTATGAAGGGGGAATCTGCACCAAAAAAGGCGAAGACAGTTCCTTCGGCTGGAAAGATTATGGCGACTGTCTTTTGGGATTCACAAGGAATAATCTTCATCGATTATCTGGAAACAAGTAAAACTATTACAGGTGCATATTATTCATCGTTATTGGACCATTTGAAAACCGAGCTGCAAAAAAACGACCATGATTGCCCCACAAAAAAGTCCTTTTCCATCACGACAACGCACCAGCTCACGCCTCAGCATTGTGGTCACAAAATTAATGGAAATAAGGTTCCAACTCGTTTCACATCCCCCAATTCTCCAGACAGGCTCCCTCGGACTACTATTTGTTTCCCAATTTGAAGAAACGGCTAGCGGGAAAAAGATTTTATTCAAACGAGGAGGTGATTGCAGGAACGAATGGCTATTTTTCAGACTTGGACAAATTCGGAAGGGATCAACAAACCAGAGCAGCGTTGGACGAAGTGTATGAGCCCAAAAGGAGACTATGTCGAAAAATAAAAAAGGTTTACCCCAAACAATTAAGTAGTTTTTATTTTTGCACGGACTTTTCAAACGACCCTTGTAAATCATCAATTTCCATCGTTTGCATTACCAGAAATTGCAAAACAGTCAGACATAAAAAAAATTAAGAGGTTTATAACACAATGAAAAAACCAAATTTTTGAGTTTTTTTCTATGAAAATTTGAAGCCCATGATCATTTTAATACATAACTAACATTTTTGGATAGTAATAAAATTTTTGGGTATTGACTTCCAAAAACTGATAATATAAAAAAAGCAAACAAGTCATATTTTTAAAATTAGAAAGCTATTTTCACACAAAAGAAAAAATTAAAAGAATAGATATGTTAATATTTTTTTGAATGACTGATTTTTTTTAAATTTATCATTTTTTTTTGAAAAAATTTTTTTTTGTATCAAAATTTTAGAATCAGATTGAAATGTTTTGTAATTTAAGAAACTGTAAAATTTGTGTGTTTTACAGTAGGCCCTCGATTTACTAGTATCGCATTTACTGTGGCTCAGATTTTATGTCACTTATTTGAGAAAAGAAAAATTTCACCCCCACCCCTAACATCACTTTTTTTCTTGTGAGTTTTGATTGGATAATATTAATTTATATTCAAATACCGGTGTTCAAACTAGTCTTTTTAGATATTCTCATAAACAAGGAGTAAAAAATAATTACATAATTCAATGTTTTTACAAAAAAAACAACAAGATATTGAAGGGGTTGGTAAACAATTAAATTTTCATGAAATTTCAATTTTAAAATCATTATTCAATGTTAATCAACAACAGGACACACACAAAAAATAAACAAGTTAAAAAGGTCAATTGCACATTTAATTTTTAGACCTTTTTTATCAATTGAGTATTTTGTTATAAAAACCTTTATCAATTTTGACACTTAAAGAAACCAAACAGAATTTTAAAAAATTGGAACATAAAAACAAAATCAACATAATAACATTGTGCATTATACAGATTATAACAATAGGTGTTTAACAAAATGTATTCGATAAAATTTAAGAAATAAATTTAAACAAAATCTCATGCTTGTTGATATTTGAAACTTACGCTATTTTTTCACTGGGCGATCGCCAAGGCACGTCATCATCCATTTCATCTTCACTGTCATCACCTTCTCCTTCATCCTGAGGACCCGCTGATATATTCAATGTTGAGCTGGTGAACATGTCTGGTACAGGCAATATACTAGGTCGTCTACTCCCTGCATAAATAATATATGGAATTATAATAATAATAATAATTTCTTTTTTTTGGGGGGCTCCCAAACTCCCCTACACCCCGCCGTCTCCACCCACTACTATGGCTGGTCGCAAGGATGCGAGGTGGTACAGTAGAACAGCAATAGAATATCGCCTCAGTATACCGCACCATTACAACTTAACGTAGTCATTCTTTCATCTCTAAAAAACAGTCAGCCGCCGAGCTTAACACACACCACATAGACAAAAATAACATAAAAATACATAAAATAACATAAAGATCACGCAGTATTTACAGCCTTCCTTCACAGTATCCTGTACAGTTTTCTTTAATTTTACTATCTCTGTGAAACAGATCTATCTCTCCATTTATTTCATTGGCTGTAGCTATACATCTATTGATTGGATCTATTTTACTTTTTGTAGCTCCAGCAAACAGCCTAAAACTTCTTAAAGCTGTGCCAGGCACTCTCAGAAAAATCTTCGAGATATCCGGAACTTCAACTCGTGAGTGCAGAATGTTGTAAGTGTAAAGAACTTCCATCACTCTACGTCACGTGCTCAGACTCTCAAGCCCGTAGAATGAGAGGGCATCCGCATAGCCATCAAATTTTCTCCCAGATCTACATTCCAACTTATAAATTAGTCTTTTCTGCACCCTCTCTAGTTCCTTTTCTGTGACGTCCCTTCTATAGTTCCACACCGTTGAACAATACTCGAGGACGGGACGCACAAGGCTCTTATAAAGTCTAAGTACTGTCTTCTCAAATTTGAAATCACGACTAACCCAAGCTATGAGTCCTAAATTCCTTCGAGCTATATATATAATAATAATAATAATAGTGAAGTGCTAGTGAAATATTTTGAAGACCTGCTAAACTGTCCAGAACCAATAGAAGCTCTGTCAATAATCAACACCATAGGCACGGAAGAAGAAGATCCACACCACCAACAGAAGAAGAAATTATCAAACACATAAAGAAACTCAAGAATAAAAAAGCATCGGGAGAAGATGGGATTGTAGCCGAATTTCTCAAAAATCTAGGGTCTATTTCTAGAAATGAGCTAGTAAACATTATCCAGAACATATGGGTCACCAAGGAAGTTCCAGATGATTGGAAATGTGCCCTAATAGATCCTTTACATAAAAGAAGAGATAGATCTGATGTGAATAATTATAGAGGAATCTCCCTACTTGCTGTCATGTATAAGATATTATCAGCTTGTATTCTTGAAAGAACACAAAAAATACTAGAACCCAAAATTTCAGATTTCCAATCTGGCTTCAGACCAAATAGGTCATGCCCGGAGCAAATATTAAACTTGAAATTAATCACAAGGTTAAGAAAAATGCGAAGAAAGCATACAGTATATGTTTTTGTTGACTTCAAAAAGGCCTATGATTCAATCCACAGACCCACACTATTTAAAATTCTTGAAGAAAAAGGACTGGATTGGAAGACAAGGAAAATCATAGAACAGACATTAACAAATACGAAATCCAAAGTGAAATTCAAGGGAAAAGTTTCAAAATCATTTGAGATAAGAACCGGGATTAGACATGGTGATGGGTTGTCACCTTTGCTATTTAACATAGTTCTAGATAGGGTCATGGAAGAATGGGAGAAGAAACTTAAAGAGGAAAATAACTGGAAACCAATCTCACTGGGAACCAAGAAAGATAATTTACAAATCCCCTATTTAGCCTTTGCAGACGATCTCGCAATAATGGCAGATTCTAGTGAAATGGCAATAAAACAGATAGAAACTTTAAAAGAATGCGCAGAAAGAGTTGGCTTACAAATATCATTCGAAAAAACAGTGTTTACTACTGAAAATTTAGAAATTTCAAAATTACAAACCAAACATGGAGAAATTAACAGGGTACCATACTTTAAATACCTAGGAGAAGTTATTTTTAAAAAATATTCACAACAGGAGAGAATACAAAAAGCTCGTAGAGGCCTAGGATTGGTGCAAAACCTTTATAATAAAAAATGTTTATCTTTAAATGCCAAAATTAAACATTACAATGCAGTAATCAAACCAACAATTTTATATGCCAGTGAGACCTTGACACGTAACAGGAAAACAGACATGGAAAGCTTAAAGAAAGTAGAAAGGAAAGTAAATAGGAAAATCTTTGGACCTAGATGGACCGAAAACGGGTACAGATTACAGAGAACGTCTAAAATTGAAGAATATTCCAACATAGAGACAGACATGAGGAAAAGACGCCTTCAATTTTATGGCAACATTATGAGGCTTCCTGACAATAGACTCACAAAGAGAATAGTAAAATATGTATCAACACTTGTTAAAGGGGGGGGGGAATGGATACAAAATGTTAAAAAAGATTTAGAATTGACCAAAATCACCAAAAAAGAAATTCTCATAAGAGACAATTTTAGAACAAAAGAAAACAAATGGGAGGATAAACCAGAGACAAAAGCTCCAAGAACCGGAACAAAGTGGAGTGAACAGAGAAAAGCTGACTTCTCACAAACAATGAAAAACTGGTGGGCGGATAAAAAGGACAAGAAATCCCAAAAATAAACCAGATTTACTTAGCGTCTTCCACTTCGGAAGCTTTACGACTAATAATAATAATAATAATAATAATACAGTAAAACCTCACTAATTTGGACTTCACTAATTCGGAATTTGCGATATTTCAGACTACTCCAAGAAGAGCAGCTTTTTTAATTTTTTTAGAAGTTTTTCAGTTAAAAACTAATAAAGTGCTACTTCAAAAAATAATAGCTTTTAACTGTCTAATAAAAATTGTTTCATCCTGTAATACATTATTGGTTACTCGGGTTACACAGAAAGTGTGTTATGAAAAAACTTACTAGGCCTACTGTACACAAATGAATGCTACCATGTTTTGGATATCGTTCCTAAGGTCATTGCAGAAAACAGTGTAGGATATTTGTCAACCCTACTTCAACACGTGCCAAATAATCGGTACGTAAGTACAGTGTTTTAATTAAATATCATTTTACACTGGACATTTATTATTTAACAATAGTTTACTGCCATATATATTTTTATTTCTATACTTTTAACTTTGTTGTTTTTCAATATACTGTACTGTAAATTCATTAAACATCAATATTTCAGACAAGTAACGTTTATTTTTTAATTTTAATTGCCTAAATTATTCAATTTTTAGATGTAAACAAATATTCGCGATAATTCGGAATTTCAATAATTCGGACTTCACTTCCCCCCCAATTAAGCCGAATTAGTGAGGTTTTACTGTAATATCACAATCATATCATAATACAGAGTGATTTTTTAGTCCTGTTACCTAATTCGTAATGTCAGGTAATTTTTTTCTGAGAAAGGGAAATTTTGTTTTGTGACACGAAGTTGGTAGCCCTACTCAACTGGTATAGATACGGCAGTGTGAGTTAATTCTCCTAGTGCCGTGTAAAATTTTTTGCCGTTTCCGGCCAAGTTACGAACAGAATGTCTTTTACTCTAGAACAACGGTTTTCATTCTTGAACAATATTTTGCTACGAAATCGTACACGAATGTAAAAGAATCAATTCTAATTCAATTTGATGGTGTTCCTCCACCAGAAAAGAAAGTCAATTTCTAGGCTAACAAACCAATTCCGAGAGACAGGTAGTGCTTGCGACAGAAAACGTAGTGGTCGACCAACTCTCTTGACGATGACGTTTTACAGAATGTGAAAACAAGATTGCTCAATTCTCCTCGGAAAAATTTACGAAAACTTTCCTCGCAAGTTGGTTGGTCATATTCAAGTGTTTCGAAAGCTATTGAAAAATTGAAATTGTATTCGTATTGGGTACGATTAGTCCAAGAGCTGAAGCTCTTGGACTAATCATTTCAGATTAAGTTCAGTTCTAGCGTACAAGACATTCTGTTCATAACACAATCAGAAACAGTACAAAATTTTACACAGCTCAAGAAAAATTAACTCACACTGCCTTATCTATACTGGTTGAGTAGGGCTACCAACTTCATGTCAGAAAACAAAATTCCCCTTCTTAGAAAAAATTACCAGACATTAGCAACTGGGTAGCAGACTAAAAAAATCACCCTGTAGTATCACAATATCATAATAACTTTAACAGGTTGACTGCCGTGAGACACATTAATACGTCTCGGTATGAAATCCACCACTGTTATGAGGCATAAATCTGTGCTTCACATAACTTTGCCACGGCTGCTGCGAGACATGAATTTGTGTCTTGTTGCAGACCGCTGTTTACGAAGCTAGACAGCTGACAAAGTTGTACATTAGGTTGACTTATAATATATGCATAAAAAGATAAAATTACAAACTTTTCACCCATGTTTTTAGCATTTGCGTATAATTTATTATTAAAATTATTTTGTTAATCTTTATAAACATTCGTTGATGAACATATTTTTTTACTATTAATAAGTTTTCACCAGTAAGATTCTTGACTGTTTCTTTTGAAAACCATGTTTCAAAATGTGAAAAAATGTGAGCTTGACCTAATTCAGTTCATCTTTTGTAAATAGTGTACAGTAAATTGTGATTAGAGACTTTAATTTTTGAAAAGAACCAAAAAGTATATTTATTTTTTGTGATTTATTTTGTGGAACTGTAAAAATTTTATTTAATTTTAATCAAGAATATAACATTAGTACCTAATTAATATCTTTTGGCCTGTTATTATGGTGTGTTACAAAATATTGCTTTGTTTTCCTACTATAATTAATAAGTACTATTATTAAATAACTTAGTGTGTTTTTACTTTAATGTTTCAATTTGTAATTCACTTTGAGACATGTAACCATATCTCATCATCTTTAGTTGCTACGAGATATAATTTTGTGTCTCAGCTATTTATATGGTTTTTTAATGAAAACTGAATTAATTATAACTCAATAAATGTGTATTTAGGGTTTTAAACTTTCCTTTTATGGGAAATTTTTTTTAGCGCTGGTGGAAGTTTTTCATTATTTAGGCGTAGCGGTCTTGAATAGTTCTAATATTTTAGCGTGGCAGTCAACCTGTTAAAAGAATGCGCAGAAAGAGTTCAATCAAGATTTATAAAAATAATAGTACCTCTTCTTTGATTGAGCACTTCAGGACTAAGAAGATTTGGATTTGTGTCAGGTTTAGGTACTCCTAGATGGTTACCAGTTATCGTTAATTCACATGTACCTCCTCCACCTCCTGAACTAGGTGGTCCAGGACCCTGCGACACATTTTCCTTAGGATTCTGCGATGGAGTCGTTGAATCCGGATTATCTAAATAAAAGAAATTTACAGCAATATCAAAGGCAATTAATGAGGTAGAATACAGTGAAAAAAAATCTGGTGTGAAACACTCACACAACTTTCTCTTACCAATGCAAATAATTAACAATACACCTAACATTAGTAATAAAACATTAGAAATAAACAAAAAATTAACCTCAATAAACATAACCTTATTTTAATCATGAGTGATAGACGCAAAATTAAAATCGACTTAAGTTTGGCTTAAAAATACGGAAAATCACTCTTTCACGCTAAACTAGGCTCTGTAGAGAAAAATGCTCTCCATATAAGTTGTTCTTTTAATTTCCAATAAATTTCATTATATACACTTTTGTTGTAAAATGCATACTAAGGCCGACATTTTTAAAAAATGGATTATTCACACGTTTTCGTGAGAAAAAAACAGAAAATCGTTAATTACCGCTAAACTAAGCGTTATACAAAAAAAATGTTCGAATTAAAAGTTGTACGATTTTTAATTCTGTACATTTTTTATTGTATAAATTTTTGCGCTTAAATGCATATTAAAGCCGCAATCTTTAAAAAAAAATAATTTTTTTACGCAAAAACAACCTCACCAAGAATTTCAGGAAACATGGCGCCCTATCTTGTAGAGCATAAACAATTTAGTAAACCAAACAATTATAAAAAATTGATTATCTCAAAATTGTAGAACCAGTTTATGAGAAAATCGCAAAAAAGTGAAAAATTATACGAATAATTACTACTTTTCGTTGACCGATTTTGCTGAAAATGTTCGTGTCAGGTCCGGTAGTGGTATACTGTTCGCCAACTACGGCAGCATGTAGGAAGGGTAGCGGGACAGAGAGAGAATGTGTTGCGTCCGCCGTTCCCCTCAACTCATTTCAATCAGTGCACAGTGTTCAAGCACAATAGTGACAATACGCGGTACGGTAGGGCACTCTGCCGGCCAGTTTCGTTCACTACACTAAAACAAGCTCATTTTTCATCAAAAAATTCTGAAAATATTACTTTCGCTTCCTAATGGATCTTATTTTATTACATTAAAATGTTATTATTATACTCTGATATTTATATAAGATACGCTCGTACAAAGTTAGACGTTTAAATCTCATCGCATTTTTTGCGTAGGCCCTATCACATAGGCTAATATAACTTCTTTTCCAGGATTACAAACATAATATGCGTTTTATTATTTTGTTATAAAATATAAAATTTTATCTGTAATTAGATGTATGTAGGGCAGAAAGAGAAATAATAAACGAGCTTAAAAAAATCACTTTTTGAAAGGAAGTCAAAAAGATCAAGGAAGTCAATGATCATCGTGTCTGGTGTCTCCTTCCTGTTAATATTCCAAGAAGCTGAATCAATTTTAATAGTTGTAAATTTTATACGAAACATATGTCAAATTTTAGAAATCAACTACACACGCAAAACATCAGTTAGTTGACATTTTAACAAAAAGAACCGTATAGTAAATATAACAGAATGAGGTTATGACGTACCTTTCTTTTGGGCCTGTCAAAACTTATGGTAAATACATCAATTAGAAAAAAACTTATTGCCTATTACCCTAAAATGAATCGCAGACATTTTCCCCGTATTTTATGCGCGCGCAACTAATTTCAACGACGTGCAGCTTTCGACAGTGACACAAATGTCAAAACGATTACCGCATGAACAGAACACAATGAGTAGTGATACTACGTACTTTAGCGGGAGCCTGTATCAGGCTATGAAGCTGTGGTGGGGGAGCTACTTACTGCGCATGTGCGGCCCGCATGCCACCGTAGTTGGTTATATTTATACTTACGGTTGACCGCACAAGCACACTTACACACACACACACACAAGACCAATTGCTAAAAACATAATTTTTTGGGTTCAGAAGGTCTGAAAACGTGTAAATCTGGTGAAAACTCGATTTCTAAAAATCGACATGAAAACAATACTTTCCTTCCTATATATTATTCATATAGGCAAGAGAAAGTAAAAAAACACTGAATAAATTGACTTACCATCAGTCTTAACTGCGACCGTTTCTTGTCCATTGTTGGTACTAGCGACAACAAAAGCGGAATTCTCTTCTTTAGTTATACTCATGTAATAACAGGTATCAGTCTTCTTCATAATATGTCTAGGGCCAGGATTCAATAATATCGTATCTTCATAAAACTCAGGCAACTCAGCTGGTCTAACACCAACCAAAGCAACCCCATATCTAAAATAAAATAAAATAAAACAATATCATAAATCTAATTAAAATATCTAAAACTAGCAACCACCGCTCACTTCGCTTCACAGCAACTAATTTGAAAAAACCTCTGTCACCGCCACCCCTTCTAATTAATCATTTACTGCATTGCCGGCTTCAATAGTTCTCCCGGCCTTTGACGGCATAGCGACAAAGCTTTCGGCTGCGCACCGCAAAGGCCTTTGTCATCAAGGCCAAACCAGTAGCCGTTCTCTACCATAGCGCTCTCGGCGACTATTTAAAGAGCGCTCCACTGAGCAGGGATTGAATTCCGATCAAGACACCGAGGGATTCACTACTGATCCAGACAACGACAAGACGTCCACCACAGCACACGGCTGCCGGACTCCAGCGAGAACTAATCGACGACCCCGCAAGAGAGAAGATGATGCTTCCTCTCGCCGTCCCGTCACCGTAGGCCGTCATCGCCCGCTAACGCGAGCGATGCCCACAGCGGTCCCTCGACCGAGCCTTACGCCCATCGAACCTGACGAAGCAGCCATCGACGCACTACTGCGAGGGAAGAAGATGACGTCTCCACTGGACGAAGACACGCCGTGTCGCCCAGCTCCTCGACGCCACGACGACTACGACAGACGACTACCGTTTAAACGGCCCTTTTCAGGGCCACCAAACAAATAAGGTTCGCCACTTAATGTCGCCATCCAGTGACATCACATTAAATAATTTTAAAACCTCTCTACAGTTCAGCCGTTGTTAGTTTGCTCCTAGTGTCAACAAACAAAAGACACCTATTACAGGGTGCACGCTAGAGTCTGCGACTTTACGGATGTCGTATTCCTATTAAGTTAACTATTTTTTAAATTATAAGTACTTAAATTACTTAAAACATCAGTCATGATATGATGTAATCCTAAAAACTTCATTTAGAAAAATACTTTTAAAAGTATTTTGTATTTAAATTCTTTTGAAAGTATTTTGTTGTTACTTTTTAATCAGCGTGTACACATTTTGATACAATGCGCATGCTCAGTGACGTCATTATTTGTTTACATTAGGAGCAAACTAAGAGAGGCTGGACTACGAGGGGGTACCCAAAAGTATCCGGAATAGCTCTGCTGTGGGCGGAGCTTGTGCAGTACAAATTCCCGCCACTAGGCTGCTTGTAGCGCTACTCATTGCCAGTTCAATGCCATTTTGTTCGTTGATCTAGCTTGTTCTGTTCTCGTGCAGTGATTGTTCTCGCTAGTGCTGTTTTGTGCTCGTGTCGTTTTTCATGATGGCAAGTTTTAATGAACAACGTGCGGCTGTGAAATTTTGCTTCTTGCTCGGTAAAAACGCCGCGGAAACAGTTGTAATGTTGAACACAGCTTACAAAGACGACGCTATTGGAAAAACCCAAGTGTACGAGTGGTTTTTGCGCTTTAAAAATGGCGACATGTCGATTGAGAACAAACCTCGTTCTGGACGACCGTCGACTTCCCGAACAGGTGAAAATGTTGTGAAAGTGAAAGAAATTGTACGAACAGACCGACGACAGACCATTGACCAAATATCACAGGTTAGTGGGTTATCTTGGAGCTCAGTCCAACGCATTTTAACAGAAGACTTGACAATGAAAAGAGTCGCTGCCAAGTTTGTGCCTCGGCTTCTGACAGACACTCAAAAGGAACGTCGAATTGAAACGTGTAGTGATTTGAAACAACAGCTTGAAACTGATCCAGATTTCATGTCAAAGATCATTACGGGTGACGAGTCTTGGTGCTATGGGTACGACCCAGAAACCAAACAACAATCCAGTCAATGGAAGACTTCATTATCACCCCGACCAAAAAAAAGTCGTCAAGTCAGATCGAACATCAAAACAATGCTGATTTGTTTTTTTGATGTGAGGGGAATTGTCCATTCAGAGTTCGTTCCACCAGGCCAGACGGTAAATCAAGCTTTTTATCTTGAAGTGTTAAGAAGACTACGAAACAGCATTCATCGTAAAAGACCTAATTTGTGGCAGACAGGGGACTGGTTTTTCCACCACGACAACGCGCCTGCACACACGGCAATCTCGGTTACCCAGTTTTTGGCGAAAAACGGCATGGTTTTGCTACCACACGCACCGTACTCACCCGATCTGGCTCCGTGTGATTTTTTCTTGTTCCCACGCATGAAAAGGGGCATGAAAGGTCTCCGATTTAACAACGTTGATGATGTCAAGAAAAAAACGACGGATGAGCTGGCAGCCATCACTGAAGAGGAGTACAAAAAATGTTTTGAACAGTGGAAGCACCGGTGGGACAAATGTATTAGTTATAATGGAGAGTATTTTGAAGGGGATAAGGTTCTTTTGTAAAAAAATTAAAAATAAATAGTTTTAAAAAATAATTCCGGTTTCTTTTGGGTACCCCCTCGTATATACATAATATTTGTGGATTTGTTGCCCTGTGGCAGCAAAATAAATTGTTTTTCTGCACTTCCAGCTCTAGAAAGTCCGACATAAAGTTGTCCATGAGTGAAGGAAGCACTCTTGTCTCAAACCGATGCCCACCGTTTATATGTTTGTCCCTGCGATTTAACAGAATTGAATAGAATGCATAAAAGAATACCGATGGAAAAGAAAGAGATAGTTGATATGTGGCTGAGATAAGAGACAGTAATATGTAAGTGCGGTACACAGAGTAATTTGAAATATATGACTCATTCACTACCTGTCCAATGAAAACAAATATATTAAATACAGTACCAAAAATTAAAATTTTGAATATTTCCGAATTTTTAATGTTTTTGGAATCGAACGTTATTCTTTACATTTTTCCATGAAATAGAAAAGTTGAATCGTGCTTCTAGCCCAAAAAATACACCATCCAGAGGACTTAGAAAAAATAAAAGAGCTATACACCCGATAAACTGAAACACGCGACATCGTCACAGTTTAAGTTGCTTAACTCACTTAATTAAAGTTACTTAAAATTGTAAAATAGCCTATATTGATCAGAAAGCTCTAAGCTACGCAAGAATGAAAGATTTTTTTAAAATTAGTTCAATAGTTTCTGAGATTACCTCATACAAACAAACAAACAGATGTTTCTTCTTTATTATTATTATTATTATTATTATTATTATTATTAGACTATTATTATTATTTGCGAATACTCCGTTGAAATGGAAGACGCTACGCAAATGCTTCATTTTGTTTTTCTTATCTTGCCAATACAGTTTCATTCTTATGCTGTGTTGCTTTTTTCGCTCCTCATCCCATTTTGGCCTGTCGAAAATTTCCTCTGTTTCAATATTCGTCTTTTGCAGATCACCTTTGGTTTGTGTTGATTGCCACTTAGTAATTTGATCGTGAATCTGTCTTGTTAATCTGTGTGTCGGTAATCTCTGTATGTGTCTGTAGAATTTCGCTCTTCTCTTTCTCACATCAATTTTGATGTTAGAGATCAAATCTACTCATAAAATTGGGTTCCTAGACCTCTAGGATGACTTTATATAGGCGTATGTTCTGAACCAAGGGCGAAATCTTTCGCTAGCCGTAACTCGCTAACGAAGCGTTTCCGGAACCATGTTTATACAAACTTTTTTCATTATTTTAATGAAAGGAAACCACCTTAGAAGTTTGTCGGGTCCTCATGAGACACCCTATATAATACATATAACCAAAAGGGATTGGTACAAGTGGCTTACTTACTATCTATCTATGTAACTTACTTTCTATGTGAATGGAAGCTTGCATAAGTAAAACTTTTCCCTTCGTATTCACCAAAAAACCTAGAATCTTTTAATAGAATATGATATATTTCATTGCCTGAACATCTTCCATATAATCTATGCCATTCTTCTGATGATGTTTGACCCTCTCTGAAAAAACAAAAAAAAATTCTCATAAAATAACTACAATCCATTGTAGTCATCAAAACAATAAGATGAGTTTTTGAAATGCCAGGTAATTTAATTAGTTTAAAATAAAAGTTATACATTTTTACTTTCTCTTGCCTATATGAATATATAGGAAGGAAAGTATTGTTTTCATGTCGATTTTTCGAAATCGAGTTTTCACCGGATCTATACGTTTTCAGACCCCCTGAACCCAAAAAACATGTTTTTAGCGATTGGTCGGTGTGTATCTGTGTGTGTGTGTGTGTGTGTATACAAAATATCTCAAGAACGGAACATCGTATGAACTTCAAACTTGAAACTTAAGTTACATACCCTTACCGTACCCGACACGAACATGTTCATCAAAATCAGTCAACCGGAAGTAGTAGTTTATTCGTGTAATTTTTCACTTTTTTGCGATTTTCTCAAAAATTGGTCCTACGATTTTTTTTAAAAATCGCCTGGTTTACTCAATTTTTTATTCTCTACAAGATAGGGTAGGCGCCATGTTTGCTGAAATTCTTGGTGAGGCTGTTTTTACGTAAAAAAGTGTTTTTTTAAGATTACTGCTTTAATACATATAGGCTACAGCGCAAAAATTTATTTTTCTCTACAGAGCCTGGTTTAGCGTGAAAGAGTGATTTTCCGTATTTATAAGGCAAACTGAGGTCGATTTTCATTTTGCGTCTTTCATATATGATTAAAATTAGATTATGTTTATTGAGGTTAGTTTTTTGTTTATTTCTAATGTTTTATTACTAATGTAAGGTTTATTGTTAATTATTTGCACTGGCAAGAGAAAGTTGTGTGAGTGTTTCACACCAGATTTTTGACCTAAAATTCATATTAACTCCACAAATTTTAAGGTGAGACTATGGTTTCAACTGAAAAATTTGATTTTCGGTTTTTTATGTTTTTCAATTTGTTTAGACCTAGTTCAACCACAAAACTTTAAATTAAGTCAAAAAATAGTATTTTAATGAAAAAAAAATTAAGTTTTTAGGAGGTTTACCCAGAAAAATTATCGTGTCACCAAGAACGAATATTTTTTTATAATTTTATACGGATCGTTTTAGAGCAAAGGGAATTTTAGTACTTTAAAAATATCTGCATAACTGTTTTTGATACTCTCAGCCATTGGTTCATCTTTCTAATAAACTGTTGATGGGAAATTCACTTGTTTGCGTTGTACATTTTGTTTTTTCGCCTGTTGTCTCAAACTAAAATTTTTAACATTTAGGTACAGTTTTCTCGGAAACCATTAAACCTACCAGGCTGAAATTTTTACCAGTTATTTATCCTGCATATGCACATATTCTGTCATTTTTATGACGTGTTCAAATTCTGCAAAAATTAATAATATGTAAAAAAATACCGTAGAAAAAAAATTTGTAAAAATTTCATATTATTCGTTATTCTGTTTTTAACTTTATGATTTAACAGATTAAATTGAAAAAAATGTCAATAGCTAGAAAAACCAGACATCTTTAAGTAAATAAAATTTCATTTCCCTATCGTTTATCAATCCTGTGAAAAATGTACCTAAAAATAGCAAATTTAACTTTGGTAGGGTACAAAGTACAATCTCCCCTTTTTTTATTTTTTTTATTCCTAATGTGTGTACGTTGTAATCTGTTCAATTCAGAACAATAAGCAACCCTATGACCCAATGAGATGAGGATGATGTGTATGATGTGTAAATGAGGTGTAGTCTTGAACAGACCTAGGCCGACCATTCCTGAGAGAGTATGGTTAATTTAACCCCAACCATCAAAGTACACCGGTAACCACTGTCTAATATTCAAATCCGTATAAAAGTAACTACCTTTACTAGGATTTGAAACAGGAACCTTTGTCTCCGAAAATCAGCTGTTAAACAGCTGATTTTGGCAACGATTTTACCTCTAGACCAACCCGGTGGGTAAGTCTCCCCTTAAAAGAACATTTTTTTATAAAAAATATAGGGTTATTATAAATGATGGAT
This sequence comes from Catonia carolina, assembly GCA_035578175.1. NCBI lineage: Eukaryota > Metazoa > Arthropoda > Insecta > Hemiptera > Achilidae > Catonia > Catonia carolina. The sequence goes on along the minus strand of JAQMRL010000019.1, from coordinate 3,983,921 downwards.
CCAATTTAATAAATTCATATTTATTTAAGTATAAATGCAAAATGAACAATTCACATAGTACCAATGGAAAGAGGACGTTTAAAAGTTTTTTTGCACATTCTTAACCTGTACATGCACGCAAGTGGGCGGCTGTAGTTGCAGAAAACCTTCCTCAGCGCTGGATTGGACGGATAGGAAATCAAGACCTGGCTCTAAACTTCGGGCCACCGAGATCTCCTGATCTCACCCCATGTGACTATTTCTTATGGGGTTACGTTAAGAAAAGAGTTTTCATCCCGCCTCTACCAACAACTCTGGTCGACCTGCAGAACCGTATCACTGCTGCGGTGCACTCAGTAACGGAAGATACGCTTGCATGTATGTGGGACGAGTTTGGATATCGTTTAGATGTTTGCCGTGCTGCACAAGGAGGACACATCAAACATTTGTAAATGTGTAAAAAAAACTTTGAAACTTCCTCTTTCCATTGGTATGTGAATTGTTCGTTTTGCATTTATACTTAAATAAATATGAATTTATTAAATTGGGTCCATCATTTATAATATTTTTTTATTTATTTATTTTTTTTTTTTTTGGTTTCACGTCCGACTGTTCTGCAAATTGCTGCTAATGCAGACGGTGAAGGATGAAATGAATTTTTTGTAACATATGAAAAAATGCCATGCTCGAGTGGGATTCGAACCCAAGACCACGTGATGAGAGGCGATCATTTATAATAACCCTGTATATGGTATATATTATATGGTTTTTCATACAAAAGCAAAACCTCTCTAAGAATTCAGCAGTCATAGCGCTTATTCTAATGTGTAGATAATTTACTTCCAACCGTTAAGTTCTCTAACTAAAATGTAGTTAATGATTCAATTTAAAAAAATTGTATGAGCCATTTAAAAAAAAAACACACACGAATAAACTACCTACTATTTCTAGTTGACCAATTTTGTTGAAAATTTTTGTGTCAGGTCCTCTAGTAGTAACTTACTTAAGTTAAAAGTTTCTAATTTGTACAATTATTAAGTGTTTTTGCGACATTTTTTTTTGCATTTAGTTAATTTAAAGTCGCATCAACACCTTGGTTATTAGCGACTACTGTGGGTTATGTTACTAGAACAGTGAGTATTGACTTGTGAAAATTTCCAGACCCTAGCCGGGAATCGAACCCGGAACCTCCCCGGTGTAGGCTAGCACACTACCACTACACTACGGAGGCGGCCCTTGAGATATTTTGTTCACACACACATAGAGAAATCACTAAAAACATGTTTTTTTATTTGGTTCAAGGGGCCTGGAAACGTGTATTTCCGGTGAAAACTCTATTTCTAAAAATCGGTATGAAAACAATACTTTCCTTCCTTATATTTCATTATATAGGGCAAGAGAAAGAAAAATTATTGACAATATTGTACAATAATACAATAATAAATCTTTATAATGCATCCTGCAGTTTGAAATTATTTCTATTTCATATAATAATAATGAATAAATATAATAATTTCACTAACCTTCTTTTTAAACTGCGTCACCTTTATTTAAATTTCTACTTACACGTGTTTCAGTGGATCCACCATCATCAGAGTAAATGAAAAATTGAAACTAAAAAATTTTATCTCACTTATTTAAAATTTACAGAAGATGATACATCTTCAGTCACTTGTATAAAACTGATTTAAAATTAATTTATTTTAATTTATCCCTTCTCATATTTAATGCAGATAGCAGCAGCAGTCAATATCACTTCATCATTTCTAAATTTGATCTGTTCATTCAAAATGTCCTGCTTTTGCTCTTTTAAATATTTATAAATATGGAACATCTCATATTTTTCAATTTTATTTTTATTCTCTATATTACATTGCTCTATTATATTAAAATGTTCATCTATTATAAATCATCTATATATAAATTTGGTAAAATAGATGGACATTTTAATATAATAGAACAATGTAATATAGAGAATAAAAATAAAATTGAAAAATATGAGATGTTCCATATTTATAAATATTTAAAAGAGCAAAAGCAGGACATTTTGAATGAACAGATCAAATTTAGAAATGATGAAGTGATATTGACTGCTGCTGCTATCTGCATTAAATATGAGAAGGGATAAATTAAAATAAATTAATTTTAAATCAGTTTTATACAAGTGACTGAAGATGTATCATCTTCTTTAAATTTTAAATAAGTGAGATAAAATTTTTTAGTTTCAATTTTTCATTTACTCTGATGATTGTGGATCCACCGAAACATGTGTAAGTAGAAATTAAAATAAAGGTGACACAGTTTAAAAAGAAGGTTAGTGAAATTATTATATTAATTCATTATATGAAATAGAAATAATACAATACACCATTCAATACAAAAGAAAATTTTTAGAATATTTTAAGTTAATAAGCAAAATATTGTTTTTTTTTTTTCAAATTCCCGGTGACAGATCCTCTTACTTATTACTTTTGAAATTTCATGAGAACAATAAAAATATATTATCCTGAAAATATAAAAAAACATCCACTATCTTCCCAGTTTTTAAAGGGTGTTGTTTATATTTGTACTTCACCTGTCAAGTTTGGCGGGTTGTTTATTTCACAATCTACAGGTTTTTAACTGCAGTTTTTTTTAGGAAAAACATCAGTTTACTTACATTTCATCCAAATTTGCTATATCGATTGGACTACACAAAAAGATTTGTCAGTTTTAAGTAGATACACATAACTTATTTTGATATTTATTTAACAAATGAAAGAAATATTAACGATTTCAATAAAATTTTGTATGAGGATATGAATTTTTTTTTTATTCCTAAATTTGTGTACGTTGCAATCTGTTCAATTCAGAACAATAAGCAACCACATGACCCAATAAGATGAGGATGATGTTTATGACGTGTAAATGAGGTGTAGTCTTGAACAGCCCCAGGCTGACTATTCCTGAGAGAGTATGGTTAATTGAACCCCAACCATCAAAGTACACCGGTAACCACTGTCTAGTATTCAAATTTGTATAAAACTAACTACCTTTACTAGGATTTGAACCAGGAACCTACGTCTCCGAAAATCAGCTGTTAAACAGTTGATTTTGGCGACGACTTTACCTCTGGATCAACCCGGTGGGTTAGGATGTGAATTAATGCAATTTGTGTTACTATTCCTAATTTTTTTTCTTATTTATTTAAAGTCGCATCAACTGCTTGGTTATTAGCGACTTCGTTGGGTAATGCATTGAGAACAGTGGGTTTCGACTTGTGAAAATTTCCAGACCCTGACTGGGAATTGAACCAGAGACCTCCGCGTTGTAGGCTATACTATTTTTCAAGGCTGATGAGCTGAGAACGTAAGCATTGTCCCCTACCCACTTTATACCTAGCCAATGACTCACCAGCAACGTTGCCAATACTTGCTCTTATAGCTCTGTTAAATATTTTGTCGGCCATTTTTTGGTCTTTCAATAATAATTATAACCCACCGTACAAATCTAAGCTTTGTGCAGCTGCAGGATGAAGGGGAGAGGCAAAGTTCCAGACTACTGCTACGTCATATCACTCTACTAATCATCTCATTGCTCTTCGCTAGGCAGTAGGCTGCCTAGTGCGGTGACATACATACATTGTACGTGGGTGTTGTTTTGACTATTCGCTGTAGACGGCGACACAGAATGTAGTTTGTATAGTACCAGTGACTACTACAAACATAATACAAGTAAAACGTTACTACTACTAACGCAATCTCTCACAGTAGTAGTGACGTAATGCATACCTCTCAGCTGCACAACTCTTGGGAATGGGCAGTACAAACATACAATCAGCTGATTATATTATAAAGTATTGCATGTTAACGCGCTCTATAATCGATGTGTTCAGTACGAGATGCAAGACGAGAGTGAACTATTGCGGCTCTTATACGCATGCGCACATAATGTTTGTCAGGTACAATCTGACAACGCTGGTAAACGTTCTGATTGGTCTAAACATGTGGAACAGCAGAGCTCATCAACCGTGAAAAGCATATTAGTGTGCTAACTACTATGCTACAGTTCAGTCTTTCTTAGTTTGCTCCTACTGTCAACAAACAAAAGCCACCTACTGGGTGCACGCTAGAGTCCGCGACTTTACGGATGTCGTATTCCTACCAAATTAACTATTTTTTTTAAATTACAAGTACTTAAAGTACTAAAAATATCAGTCATGATATGATATAGGCCTAACAATTTCATTTAGAAAAATACTTTTAAAAGTATTTTGTATTTAAATACTTTTGAAAGTATTTTGTTGTTACTTTTTAATCAGCGTGTACAAATTTTGATATAATGCGCATGCTCAGTGACGTCATTATTTGTTTACATTAGGAGCAAACTAAGAGAGGCTCGACTGTACTACTAACGCAATCTCTCACAGTAGTAGTGACGTAATGCATACCTCTCAGCTGCACAAAGCTTGGCAACGGGCAGTACAAACATACAATCAGCTGATTATATTTTACTTTCTCTTGCCTATATGAATATATAGGAAGGAAAGTATTGTTTTCATGTCGATTTTTCGAAATCGAGTTTTCACCGGATCTATACGTTTTCAGACCCCCTGAATCCAAAAAACATGTTTTTAGCGATTGGTCTGTGTGTGTGTCTGTGTGTGAACAGAATATCTCAAGAACGGAACATCGTACGAACTTGAAACTTGAAACTTAAGTTACATACCACTACCGGACGCGACACGAACATTTTCATCAAAATCGGTCAACCGGAAGTAGTAGTTTATTCGTATAATTTTTCAGTTTTTTGCGATTTTCTCAAAAACTGGTCCTACGATTTTTTTAAAAATCGCCTATTTTACTCAATTTTTTATTCTCTACAAGATAGGGTAGGCGCCATGTCTGCTGGAATTCTCGGTGAGGCTCTTTTCACGTAAAAACGTTGTTTTTTTAAGATTACGGCTTTAATATAAATTTTAGCGCAAAAACTTATATAATAAAAGTTGTAGAGAATTTAAAAACCTACAACTTATGTTTCAAACATTTTTTTGTATGACGCTTAGTTTAGCGGTAATTTGCGATTTTCTGTTTTTTTCTCACGAAAACGTGAGAAAAATCGATTTTTTTAACATTTCGGTCTTAGTATGCATTTTACGACAAAAGTGTATATAATAAAAGTTATAGAAAATTAAAAGATCTACAACTTTTGTTTAGAGAATTTTTCTCTACAGAGCCTAGTTTAGCGTGAAAGTGTGATTTTCCGTTTTTTTTAAGCCAAATTGAGTTCGATTTTCATTTTGCGTCTTCCACTCATGATTAAAATAAGGTTATGTTTTTGAGGTTAGTTTTTGTTCATTTCTAATGTTTTAATACTAATGTTAGGTTTATTGTTAATTATTTGCATTGGCAAGAGAAAGTTGTGTGAGTGTTTCACACCAGATTTTTTACTTTCTCTTGCCTATATGGATATACAGGGTGATTCATGAAGTTCTCCCCCCACTTCTACAGCACATTGTACTAGTAAAAATAATGAAAAAATGTTATATAAACATAGGTCCGAAAACGCTTCGTTAGCGAGTTACAGCTAGCGAAAGTTTCGCCTGGATTTCAGTTCACCAGGTGAAATGAGGTCTTCCTGGAATTGTGGTAAGGTAGATTAAGGGGCAAATTCAATCATTTCTTATGGTTTTTGATCTGATAAATTGAATAAAACAGGTCCCAGATCTGTAAGTTAAATAGTTTTTAAGAAAACCAGTGTCAAATGCAAAAAATGGAGTGAAAAACTTATTTTTTCATCTTTGGGCAAGGATAACTGTGTTATTTCACCAAGAAACAGTTAAAATTTTTCAATAAAACATGTAGAAAATTTTATTCTGAACAAACCGGTGTAAATTAAGTACACAGAAAGCGAATAGATGTTTGATTAAATGAGTTTTTATTCATAAGAGTACAAAGTAAAATTAACCGGAAAAACTAAAATGAAAAAATGTGTTTTTTTCACTCCATTTTTTTGCATTTGACACTGGTTTTCTCAAAAACTATTCGCTTTCTGTGTACTTTATTTACACCGGTTTGTTCAGAATAAAATTTTCTACATTTTTTATTGAAAATTTTTAACTGTTTCTTGGTGAAATAACAAAGTTATTCTTGCCCAAAGATGAAAAAATGTGATTTTCACTCCATTTTTTGCATTTGACACTGGTTTTCTCAAAAACTATTTAACTTACAGTTCTGGGACCTGTTTTATTCAATTTATCAGATCAAAAACCATAAGAAATGATTGAATTCGCCCCTTAATCTACCTTACCACAATTCCAGGAAGACCTCATTTCACCTGGTGAACTGAAATCCAGGCGAAACTTTCGCTAGCTGTAACTCGCTAACGAAGCGTTTTCGGACCTATGTTTATATAACATTTTTTCATTATTTTTACTAGTACAATGTGCTGTAGAAGTGGGGGGAGAACTTCATGAATCACCCTGTATAAGAAGGAAAGTATTGTTTTCATGTCGATTTTTCGAAATCGAGTTTTCACCGGATCTATACGTTTTCAGACCCCCTGAACCCAAAAAACATGTTTTTAGCGATTGGTCTGTCTGTGTGTGTGTGTGTGTGTGTGAGTGTGTGTGTGTGAACAGAATATCTCAAGAACGGAACATCATACGAACTTGAAACTTGAAACTTAAGTTACATACCACTACCGGATGCGACACGAACATTTTCATCAAAATCGGTCAAACAGAAGTAGTAGTTTATTCGTATAATTTTTCACTTTTTTGCGATTTTCTCAAAAACTGGTCATACGATTTTTTTTAAAATCGCCTCATTTACTCAATTTTTTATTCTCTACAAGATAGGGTAGGCGTCATGTTTGCTGAAATTCTGGGTGAGGCTGTTTTCACGTAAAAACAAAGTTTTTTTAAGATTACGGCTTTAATATGCAATTTAGAGCAAAAATTTATATAATAAAAGTTGTAGAGAATTTAAAATCCTACAACTTTTATTTCAAACATTTTTTTGTATAACGCTTAGTTTAGCGGTAATTTGCAATTTTCTGTTTTTTTCTCACGAAAACGTGAGAAAAATCGATTCTTTTAACATTTCGGCTTTAGTATGCATTTTATGACAAAAGTGTATATAATAAAATTTATAGAAAATTAAGAGATCTACAACTTTTATTTAGAGAATTTTTCTCTACAGAGCCTAGTTTAGCGTGAAAGAGTGATTTTCCGTTTTTTTTAAGCCAAATTGAGTTCGATTTTCATTTTGCGTCTTCCACTCATGATTAAAATAAGGTTATGTTTTTGAGGTTAGTTTTTGTTTATTTTATTAATAATGTTAGGTTTATTATTAATTATTTGCATTGGCAAGAGAAAGTTGTGTGAGTGTTTCACACCAGATTTTTAAGTATTTATTGCATGTTAACGCGCTCTATAATCGATGTGTTCAGTACGAGATGCAAGACAAGAGTGGACTATTGCGGCTCATGTACGCATGCGCGCGTAATGTTTATCAGGTACAATCTGATGACGCTGGTAAACTTTCTGATTGGTCTAAACATGTGGAACAGCAGAGCTCAACAACCGTGAAAAGCATATTAGTGAGCTAACTACTATGCTACAGAGGCGGCTTCCATTCCTATCTATTTACTTAAAAGATGGCCACTTTTAAATAGTATGTTACTTTAACTTATCATTCACTGAGCTGAAAGATAATTTCTACTAAATCATAAATTGTGATTGAAAAATGTACAGAAACCCCATTAAATGTATATAAGACCCAATGATCTGGATTAAGCACGATTAAAGATAGCTCAGAAAAGAAAAAAAATTGGATATGGGAAATACAAGGAAAGTATGTACTTAAGTTATAAAATATCTGGTGAGAAACACTCACACAACTTTCTCTTGCCAATGTAAATAATAAAATATATATAACCTAAGTTTATTCATTAGTGAACAATGTAAAATGAAAAACAATTTAAATTTAATCATGAATGGCGCTGAATGAAAATCGACCTCAGTTCTATTTAAAAAATACATAAAATCACTAATTGATGCAAAATTAACCTCTGTAGAAGAAAATGTTTGAATTAACTCTTTCAGTACTCTAATAATATTTAAAATTTTGATCTAAAACTAAAAATTTGAATAAGGGTGTTCAAAAAGTACCAGCCCTTATTTCGAAAACTTGCAGCCGGGTAAGCCAACCATTGCCGACCAAAATTTTAATGTTACAGAAAAATAAAATTTCCTGTTAAAAATTAATTTTTATTGTGTTAATAAAAAAAAGAATGGTCAGATGGTCAGCCAATTAAATGACTGAATCATTTAAGAACAGAAGAGGTAGAGGTGTAAAAGACACTAATCAGAGTTATCTCCTCTGAAAGTAATGAATTTCATTGTACAGCCAGACCCTGTGGTGAATCAAGTGAAGGTGTCATTTGCAGAGTGGAAAATATGTGCTTTTCAGAGGGCCCGGCATGCTGATAAGCGTACTTTTCCACTCAGAGAGGAAGGTAATGGTAAACCACCTCACTCCTCGTTTTACTTAGTAAAACCTCTACAGGTTCAAACCAGCCTTTCGGCTGTTGACCTAAACAACAAAAAAATAAATCGTTCTAATACTAAAAATATTGAAAAAAGTTTTTTAGTTTATTTAAAGTTGCATGGACAGCTTGGTCATTAGCAACTACTGTGCGTTTTGGTACCTTAAAGGTGGTTTTAACACGTTAAAATTTTCAGACCCTAGCCAAGAATCGAACACGGGACCTTTCGCTTTGTAGGCTAGCACACTTGTCACAACGTCATGGAGGCGGTTTCAAAATACATTATTCCATTAATTTCTGTTTAAAAGGGTTTTTGTAAATTATCGGTTATCCAGATGCTGGCACCTTATGAATAACTTATGGACAGCCGGTAAACCGGATGTCATAACTACGTATAATATATCGACGTCCTGTTTTACGGACGTTGGTACTGAAACGGTTAAAGTTGTAGATAATTTTTTAGTTGTAGATTTTTCTAAGGCTGGTTAATTAAAAATAAACCCATTTTTTACAGATTTTGATGAGCAAACATTTGAGAAAATCGTAGATAGTTTCTACCATACTTTTTTTTTAAAACCCTGATGTGTGTAAGTTGCAATCTGTTCGATTCAGAACAATATGCGACCCAATGAGATGAGGATGATATGTATGACGTGTAAATGAGGTGTAGTCAAGTACAGACTCAGGTCGACCATTTCTAAGAGAGTATGGTTAATTGAACCCCAACCATCAAAGTACACCGGTAACCACTGTCTAGTACTAAAATCCATAAAAAAGTAACTATCTTTACCAGGAACCTTCGTCTCCGAAAATCAGCTGTTAAACAGCTGACTTGCGGCGACGACTTTACCTCTAGACCAACCCGGCGAGTATACCATTCTTTTTTTTTGTAGTCTCTAATGTGTGTACGTTGCAATCTGTTCAATTCAGAACAATAAGCAACCCCATGACCCAATGAGATGAGGATGATGAGTATGACGTGTAAATGAGGTGTAGTCAAGTACAGACTCAGGTCGACCATTTCTAAGAGAGTATGGTTAATTAAACCCCAACCATCAAAGTACACCAGTAACCACTGTCTAGTACTAAAATCCATAAAAAAGAAACTATCTTTGCCAGGATTTGAACCAGGAACCTTCGTCTCCGAAAATCAGCTGTTACAGCTGACTCGCGGTGACGACTTTACCTCTAGACCAACCCGGCGGGTATACCATACTTTTTTTTTTGTAGTCTCTAATGTGTGTACGTTGCAATCTGTTCAATTCAGAACAATAAACAACCCCATGACCCAATGAGATGAGGATGATGAGTATGACGTGTAAATGAGGTGTAGTCTTGTACAGACTCAAGTCGACCATTCCTGAGAGAGTATGGTTAATTGAACCCCAACCATCAAAGTACACCAGTAACCACTGTTTAGTACTAAAATCCGTAAAAAAGTAACTATCTTTACCAGGATTTGAACCAGGAACCTTCGTCTCTGAAAATCAGCTGTTAAACAGCTGACTAGCGGCGACGACTTTACCTAACCAGCTAACCTCATGCAGGCCACTATTTAAGAAGCATAAATTGCTTACAGTTCCCTCTCTCTACATTTTTGAGGTGATTATGTTTGTTAGGCAAAATAATTTCATGCAGAATTTCAATGTTCACAATCATAACATGAGAAACAGGAATGATTATTATGTGGCTAATCACTCCACAAAATTGTTTGAACAAAAACCTACTTATGCAGGGAGAAAATTCATGAATAAATTAACCCAATTTTTAAAATGTTGTGAGGATTTGAATTCCTTTAAAAAAACATCTGAAAAATTACTTGATCGGTGAAATTTTTTATAGCGTACAAGAATTTCTTTCTTGATAGTAGTGATACATTGTGCATTGTGTGATTCTTATATAGTATATTTTAGGTGTTATAACTGACATATCCTATACTCCTCCTGGAGTCCCCAGGGCGCAAAAAAAACCCTTCTAGACCAGTGGTTCCCAACCTTTTTATTGGGGCATCGCCCCTTTGTGAAGGATGACTTACACCTATCGCCCCCTTCTCTTAGCATCGTATACCTAATTTAATTTGAAGTAATGTGTTGATAAATAATAAAGTATGTTATTCTGTAAAAAAGATTTATTATTGTTCACAACAAATAATCAACCAAAGCAGTTGTGTCAAGAATTCTTCATCTCATGTGTAGGAGCTCGACCATAAAAAAATGTCAACAAAGAGTTCAGTTTATTTGTTTGTAAAAACTGAACTATTTGATTGTAAAAAAAACATGTATCGGCGACAGTAAAGATTCTACCCTGTAGTACAGTTTTATTTTTCTGTCTTTGAATACTTATCGCCCCCCTGCGAACCCAAATCGCCCACCAGGGGGCGATCACCCCCAGGTTGGGAACCACTGCTCTAGACCAACCTGGCGGGTATACTTTAACATTTTTATACCTGATAATAATCTTCTTTTGACGTTAATGGAGGATTACAACAATATCCCTTCATAAATTGAAAAAAAAAACATAAAGAAAATTCCTTAGTTTAAAACTAAAAAGAAAGATAATAAACTAAATGATAGAAGAAAAACTTACTGTCCTCTAGAAGTATGTAACAAAAGAGTGACTAACGTAGAGGCACCGGGGCACGTACAATTGTTTGCTAACAAGGCATATTTCAACTCGTCTTCACACACAACATGTTCAGCAAATTTAACATGTAGTTTATTCTCAGGACGGAAGATCTGAACATACTGCGGCACACACGGTGCAAAATCTTTCACAGCCCATGACCTTAATATAGTGTGCTCATCCTGTATCAACAGACAAATATTACACAACATTCAATTAATAATACAAAAAAAAATTACTTTATATAAAGTAATATAAAGATATAAATAACAATGAGAAACTTAACTGGACAGAAAGATTCAACAAACTCACAAAATCCGCAAAACACACACAAAATGTTTACAGTAAAAAGTGTCTTTCAAAATTCAAAACTCCGGCATTACAACACCGTAATTCTTCCGGAGATCACATACAGGAGCGAAACAATCTTCAGTCTCAGGAAGATAAACACGGAGCAAAAAATCTCAAAATTGGAGCGTCGGATCATCAGGAGATGCCTGAACAAAAGATGTTTCTCTGATGGGATATGGAAACCCATCTCGAAAGAAAAAATATACAGAAATACAGAACCTCTAGCAGACCAGATGAGGAAAAAGAGAATTTCCTTCTTTGGACATCTCTTGAGGACCGACTATTCCAGAATCTCAAAACAAATCATCAACTTTTTCCTAAACAGAAAAACTCAGCCCGACTGAATCAGGGAAAATAAGGAGGACATGGACGGGCTCCAAATCTCACTTGAGGACCTCAAAACAAAATCCGGAAATTACCACAGACTGAAGACCACAAGACTTGAACAGCAGAAACTGACGAAACGACAGAAAGTTGTATATTCTGACAAGGAACGGCAGAGAAGATCGGATGGATTGAAGGAATACTGGAGAAAGTTCAAGGAAGGAAACATCTTGACCTTCAGGAACCCAGTGAAGGTACACAATCCTATGGATATCAAAAAAAAGCAATCATCATTACTTTAAATTTTGCCTTGCTCATTCAAAATTTTTTGGCTCTCGGTGAAGTTTGGCTCTTCCAAAGCATGGATTGGCGCTTCGTTTCCGAATCATAAGTAAAAAACCACATTTCATCACATGTTATTATCGTTTCCAAAAAAATTTGGGTCATTTTCAATCGTGTACAAAGTGTCAGTACAAACATTTTTGAACGGCACGTGTCCTGAAGGAGCTGATAGAAGATGACTTCCAGCACTGTTTCCAACAATGGAAAATTCACATGGAGCGTAGTAGGGATAGAGAAGGAGTGTATATTGATAGTGACAATAAGTGATTATGTATAAAATAAAAAAAATGTTTTACATCAGTCTCGTTATTTATTAGCCACACCTCGTATTCCTCCCCCCCCCCCGTAAAATGCATACTAAGTCCACAATGTTAAAAAACCCTTTTTTACCGATTTTATTGAGAAAATACCGAAAATCACTAATTGACACTCTAAACGTTGTATAAAATGTGCTTAAAATAAACGTTGTAAGATTTTTAATTTATTACAACTTAGATTACACTTTTGTTATAATATGCATGTTAACACCACAATCTTTCAAAAAAAAACATTTACCATGAAAGCAGAGCCCCCCACGAATTTCAGCAGAAATGGCACCTATCCTATATTGCAGAGGACAAAAATTTTAGCATATAAGGCGATTTAAACCAATCTTTTACGAACGTTTTTCAGAAAATTACAAAAAGTAAAAAATTGCACAAATAAATCTGTTTATGAGATTAATATTATTCAACCACAGCCACACACACAGATTCATAGGTAAAAACATGTTTTATTTTGGGTTCAGGGGACCTGAAAACATGTATTTCTGGTGAAAACACGATTTTAAAAAAATCGACATATAAACAATATTCTCCTTTGCTACATTTTATATTATAGGGGATGAGAAAATAATACTGTAGCATAAAGTGGTACATACGGGGCTTGCCTTTTATATTTCGGGAATAGAAAACAAAAAAACAAATTAATCAATGTAAATGGCTTTATTGTTTTTCAAAATATCCTCCATGATGATGAATACATTTTTTTCATGCGCTTGAACCAATTTTCGAAGCACATGTTCCACTCCGATTGAGTTACCTCCAAAATATGCTTTTGGAATGCTTAAACTGCTTCTTCAGGCGTCGAAAAACGTTGACCTCTTAATTTATTTTTGATGAGCGGGAATAAGAAGAAATCGTTGGATGCCAAATCAGGGCTGTATGGTGGATAGCCCATCAATTCGATATTTTTATTTCTCAAAAAGTTCATTGTTTTAGCCGACATGTGAGAGCTCACATTGTCCTGGTGGAGAATGATTAGTCTTTGGGGGTTGGTTTCCCTTATTTTTCCAAAAACTTCTGACAAACAAATGGTTGTGTACCATTCAGAATTGACCGTCCGATGTTCCACTAGTGGTACAGTTGCCACATGTCCGGTTTTTCCAAAAAAAACAAGCGACCATTTGCTTGAAGGTGCTTCGTGCACGAACAATTTTTGTGGGATTTGGCTCGTCTTGAAAGACCCATACGGTCGACTGCTGTTTAGTTTAGAGTTCATAGGCATATATCCATGATTCATCACCCGTGACGATGTCATAAATGTGTTTGAAGCACCGCTATTGTATATCGTGAGCATTTCTTTCGACCAATCAACACGAGCCTTTTTCTGAGCAATTGTCAAATTATTGGGAATCCAACGCGAACAAATCTTCCTGGTGCCCAAATGTTCATGCAAAATTGAATGTATGCTGGTCCCACTAATGCCCAAGGATGCCGTAATCTCACGATATGTTAAATGACGGTCTTGCATAATCAGTTCACACACAGCATCAACATTTTCTTGAACAACAATCGATTTTGGATGACCTTCGCGAAATTCATCACTGAGCGAACCACGGCCACGATTGAATTCTGTATACCATCGATATACGGTGGTTTTCGATGGTACTTCATCACCAAATGTTGAATTAAGTTCATTGGTGCACTGTTGTTGAGATAATCCATGTCGAAAGTTGTAAAAAATAATTGCACGAAAATGTTCACGACTTAACTCCATTTTTTGACCAAGATAACAATTTTAAGTCACTACTAAACAACACAACAATGGACTGTACGAGCGAAACAGAGTGCAACCTATTGAAAAAAATTGAACTTTAAGATAGTGATATTGGCTAACAGATTGCAGAACCAGTATTGTCCATTCCCGAAATAACCGGTGGCACACATAAAAGTAGCCCTGTAAATAAAGTGCAACACAATTGAAATGAAATCTGTTTATTTACTAATACCAATAATTTCTTTATTATTTTATTCAATAGTCTAATATTGTTACGTTATTACACGATATGTTGAAAGTGATCACCGTCAGCTTGTACACATAAGATAGCGCGGCGTAGCATATTCTGAAATACAGACTGGAGTTCAGGAGCTGTAATGGTGCGTATGACGTTCGTGATCGAAATCTTTAGGTTTCAAATGAATTTTGGATTACTGGCGTATACTTTATTCTTTAAATTTCCCCATAAGTAGTAATCACAAGGAGACAAATCCGGTGATCGCGGTGGCCATAAGCCTAAAGAGATAGTCCTCTCATCGGTAAAAACACTACGCACACGAGCCAGTGATATGCGAGATGTGTGACAAAGTCACCCCGTCTTGTTGGAAAAAAGAATATGTAATTTCGTGTGGTGCTAATTGATTAATAAATTGATCAAAAATCTGGTTAAACATGCAGGTTGTACACGGGAAGGGGAAAATGGGGGGAATTTTCCTTGACTCTGCATAAACATTATACAATCTCGGCTAAGTTATGGGGCTACTTTTATGTGCGCCACCCGATATAAAAGGCAACCCTCGTAACACAACATTGCGTTTTATAATTATCTACACTCATAGTTGTTTGTCAGGTAGGATCTAGTCTACAGATGAAGGCTACCTCTTATTGGTTGAGATTCTTTCCAGTATGAAAGGCGAAGTGGCGGATGCATGTAGATGTACAAAGCTAACACTGCACTCAGCTGTTAAGTTAGAATAGCACAGGCTTTGTGCATGACCGATGCCAAAGTGGAATTTTGAAATCGTAACCACGACCAAGGCAGTGTAACTTGCATGAAACCAATGTAAATATTTTTACACATTCTTGATTTTAAACAAAGTGCAATGATAAAATTATGTAAGCCGACTCAAAAGTACATGAAAAAAGCTGATTATTATTTTAACAAAATAAAATAAAGTAAAATAGTATTAAAACACATAGTAATGCATAGTATTTACAAGACCTCATGGCTTTTTATGAGAAAAAAATTTAAAAGCACTAAATTTAAAAGTAATATTTTTATTACGAAAGAACGTGCAATATAAAAGTTCTTTATAAAGATATATAATAAGATACCTAATCATGAAATATAGAAAAAAAATTGGTGTGAAAGACTCACACGACTTTCTTTTGCCAATGAAAATGATAAACTATATTAATTAACATTAGTAATAAAACATTAGAAATAAATAAAAAAACTAACCTCAATAAACATAACCTAATTTTAATCATGAGTGAAAGACGCAAAATGAAAATCAACCTGAGTTGGGCTTAAAAAGATGGAAAATCACTCTTTCACGCTAAACTAGGCTCTGTAGAGAAAAATGCTTTAATTAAAAGTTGTAAATCTTTTAATTTCCTATAAATTTGATTATGTATACTTTTGTAGTAAAATGCATACTAAGGCTGAAATCTTTAAAAAAATCTATTTTTTACCCGTTTTCGTGAGAAAAAACAGAAAATTGCTATTTACCGCTAAACTAAGCGTTATACAAAAAAAAACAATGTTTGAATTACAATTCTCTACAACTTTTGTTACATCCATTTTTGCGTTAAAATGCATATTAAAGCCGCAATATTAAAAAAACAATTTTTTCGTGAAAACTGCCTCTCCTAAAATTTCAGCAGACATGGCGCCTACCGTATCTTGTAGAGCATAAAAAGTTTAGTAATGAGGCGATTTTTAAAAATATCAGCTATTTTTGAGAAAATCGCAAAAAGTGAAAAATTACACAAATTACACATCTGGTTGACCGATTTTGATGAAATAGTTCGTGTCGGGTTCAGCAGTGGTATGTAACTTAACTTGGCACGTAACTTCAAGTTTCAAGTTCGTATAATTTTTCCAAGTTATCCTAGCGTAGTTGTAGGATGCGCAGAAGGCTAGTTTCGGTACGCCTGTTGTAGAGGAATGGGTGGGGGTGAAGGTAGAAGTTGTATAGGAAGTAACGAGTAGGGGAACCGTTTCGTGTTCGATGCAATACGTAGAAGTGGATCAGTCGCATCGTTCTGTGCTTACTAGTGAAGTCAGCTTAGTGACTGGTATTTAAACAGTATTTTTTAATACTATATTATCTGAAACAGTATTTTTCAATACTATATTATTTAAACAGTATTTTTCAATACTATATCTGAAACAGTATTTTTCAATACTATTATTTAAACAGTATTTTTCAATACTATATCTGAAACAGTATTTTTCAATACTATTATTAAAACAGTATTTTTTAATACTTTACACTTCTATTTATATAATGCCTCAGCCAAGATCTGCACGCCGTTTGGGAGCAGGGATTGCTCTTAAAAGCCAGAGTAAATGCATAATCATGAATGTATTTAGTAATATTTCAGCAGAAAACCCTGAAATGCAACGTTCCGATATTCACAAGCGCGTGGCTAATCTCTGTGGAATATCGGTACACACAATAAGAAAAGTTATCACGGAATCGAATAAATTAGGGGCAAATGACACATTTAGTACACCAGGAAAAACTCGAGACCGGAAAATAAAGAAAACAAATCTTGATAGTTTTCAGAAGTCTGCTTTGAGGAATATCGTTTATAATTTTCACAAAAATTATCAACAACTACCAACTTTGGGGAAAGTCTTATCCACCTTGAAAACACAAAATCCTGAACTAGGACTCAACGTTTGTATAGAAACATTGCGGAAAATTTTGAACAACATGGGTTTCAAGTGGAAAAGAACTGAAGACAATCGTAAAATTTTAATTGAAAAGCACGACATCAGATTCAAACGTATCATGTTTCTGAAAAAAATTAAAATTTATCGAGAAGAGGGACGCCCGATTATTTATTCCGACGAGTCGTATATCCATTCCACCCACGGTAAACCATTCGCATGGACTGATGGCACAAGTAATGGTTATAAGAAAAACATATCAAAAGGATCGAGACTAATAATTGCCCATGCTGGGAATGAGAATGGAGGAGTGACTGGTGCCTTGCTGATTTTTAAATCTGGGCAGAAAACAGGGGATTATCACAACGATATGAATGCACAGAATTACGAGAAATGGTTGAAAACGCAGCTTATTCCGAATCTTCCTGCACATTCTGTTCTAGTTATTGACAATGCACCATACCACAACAAAATATTGTCTCCAGCACCAAATTCGAACAGCAGAAAGGACATATTACTGGACTGGTTGAGATCAAGAAATATTCCATGTTGTGCTAGTATGTTTAATTCGGAATTATACGAGCTAGTAAAATTAAACAAACCCCGTTTAGCAGAATTTTACTTTGATAAAATAATGGAAGAACACGGACACAGCGTATTAAGATTGCCGCCATATCATCCAGAACTCAGCCCGATCGAATTAATATGGGCAAGAGTAAAAAACGACATAGCGGCTTGTAATATTGGCAACACAATAAATGACGTGAGAGATATGGTAAATAAAAAGTTTGAGGAATTGACTCCGGAATTTTGGAAGAACTGCTGTGACCATGTTCGTAAAACAGAAAATGAGTTTTTCGAATCTGACAGGGCAGCAGACTTGATGGCAGACGAAATGATTATTGCGCTTGGCAGCAGTAGTGATGACAGTGCTGATAATTCCGAGTCAGACACTGATGAAGAAGATTTAGAAGGTATACAGCCATTACCATAAATATTGTTTTAAAAAATAGGTTTAATAATAAATGTATTATTAAGTATAATTATAATGCTAATTGTATTGTATCTGTTGTTTTAAAATTGTGTATTGAATTAATAAATGTGATGTACAATTAAAACCCTGAAATAAACTAAAAAAGATGAAACAGAAAAAAACAAACATTTTCATTTGATAAATGCGCAAAGGCACTTGAGCGTGCGTGCGTCTTCACACACGTGTCTCCTGCGATAGCGCTAGTTGTACGTTGCACGGTGACTCCCCACCCTCACGCACAATATCTCCCGTTAGTGGCAAACTCTTCCCCCCAACATGCGCGTTGACGACGCTAGGTTAACGTAGAAGACTAGTACGATGTTCCGTTCTTGAGATATTCTGTTCACACGCACGCACGCGCGCGCGCACACACACACAGGCCAATCGCTACAAACATGTTGTTTGGGTTCAGGGGGTCTGAAAACGTGTTGATCCGGTGAAAACTCGATTTCTTAAAATCGACAAGAAAACAATACTTTCCTTCCTATATATTCATATAGGCAAGAGAAAGTAAAAATATGTAGCAGAAATTGTGTAGCTGCTAGATCAACTGTATACTCCAATGTACACACACACACAACGTTTTTATAATTTCCCCCGGGTACGTCTCCCAACATATTCAAACCCCTTCATCTACTTCAACAACAAAATTTACTCACATGTACACACACACACACATTTATGAAAATCTTCGTTAGGGTCCTTAAGGTTATCATTTTTGAAAATTTAAAAATAAATTGTTGCTGTTAACAGAAATACGAATATGCTACCAAAATTTCATGAAAATCCTTTTAGTAGTTTTTCAAAGCAATTGATCACTCACCAATTAAAAGAAAATTAAAACAAATTAAAGAAACACGGAACTGTACTTTCATAAAATACTCAACTATACAAAATCGTATCTACATAATAAAATACAATAAAATCATCATGTGATGTTGTCACCAGCTGATCTTCAGCACCACGTCGCTGTTTGCTGAATCATATGACTTTATGACATATCTTTATTTGAATCACATCAGCTGGTTTAAAAGCAGCAGATTATCTAACCTCATAAAAGCCTTAATGTAGGACATAAACATTATTTTCAACCCTTTAGGGCTAACTTTTTAAGGTTTTCAATAGCCTAAAACCTGCACCGGCATCATAGTTACAACATAAATAAAACTGCATGAAAATTGGTTCAGTAATTTACGAGATAAAGGGGAACATACACACACACACACATACATAAAATTTTATATTGGATTATATATTTTTCTAACCACTAGAATACGATAACATAAAACACTTACCAATGTGTATAGCGCTTTCGTGTATCTTGTACACATCTTCAGTAAATTAAAATTTATTTTATGTCAAAATTTTAAACTTCCTGCTCCTACCATGGTAGATAAGGAATAGTCGATTCTTATAATTAAAACAGTCTTGCCAACTTAATCAGTTGATTGTCATATTCAATCTGTGTGTTCATTAATTTTTCCTACTATTGTATTTATAAATATAATATTTTTCCGAAATTTCAATTTCATTTTGTCTGTTGTTTATTTCTAATATTTCAAGATTATTTTTTATACTCGACATATTATGTTTATTTTTGATCATGTGTTCAGTTACATTGGAGAATTTTTGATTTCCTTTTTTATAGTTTGAATAGTGTTCTGTAAACCGTTTTTTTAAAAGATCTGGTGGTTTTACCTATATATTTCATTACATTCATTACATTTAATTTTATAAATTCCACATGAAATAAATTGATTATTTTCTTTTTCTTTATCATTTACATTCATAATTATTAATATTATGTTTTTGTAAAATAAATTTTATATGAAACTGGGGTTTATATGCTATTTTGTATTTATTTTTATTGTATATATTGGTTAATTTTATGTATTTTATTATTTATGTAATTAAATGTAATGTATTTATTACCATTTTTGTTAATTTCTTCTTTATTGTTTAATGGTAATAGATGTGTTTTTTCTGATTAATTTTATGTAAATATTTATTTATTAATCGGTTTATGAAAATATTATTGTAGGTATTCATTATTTCGTGCTACTTCTTTAATATAATTTATTTCTTTATTAAATCTTTCTTTATTGTTATTTGTGGTTAGAAAAATATATATTTCAATTTTAAATAATACGGCTGTTTAAGAATCCTACATAGGATGTTTGATAAAATAATAAGAATTTTATATATGTAGATAGTGGAAGAAAGAAAGCAGATATTGTTTTCATATTGATTTTTCAAAATCAAGTTTTCTCTGTAAATATACGTTTCAAGACCCCTTGAACAGAAAAAAACATGTTTTTGACAATTGGTGTGTGTGAACAAAATATCTCAAAAATGGAACATCATATGAAGTTGAAACTTGAAACTTATGTGAGGTATAGATACTGAAGTCACGAGATTGCCTTTTGTGTGTGGATGGGCTGTGAGAAAGGCACGGACTTAGTATGATAGGGACGGAGCGTAAATTCAAAAATCTGTGTCTAAAGAGGGGATACGGAAAAAAGAGAAACAGAGAAAAGTGAGCTAGGCCCAACTCCCACTCCAAAGCAAAGACTGAGCTATATTTAATAAGATGCGCGCAGCAGGTATATACTATATATGCAGATAGCACCTATATACAATGCACATATACATGTAACCGAGAGTGTAAGGAGTGGGAGGCGACCCTAGCTCGATTTTTAAATTTATACAACCTTCTCTTTTCTCCAAGTGGCCGGAGTTGGACACAGTTTCGTTGCGTGTATTAAGATACGTACGCTCCGTCCCTATCATACTAAGTCCGTGGAGAAAGGGAAGTGAAAATACGACAGTGCTGCCAACCTCAACAGTCAGTTACTATATACTTGTAAATTTCACTGTACAGTTTCTAGATACATTTTGTAAGCTGAGGTTTATTCCGAAAAAATGTTTTCTTCTTAAACCTTATAAGAAATAAATGTGACCTGTAATATTGCCTACAGCTTAATTACATGACTAGAAATGTTTGATTTACTGTAATTACCAGCTATCTTATTCCATTGGAACAAAATTTTCTATGAATGAATCACCTTTACTATTGCTGTCACTGGCGTCTTCACTATCAGTTTCTCTAGTATCACCTAACCGTTTTGTATTTTTACTAAGTGTCAACAAAACTGTTGAAGAATAGCTTCTTCACGTCTTTAGTTTTTCTTTATTTTTCGAAAATTGTGGAAAGAGAAACATCATAGTAGTTAGCCACTTGCTCGTGGCTTTTGTTAAGAGGCAGAGGAAACGTATTTTTGTTTAGTTTTAAATTCACAGCATTTTATTACACTGCATATTAGATTTCGTTCAGCACTGCGAGTAGTCTGCCTATATTTTCGCGAAACTAACATTTCTGTTTATGGTAAAAAACAGTTATATTCGTACAGTTAACCTACAAAAGGTTCCGCGATATTCTGTATATGCTCTGGGTATAGTATAAGTTGTTATGTTTGTTGTACTGAAATTAAAGCAGTGGTCCATGTGGACTGATGCTTTTCCCCCTTTACCCTTATTGCAAACTAGGGCAAACTCTTGACTCAAGTAACTATACCACAAGTGGACCTGACAAGAAAATTTTCATCAAAATCGGTCAACTAGAGGTTTATTCGTCCAGATTTTTACTTTTTGAAATTTTCTCAATAACATTTCCCATCATATTTTTAAAAATCACCTCACTATATATTTCTTTTATGCTCTACAAGACAAGGTGAGTGTCATGTCTGCTGATATTCTTGCACAGGCTGTGCTCTCGTGGTAAAACGTAGTTTTTTAAGGTTGTAACATTAATATGCATTTTATGGCAAAAGTCTAAATTAATGTTGTATGGAATAAAAAATCTGCAATTTTTATTTCAAGTACTTTTTTTACAACGCTTAGTTTAGTGATGATTAGTGATTTTTTCATGAAAATTGGTAAATAATAAAATTTTTTAATATTTGACCTTTGTGTGCATTTTATGACAAAGTATATGTATTCAAGAAAATCTACAACTTTCAAGAAATTTTCCTACAGAGCAAAAAACATATTTAGCGTCAATTTTCCATATTTTTATGTTTTACATAAGTTAATTATTTTGCGTCATTTATACATGATTAATATTAGGTTGTTTTTCATTTTACATTATTTATTAATGATTAAACATAGGTGTATTTTTCTTTAATAACACTGACAAGAGAAATTTGTGTGAGTGTTTCACACCAGATTTTTGTAATCACGTGAGTGTCATCTATTACGTGTTTTAGTGGTTCTTTTCTATATTTTTTTTTTTAGGTCATCAGCCAAAAAGCTGGTTTGAACCTGTAGAGGTTTTACTAAGTAAAACGAGGAGTGAGGTGGTTTACCATTGCCACAACTCACTGAGTGGAAAAGTACGCTTATCAGCATGCCAGGCCCTCTGAAAAGCACATATTTTCCACTCTGCAAATGACACCTTCACTACATTCTCCACAGGGTCTGGCTGTATAATGAAATTCATTACTTTCAGAGGAGATAACTCTGATTAGTATCTTTCACACCTCTACCTCTTCTGTTCTTAAATAATTCAGTCATTAAATTTTCTGACCATGTGATAAGAAACAGAACTATTTATTTAAGCCCTACAACGAACAGATTGAGTGTAAATAATTTGACACTCCACCTGACTGTTATGGGCAGTTTTCTATATTATATAATTCCAAATAATACACAAGAATATGTTTAACAAAATAATTAAGTAATCATAAATTAAATTCTTTTGATTGTTGCTATTAAAAATATAAATAAATATGTGGATACTAAATGGTCAAGCAGGTTATAAAATCATTAAAATACATGGTTAAAAAAGTATTATGGTTAAAGTTATCTCTTGGAATCACAAGACATTATTCAGTTAATAATATTTCAAAAATAAAAATTTATAATGCATCCTGAAGCTTGTAATCAATTCTATTGTAAAAATATTTGAAAATTTCAATAATCTTTTCAGGTACCTTGAATCTTATGACCTCCTTACACATCTTTTGGTGGATCCAAATGATCAAAGTACGAGGTGTGGCTATTAAATAAAAAATTCTGACTGACGTTTTGTGACTGACGTTATAAAAAATGTTATTTTTATTTTATACATAATCACTTATTGTCACCTTCAATATACGCTCCTTCACTATCCCTACAATGCTCCATGCAAACTTTCCATTGTTGGAAACAGTGCTGGAAGTCATCATCTGTCAGCTACTTCAGGACACGTGCCACTTTCTCTTTTACAGCTTCCACAGACTCAAATCTTGTCCCTTTTAATGCAGATTTCGCTTTAGGGAACAGGTAGAAGTCACATGTTGCAAGATCTGGTGAATAAGGTGAATGTTCTAACACTGAGATGCTGTACTTGGCTAGGAACCTCTTGACAGATACCGCGGAATGAGCTGGTGCATTGTCTTGGTGGAGAACCCATGATTTTCCTTCCATATATTGGGGCGTTTTCCTTACTCTTTGATGTATTTTAGAAAGTACCTCAAGGTAGTAATATTGATTAATTGTTTGACCTTCAGGAACCCAGTGAAGGTACACAATCCCATGGATATAAAAAAAAACAATCATCATTGCTTTAAGTTTGACTCGCTCATTCGAGCTTTTTTTGCTCTCAGTGAAGTTCGGCTCTTCCAGTGCATGGATTGGCGCTTCATTTCCAGATCATAAGTAACCACATTTCATCACATGTTATTATCTTTTACCTGTTCCCCAAGGTGAAATCTGCATTAAAAGGGACAAGATTTGAGTCTTTGGAAGCTGTAAAAGAGAAAGCGGTACATGTCCTGAAGGAGCTGACAGAAGATGACTTCCAGCACTGTATCCAACAATGGAAAATTCGCATGGAGCGTTGTAGGGATAGAGAAGAAGTGTATATTGACGGTGACAATAAGTGATTATGTATAAAATTGAAATAAAATTTTTCACTTCAGTCTCGTTATTTAATAGCCACACCACGTATAAAACTTTAAAACCTACATAAAACATTCTAAAAGTTAAAACATTTCAAAAATGATGTGTTGTGTACTCTGTTAATGTGGATCCACCCAAACATGTATAATGTAGATAATAAAGATTAAAACAGCTGAAAAGGTACATTAAATTTTTAAAATAATAATAATTGAGCAGAAATGATGTTTGTGCATTGAAAATGAAGAATCTGGATAAAAATAGAAAACTGAGTCAGTGGATTTAATTTATTGTGCAAACTATAAATTGATTAACAACAGGGCTGGATCTAGGATTTTTTTATGCAGAAAAAGTGAATTTAGAACCAAACTTAGTACACCACTTGTAGATTAATTTAGGAATTAACAAATACATCAAGTCGGTGGTAGTTCTGGCAAATTTTTTTCAAATTTTAGTTTTTACACATACTTTTATTAATTCCTAGTGAGTGTATGTTGCGATCTGTTCAGTTCAGATAAAAAAGCAACACCATGATTCAATGAGATGAGGATATGTATGACGTGTAAATGAGGTGTAGAATTGTACACACTGAGAGAGTAAGGTTAATTGAACCCCAACCATCAAAGTACACCGGTAACCACTGCCTAGGATTCAAATCCGTACAAAAGTAACTACCTTTACTACGATATGAACCAGGAACCTTCGTCTCCGAAAATCAGCAGTTAAACAGCTGACTCGCAGCAAAGACTGTACCTCTAGACCAACCTGGTGGGTCTTACATATTGTGCGGGTCCAAGCTCTGTGCAGTTGCGGGGTGAAGGGTACATGTGAGGTATAATGAATGAGTGAGGCATGCTGGGAGAACGATTGTTGTATCTTCTTTTTAAACTGCGTCACCTTTATTTTATTCCTACTTACACGTGTTTCGGTGGATCCACCATCATCAGAGTAAATGAAAAATTGAAACTAAAAAATTTTTTTTTTTTTTTTTTTTTTTAATTTTTAGTTTTAATTTTTTATTTACTCTGATGATGGTGGATCCACCGAAACACGTGTAAGTAGAAATTAAAATAAAGGTGACGCAGTTTAAAAAGAAGGTTAGTGAAATTATTATATTAATTCATTATATGAAATAGAAATATTTCAAACTGCAGGATGCATTATAAAGATTTATTTTTGATTGTTGTATTACTCTGATACAAAACATTCGTTTTCAAACTTTCCATAATCAACAGATTTGTTTGTACTTATTACATTTATTTATTTATATATTTTGATATAAATTGGTAAGTTAAATATTATGACTCTGACCAAGTTAATAACCCGGTAGGTATTTGTTAAATTAATGCGCCGGATGATACGATTATTTTTTTGGTCTAGCTGGTAGATGCCGCTACCACTACGAATGCATCAGCTGTGAAACACTACTAACTCATTCATTTTCCCACTACTATAACA
Organism: Catonia carolina; assembly: GCA_035578175.1. Taxonomy (NCBI): domain Eukaryota; kingdom Metazoa; phylum Arthropoda; class Insecta; order Hemiptera; family Achilidae; genus Catonia; species Catonia carolina. Next base: position 3,958,407 of record JAQMRL010000019.1, on the reverse strand, counting down.
ACGCACTGCATTCCTTCCAACTACACGGAGTTGGGACTCAAGCAATGTATAAATTTATTTATTTTATCAAGGGTCAATTTGCTGCCCATGGGATGTGCTGGGTGGTGCAAGTGCTCTCTTTTACCCCCCCCCCCAGATTCAGCCCTGACTTTACGTGAGAATTTTGAATATCACATGCAGAACAAATGAAGAGTTGTATAAATAAATGTGGTTTAAAAATGTTCTACCATACATTAATTATTGATGTAATATAACTTTTAGAACATAAATTTATTTACTAAACATAAATTTGAGATAATTTTTCTGATAAAAAAAATTATAATGAAATAAAAATTTAACTTTTAATGAAAATTAATGAGCCGAGACAAAGATGAAGATGATTTCAAATTGTGATAAGTATTTTTATGAATCGAAATGAATCAATCTACATTATGTTGGATTATGATTTTTTTTAAAAACAATTGATATTTAATAGGGATTTACCATTTTGGTTTTTATCTAAGGTTATTTTTGACATATTTACAATACGTTACTTAAATTAGGTTATATTGAGATCTTAGTCGGGAATTAAAACTATTACATATATTCTAGTAATTCATTTACCTTTTATTTTACTCTATGTAAAATTAAATTGGTATTTATAGCCTACTTGGAAAAGGGAATAATACTACAGAATAAAAAGGGATTGTTCATAAAAAAGCATTAAAATCAGGAATAGCGTAATAAAAGTTTAAGATTTTTAATAAAAACTAGGTAAATTTATTATGTACATAATAAAAAAATTATTTTCATTCTTCAGTAAAATTCTGCCAATCAGAAATAACTAGAAATAAAAAGGTATGTTATTTTAAAAAATGATAAAAGTTACCTAACCAAATTTTCCATTAGGCCCTATAATGTAATAAAATACAACACTAAATTGTTTGAAAAAAATTGACTTTTTCAGGTAGAAAATACATCAATAAATTGCCACAAGCTTTAAAAAGTTACAACAATTTAAGTCCGTTTAAAAACAAGCTAATAAAAATACTTGACTGATGAAACATTTTACAGTGTTGAGCATGAATTCCTTTTTAAATAGTTTCCGGTTGAAAACATATCATATAACTTCTAATTAACTGTTCTGCCCGTAACAGACAGACGGAGTGTCGAATTATTTACACTCAATCTGTTAGTTGCAGGGCTAAAATAAATAGTTCTGTTTCTTATCATATGGTCAGCCAATTAAATGACTGAATCATTTAAGAACAGAAGAGGTAGAGGTGTATACTGTGACACTAATCAGAGTTATCTCCTCTGAAAGTAATGAATTTCATTATACAGCCAGATCCTGTGGTGAATGAAGTGAAGGTGTCATTTGCAGAGTGGAAAATATGTGCTTTTCAGAGGGCTCGGCATGCTGATAAGCATACTTTTCCACTCAGTGAGTTGTGGCAATGGTAAACCACCTCACTCCTCGTTTTACTTAGTAAAACCTCTACGGGTTCAAACCAGCCTTTTGGCTGATGACCTAAACAACAACAACAATTAACTGTTAAGACAAATATTGTACATAATTTGGTATAAAGGGGTTGATAACAAGCTTATTGAAGTAACCAAGTTAGTAGTGGCAATAAATTGTTGGTAAGTAATGAATTTAACATATTGTTAAAATTTTAATTTATCAGTTTTGTCTTGACATGTCCCATAATCCCTTTTGGAGTCTCCTCGATCAAGTTGTATAAAAAGTATACTTGGTTCACTGTAAGAAATATATCTCAAGTAAACAAATAATGACGTCACTGAGCATGCGCATTATTTAAATATATGTACACGCTGATTAAAAAGTAACAACAAAATACAGTAGTACCTCGACAATTTGGCCCTAGAAAATCTGGACCCTCCAGTAATCCGGCCCGATTCTAAATTTTCTTTTTTTTTTGGTTTAACATCCGACTGTTCTGCAATTACTGCTAATGCAGACGGTGAAGGATGAAATGATTTTTTGTAACGTATGAAAATATGTCGTGCCTGAATGGGATTCGAACCCAAGACCGCATGATGAGAGGCAAGCACGTTACCAACTACGCCAATGCGGCCGGCCCCCGCCCGATTGTAAAACTTGTAGTTTTAAGAGAAAAACTGATAATAAATAGTAGATAGAATTTTACACACATTTACATTCTATATTTATAGTCAATTAGTGCATTACAAAATAGAATTGTATTGTACAGTAATTAATCACGGGAAATGCAAAGATTAATTAACTAATCACGCAAAGATTTAAAATTTCAGTAGCGATTTGTAGTTTGTTGTGTTGGATTCAATTTACTTTTCAAATGAAGAGTTACTGTATTAAACAAAATGCGTAATTATTAAAAACCTCCAACTCTAAGATTTTATTGTAAATGAATTTACAGTATTGTGCGAATTAATGTGAACAAACAGAAATAATTTGTAAATATGATTTATTTAGGACAAAGATACATTTAGGTACACTTACATGAGATAATTTCCATTAACTAGTATTTAATGTGTCCCCCTTTTACTTTTATGACTTCCTGGAGTCTTCTTGGCATGGAATCCACAAGTTTTTTGCAATTGTTTGTGATGGCTTCATCTCTAAACCAAACCTGAATCACTGCTTCCACCAGTTTTGTTTTTGTCGTACAGTCCAATTTTTGTAGCCTAGCCTTACATATTGCCCACGAATTTTCTATAGGATTAAGATCAGGTGAATTCCCAGGCCAATCAAGAAGGGTAATATTATTATCTGGCACGGAGCCGAGTCTTGTTGAAAAATTGCGGTCCCTTCGGCCTGTACTTTATTAAGTTCTATAGCTAAGCGTTGCCCTAGCAATGCTTTGTATTTTTCACTATTCATCATACCCTCAATTGGAATAAGTGTGCCAGTACCTGAGTATGAAAAACAGCCCCAGAACATTTTTTTGGGGGGATGTTTGACTGTTTGGTTAACCAACTTATGAAAACTGAAATTTTGTCTCTGTTCACATTAATTCGCACAATACTGTACAGTGACCTTTTTACTCTATACGTGAAATTACTGTATTTAGGTTTTAATAATTGAAGGAGCCAGTTTTGAGAAGTGCCTACTAACCCAGTACATAGAACAGCAGTGGTTGCTGTTAACTTCTTAGAGGAACTATAAGAGGTCTCAAATTCATTACATTTTAGAGGAACTATAAGAGGTCTCAAATTCATTACATTTTAGAGGAACTATAAGAGGTCTCAAATTCATTACATTTTAGAGGAACTATAAGAGGTCTCAAATTCATTACATTTTAAACGGTCTCTCGGTGGTACGGCTTTTTTCATAAATACGGCCTACCGGCCGCCCATTTAAGCCAGATTATCGAGGTCTTACTGTACTTTCAAAAGTATTCAAGTATAAAATACTTTTAAAAGTATTTTTATAAATGAAACTGTTAGGCGTACATCATATATCATGACTGATGTTTTAAGAATTGATCAATAAATGTATAAAAACATTAACTATGCCTGCCAGCGATTCGCCGATGTTCCTCCGATGACATGGCGGGCAGTTTTCGGGAAACCAGAGCTTATGGGTTCCGAGGGAAGTATGGTTGGGTTGCAAAGCTGAAACTTAACACATTCAATGCAGTGTCAATATACGTGACAAATACTGATTACGACAGAATTAAATGAGACGTAAAACGGCTTCACCGAATTACGGACGTGGTAGGACTACCACGCAGAGATTTTTGTGACTGATGGATGTGGTAGGACTACCACTTTGGTATTTCAAAAACACTATTCGAGTTTTTTGTCAGTTGGGTTGGTAGATCTGACTTTTTAGAATCGTAGCTCAGTAGTAATAGTTAGAATAATATATTGAGTTAAGAGTGTGTAAAAGTTGTTGATTGATACATTAAATTGGTTAGTAAGGACAGAGAGTTTATGAAAAGGACTGCCGTGGTATCCCTACCACGCCCGTCACTCACAAAAATCCTTATGTAGTAGGTAAACCACATCCGCACGGAATGTGTTAAAGGAATTGACGGAAGGGCACCACCAGGAGTGGAGCCTGTGGCTTAATTTGACTCAACACTGGAAAACTCACCAGGCCCAGACACCGGACGGATTGACAGACTTTATTTCCATTCTTTTTCATAAATAAATGTGGTTACAAATTATACGTATTACCTTTGATCTGTATGACGAAACAAGAGAACTTAAAAAGTAAATATTTTTTTTTTGCTTTTGAGACCTTAGTAGATCACTTGAATCAAATACATGTAGAGTCTTAGTTTCTGTATTGTTGTGTAAGAGTTAAATGAAGTACTTGTATAAACTATGTCAAATTTTAGATTTTTAAATCTGACTACACCGTAAAAATCATTAACGGATCTAAGAATCTTTTTGGAGCATGGAAAAAGTGTTAATAAATATAAATAAATGAAAATATTTACTGAACAACCCATTCTATTTTTAATTACTAAAAAAAAATTCAAATTCTATTTACATATTTAGTTTGGTTTGTATAAAAAATATATAATGGAATCTGGATTGGCAGGGGTTCTACTGTAAAATGAATAATTCTGCAATAACTAAAATATTGTAATTATAAAAACAAGCGTAATAGTATGTAATAATGATAAAAATAGATTGAAAAAATTCTAGTATAGTATTTAAGAATTCAATAGAATTACACGAGAGCTCACCTCGCGTTGCATTTGCTGCAATAAATAATAAAACGTGTTTTTAAAAATATTTACACAAATAAAATTATTACAATATACGAGAATTAAAAAATAAAAATAAAAACAAATTAATAAACAATGTTTATTACTTTATTTTTTAAATAAATTTGTCATATTTTATAAAATTAATTTTCGATATATTAATTTTATAAATATTACAATATTTTAGCTTTAAATATTGCAAAATATTTTTGTTATTTTTTATCTTTTAACTGGAATTTTCAAGTTATATCATAAGCTATGATACCATGGTGTCATCAGTCATCACCTGATGACATTTAGGTATTGGCTGACAGCCTGGAAGGTTTGTAACAATTGATGGACAGAATAGCACAGTGCAGTTAGTTGTTTGGACACAATATTCAAGTATCAATGTTGTAAAAACAAAGTTCATGATATTGGCAGAGAGCCACCTTTATACCAGACCTGGATAGAGAGAGTACAACAGATTTGTCATCTGGAAACCATGATCAATGTGCAACGGGATCAAAATCCCGTACACTGAACTTAGTACAAAAAGAAATCTTATTGAATAGCGGGCCAATTCTGCTACTCTCCGCAAGGGGCAATCAAATCTTTGCCACACAGTATATTATTTATGTTATGTCTTTTCTGTGCTCCTATAAGGTGACCTTGTCCTATAAGAGTTCCAATAAGAGATCCTATAAGAGTTCTGGACCTCGGATAAAGTCATCACAAGGAAACTGGAGGTATTTGAGATTTGGCTGAACAGATGAATGTTGAGGGTCCCATGGAACCGAATATAGACATTCTCAGGAGAATGAAGAAAGACGTGGAAGTCATTTCCACCATCAACCATCAAATGTAGGGAAGTGTCAATATTTTGGACATACGAGGTGTGGCTATTAAATAACGAGACTGATATTGTAAAAAATTTAATTTTAATTTTATACACAATCACTTATTGTTACCTTCAATGTACACTCCTTCTCTACCCCGACAACGCTCCATGCAAATTTTCCATTGTTGGAAACAGTGCGGGAAGTCATCTTCTGTCAGCTCCTTCAGGACACGTGCCACTTTCTCTTTTACAGCTTCCACAAACTCAAATCTTGTCCCTTTTAATGCAGATTTCACCTTAGGGAACAGGTAGAAGTCATATGGTGCAAGATCTTGTGAATAAGGTGGATGTTCTAACACTGAGATGTTGTACTTGGCTAGGAACCTCTTGACAGATAATGCGGAATGAGCTGGCGCATTGTCTTGGTGGAGAACCCACGATTTGTCCTTCCACATTTTGGGACGTTTTTTCCTTACTCTTGTGACGTAGTTTAGAAAGTACTTCAAGGTAGTAATATTGATTAATTGTTTGACCTTCAGGAACCCAGTAAAGGTACTCAATCTCATGGATATAAAAAAAAAACAATCATCATTGCTTTAAATGTTGACTTGCTCATTCGAGCTTTTTTGGATCTCAGTGAAGTTCTGCTCTTCAACTGCATGGGTTGGTGCTTCGTTTCCGGATCATAAGTAACCACATTTCATCACCTGTTCGCTATGGTGAAATTTGCATTAAAAGGGACAAGATTTGAGTCTGTGGAAGCTGTAAAAGAGAAAGCTGCATGTGTCCTGAACGAACTGACAGAAGATGACTTCCAGCACTGTTTCCAACAACGGAAAATTCCCATGGAGCGTTGTAGGGATAGAAAAGGAGTGTATATTGAAGGTGACAATAAGTGATTATGTATAAAAAAAAATAATTTTTTTTACGTCGGTCTCGTTATGTAATAGCCACACCTTGTATCATGAAGAATGACTCACAATTTCAGAAAACATGCTAATCATTTCAGAAATTCAACACCTTCTTGTACTCATTTTAAGTTGAGTTGAGTTTATGTACATTTAAAGTTTTTACGTTTTCCAAAAAAAAATTTATAAAGACTGAAATATTTTGAAAGAAAGAGATATATTAAACAAATGATTTGTTTAAAGTTTATGCTGACCTGCTGGTACCAGGGCGTTTTGCTTTTCACATGGTAAATTGATCGAATGACTGAAGTATTGGTAAAAGATGTAGAACGATCGATAAGAAATATGAATCTAAGTTATCTCCTATGAAGGTAATGAATTTCATTTTGGGTAAGTATACTTAGTAAGTCATACTTATTAAGTATAAGTATTGTTGTTGTTTAGGTCATCAGCCAAAAGGCTGGTTTGAACCTGTAGAGGTTTTACTAAGTAAAACGAGGGGTGAGGTGGTTTACCATTGCCTTCCTCACTGAGTGGAAAAGTACGCTTATCAGCATGCCGGGCCCTCTGAAAAGCACATATTTTCCACTCTGCAAATGACACCTTCACTTCATTCACCAAGGGGTCTGGCTGTATAGTGAAATTCATTACTTTCAGAGGAGATAACTCTGACTAGAGTCTTTTACACCTCTACCTCTTCTGTTCTTAAATGATTCAGTCATTTAATTGGCTGACCATGTGATAAGAAACAGAACTATTTATTTTAGCCCTGCAATGAACAGATTGAGCGTAAATAATTTGACAACTGTATAAGTATAAGTTGGCAACAACAGTTGTCTGTATAAGTATAACTGTATAAGTATACAACTGTATAAGTATAAGTTGGCAACAACAGTTGTCTGTATAAGTATAACTGTATAAGTATACAACTGTATAAGTATAAGTATTAAGTGTAGTAGTATACTTAGTAAAATTTCTAGAGCTTCAAATGGATCTTTTATCTGTTCACCTAAACAATGTACATAACATAATGGACTACAATGAAAATATGTCCAAAAATTAAACATCAAAGATATTTTCAAAGGTTTTACAAAACGTTTAAACGAATATTTTTTCAAATTATGTAAAAAAGGGCTTGAAAATGAAAGAATACCTTAGAGAATATTTTTAAAAAAAATTCTAGCTGAAATTAATCCTAAGAATTCGTTCCACCATAATTTTCTTAGTCAAATATATCTGCCCATAACTTTCAAAATGGTAATCTTTTGAATTTACAGGAGAGCGTCAATAATCCAGATTAATTGGGATCGGACGCCATCCGGATTATCGAAACACCCGATAAAATTGCCAGTAGACGTCTTCAAAGTAAGAAAAATACAGTAGCTAAATTTGACTATATTTTACATGATTTGTTAACAGAAATGTGAAGCGGGTAAGTAAAACTATGAAATATGTTGTGATGTATAAAGAACTAATTTTTATTTAATAAAATTTATAATTGTATATATAAAAGAGTGATACACAATAAGCTTTGGCGCCATATTGTATTCAAAGGACTCTTATTAATTTGATTTAAGACAATTAATTTAATTTGTGCAATAGACAATACTTTAAAAGAAAATTACAACATGTATACAGCGTTACTTATTATTTACTGTTTGATCGACTTTTTAAAAAAATCACTAATGGATGTTTGAACTGCAGTAACCTACGATAAATTAATTCCCATTTTTCGCCAGAATTGAATCCGGATTTTCGACGTTCCGGATTTTTGACATCCGAATTATTGGCGCTCTACTGTAATAATAAATAATTTTTCATGTAGGGTTTCCAAAAAAATTTGTTCAGTACAAATAACAATAACAGATGGAAAACATAATGAGAGTGAAAAATAAAAAAGAACAAGGGAATTACTGTAAGCGTTTTGTTTGCAGATGATCTGATCATATGGGAAAAGACAGAGGAGGAGGTGGAAAGGGCACTGGATTTTTTAAAACAAAAAGATTATTAAGTGTGGTTTGGAATTTAGTAAAGAAAAAAGCACAGGGTTGGTGCAGAAGAGATGCGAAGAGGTAGGGGAGGGACATGGAATAATTTTTTTTGTTTTACGTCTGACTGTTTTGCAATTACTGCTAATGCAGACGATGAGAAGGATGATAGATGAAAATAAGTTATGGAAAATGCCAGACCCGACCGGGAATCAAACCTGGAACCCTGGAGTAGATGCCAGTTGTGCTAGCCACTACGCCAACATGGAATAAGGTTAAATGGTAAAGTGCTGGAGGAAGTTGAAGAATTCACATAATTAGGAACTGTTTTCGTATCAGATGGAAAATTCGGAAAAGGGTGAAGAAATCAATTAGTTTCTTCCAAAGTGTAAGATCCTTAGTCTGGAATCAAGAAGTTCATATGCATTTTAAAAGAATTACGTGTAATGCTAACCTTGTGTTAATTTTAACTTATGCGTCTGAGACATGGACTGGGGTAGAAAGGTACAGGTCATTTGTTGTAGCTAGAAGCTTTCCATCCAACGCTGTGTGCCGCTGAGCTGTTCTGTTTAGTGGTGGGGGAAGCACCTCGAAGGGAAGTGATCAGTCTCTCTATAGTGCTACCACCGTTTAGAGCCTAAGTATACTATAAATCCTAAAAACATTGACTGTATGTTGTAATTTTATATTTTTCTTGTTCTATTCCCTTCACAAGTCTTCAACTCGTGCATTTGGTAGTAAGCCTATTGTTTTATGTACTACCTATTTTTTTTACTCTTTTGCTGTTTGGTTTTGTTTATATTAATTTTTTGTATGAATTCTTTGTTTCGTTTCTATGTTTTTTTTATTTAGTTATTAAAATGGAACCTAGTTGTAGTAGTGAAAATTCAAGCACGAGTGCTAGTGTAAAACGGAAAAGGCAGGTAATACGCGGTCAGGGTAGGGAGTATATAGTCAGTGTATACAATTTTATGAAAAGAGAAGCTGAACAAAACGGACCAATTTTACTGATGTGCAAAATCATGTAGCCAGAGCTATGGGGATTTCATGTAGTACAGTTCTAAGAATTTTGAAAGAAAAAAGAAAAAACCCTGATGTGCTAATCAGAACACCAAATAAGAAAATAATGAGAAGGAAGTGAAGAGTGAAGTGAACGATTTTGATAAGTGTGTTGTGAGAAGAACAATATATGATTTTCATAAAACAAACGCTGAATGGCCAACTTTGAATTCGTTACTCCTTGTTTTGCGGAAGAAAATTAATTTCAAAGGAAGTAAATGGTCGCTGTGGAAAATTATTAAAGATATTGGCTTCAGATGGAGAAAGGCCAGAAACAACAGAAAATATAAAGTTTTTAACAAGTTTTTAGTCTAGCGTAGTAGTTGTAACAGAGTGGTATACAGTTAGAAAGAGAGTGAATGATCATTAAGTGAGAAGGAGACATCACTTGCCCCGTTGAAACTATCCCCTACTCTACCTACTCGCCCTCCGCTTAAAAGCTTCTTCCAAAAACAAATGTACTATAGAAAGTAGAATGGAAATGGGCAACCTGTCTTTAAGGAGGGTTCTATAGACAAATCTGAGATGGTTTAGTTATGTCATTAAGATGGAGGAGAACAACTGCCGAAAGAGGATGCTGTATTTGGAGATGGAGGGAAAAAGACAGAGAGTTAAGTGAGTGGTTCAGTTATGGATGATTTAGAAAAAAAGATGCAATGCCAAGAGAGCAATTCAGGATTTTGTTTTTGGTTTAACGTCCGACTGTTCTGCAATTACTGCTAATGCAAAAGAAGCAATTCAGGAGAGATTTTTTAATGATAGATTTATAGTCCAGTCTCTCTTAGTTTGGTCCTAATGTAAACAAATAATGACGTCACTGAGCATGCACATTATTATCAAAATGTGTACACGCTGATTAAAAAGTAACAACAAAATACTTTCAAAAGTATTTAAATACAAAATACTTCTAAAAGTATTTTTCTAAATTAAATTAATAGGCCTACATCATATCATGACAGATGTTTTTAGTACTTTAAGTACTTATAATTTAAAAGTAGTTAACTTAAGAGGAATAAGACATCCATAAAGTCGCAGACTCTAGCGTGCACCCTGTAGTAGGTGGCTTTTATTTGTTGACAGTAGGAGCAAACTAACAACGGCTCAACTGTAGGTGAATAGGAGTTGTGTTGGACTCAACCTGATGGAATTTGAAAGAGGGATAAAGAAAACGATAATGATGTTTAGTACAATTAAAAATGAACTTATTAAAAAGAAAATAAATAAAAAAAAATTCAGTTTAAATTACTTTTACTTTGGAACCAGAAAAAAATTATATAGTTGCTGTTTAAGTCGTCAGCCTGAAAGACTGGTTTGAACCTCTAGAGGCTTTACTAAGTCAAACGAGGAGTAAGATGGTTTACCGTACCTTCCTTACCGAGTGGCAAAGTATGCTTATCAGCATGCCAGGACCTCTGAAAAGCATCTAATTTCTACCCTGAAAATGAAACCTTTACTTCATTCACCACAGGGTCTGGCTGTATAATGAATGTCTGACTAAAATATTTTACACCTCTACCTCTTCTGTTCTTAAATGCTTGAGTTATATAATTGGGTGACCATGTGATAAGAAAAAGAACTATTTTTTTGTAGCCCTGAAACTATTAGATCGAGTAAAAATAATTTAATACTCCACCTGCCTGTTATGGGCAGCATATTTTTTCTCTTGCTCGTAACAGGCAGTTGGAGTGTTAAATTATTTGCACTCAATCTGCAAGCTCAAGGGCCACAAAAAGTTTCATATCACATCATCAGCCAATTATATGACAGAAGCATTTAAGAACAGAAGGCGTACAGGTGAAAAAGACACTAATCCAGAGTTATCTCCTCTGAGAGTAATGAATTTCATTACACAAAGTGTGGCTATTAAATAACGAGACTGACGTAAAAAATTTAATTTTAATTTTATACTTAATCACTTATTGTTACCTTCAATATACACTCCTTCTCTATCCCTACAATGCTCTATGTGAATTTTCCATCATTGAAAACAGTGCTGGAAGTCATCTTCTGTCAGCTCGTTCAGGACACATGCCGATTTCTCTTTTACAGCTTTCACAGACTCAAATCTTGTCCCTTTTAATGCAGATTTCACCTTAGGGAACAGGTAGAAGTCACATGGTGCAAGATCTGGTGAAAAAGGTGGATGTTCTAACACTGAGATTCTGTACTTGGCTAGGAACCTCTTGACAGATAACGTGGAATGAGCTGGCGCATTGTCTTGGTGGAGAACCCATGATTTATCCTTCCACATTTCAGGGGTTTTTTTCCTTACTCTTTGATGTAATTTAGAAAGTATCTCAAGGTAGTAACCTTGATTAATTGTTTGACCTTCAGGAACCCAGTGAAGATACACAATCCCATGGATATCAACAAAAACAATCATCATTGCTTTAAATGTTGACTAGCTCATTTGAAGTTTTTTGGCTCTTGGTGAAGTTCGGCTCCTCCAGTGTAAAGAATAGGCGCTTCATTTCTGGATCGTAAGTAAAAAACCACGTTTCATCACATGTTATAATTTTCTACCTGTTCCTTAATGTGAAATCTGTATTAAAAGGGACAAGATTTGAGTCTGTGGAAGCTGTAAAAGAGAAAGCAGCATGTGTCCTGAACGAACTGACAGAAGATGACTTCCAACAATGGAAAATTCGCATGGAGCATTGTAGGGATAGAGAAGGAGTGTATATTGAAGGTGACAATAAGTGATTATATATAAAATTAAAATTAAATTTTTTACAATGTCAGTCTTGTTATTTAATAGCCACACCTCGTATATCCAGACCCTGTGGGGAATGAAGTGAAGGTATCAATTGCAAGGTGGAAAGTAGATGCTTTTCAGAGGGCCTGGAGTGCTGATAACCATACTTTTCCACTCAGTGAGGAAAGCATTGGTTACCTAACTAACTAATCATTTTAATTAGTAAAGACTCTAAAGGTTCAAATCAGCCTTTCGGCTGATACCCTAAACACAAAAAATGATAGTTTAAAATAATTTTATTGAATGTCAAATTAAATACATAAGTGCTAGTCAGTTTACACATACTTTATAAAATTTTTTAATTATTTGTGTACTACATAATTGCAAAATGCAGTGAAGTGAAGTTACAGAAATTGTTATTAAATCAAAAATATTAGTTTCAATCTCTTTTCAATTAGATTATTAGAAATTAGAGAAATGAATTTTAATTTTACCGAATTTTGTGATGTACACAGTAATGTAAAAAATAATTAAGGAGAAATAAATAATATAAAAATTACTTACAGCAGCTGTTTTATCCGCATAATTTCTAGCAGCTAATACAAAACAAGCTTCAGCTTCATTCATGCGAGCTCTTGCAAGATCGACATCTTTTAGACAGGAACCCTGGATGTAAATGACTCTTTGCGCCCAAATGGGTACTTGAAGAATCATTCTCATTGTTGTATCTAACTCCATAGGAGATAATAGCACCACGTAATAATCCTGGAAACAGAACAACAGTTTTAATCATTTAATTAATTTTTATGTACTTTAAATTATGTTTTAAAAACTAATATTTTAAATTCACTACAACTATACTATTTTTCAAAGCTGATGAGCTATGAATGAGATCCTCAGCATGGCAACACATTGGCTGACCACGTGTTGGAGACGGATCCCGTCATGGAAAGGGCCCTTCAATCCAAAAGAGGACTCAGGAGCTGATGATACCATACGAAGAAGTCCACAAGGAGTTTGAAAAAAAGAAGAAGCAAAGAGCCATAACTATTTTAAAGCAACTTAAATTTTGTATGTGTAAATTACTGTATTTATTAAATATTCATAGATTATAATAATGGTAAAATGTTTCTAAAACTATTAAACACTTAAAACGACTACAGGACTTCACCTTTAGAATCTAACCCCCATCTATTTGTTCATATATTATGGTATCATTATCCGCGGTTTTAAGAACCACGGATAACCCCTTTGGAATGTAACCCCCGCAAATAACGAGGGGTTACTGTACAGTAATTTCACGGTAGTGAAATGTAATGTCTCACTGTTAAGGGGGTAGTCAACCCAGAAAATGAAAATGAAAACTTTAGTCTATAATTTATCATTATTTATTTTAAATGAAGGAGTAATTTAGTAGTAATGATCTACCATTTGAACCAAGCCAAAAAAATTAATTACAGCCCCTAATATAAGGGTGAGGTTGGAAAAGCGGGCTTTTACAAGGAATCAAATATCTCAGGAACCAAGAAAGATATCAACATGATTCTTATGCTACAAAATATGGAAAATTGGTGTCTATAATCTGTTGTATGCGTTTTTATGTATGTTTTCTTACAAAAAATTTATTAAAGAAAAACCATATTTTCAAAAACATTTATTTTATGTATTCACAAATTATTTTTAACTGAATCCCTATTAAGGTTTTTGTAATAATCATTCCACAGATAAAAGAGCAAGAAATTATGAACATTTGAAAAAAAAAACATCATCCAAATATCTCCAATACAAACCAAAATATTTAATTCCCAAGAATGTACAATCATGCAAAAACTACATTTCCGGTTTCACTCGCCTTGCTAGTGAGCTTTATTTTAAACAGATGTTTTAATAACTTTTTGTCAACGTACAAACAAAGTAAACAAACGTTGTGATTTAGAAAATTTTAAACTTCAAATAACTGCAAACAACAATCGACATTTAAAAAAAAATCATCTTCTTGAGTTGACTACCCCCTTAAGGTTGGTAGCACTATCAGATTTTTCTTGCCTTCCTCACAGTCTATCCATATGTAAAAGGAATTCTTGACCCTGAAGTATCTACAACAGCACTGTATCAGTATTTACTCAGTCTGTAAGTCATATCAAACATTTCATTTTATAATAAATGTTGAATGAACAGATTAATTTACCTGTTACAAACCCATTGATTAAGTTACAAACCCATCTTGACAACATTCACGAATGGTGTAAGAAATGGAGAATGAAGATTAATGAGGATAAGTCAACGCACGTAACATTTACATTAAAGAAACCAACATGTCCGTGGTCAGCTTGAACGGTACAGTAATCCCACAGAAGGATGAAGTTAAATATCTGGGTTTACATCTAGATCGAAGACTCACGTGGAGAAGTCATATATGGGCGAAACAAAAGCAACTTGGGCTGAAGTTACGTCAATTATTCTGGCTCTTAGGCAGTAGGTCTCAACTCTCCCTTGAAAATATAGTACTCGTATACAAAGAAATACTCAAACCAATTTGGACGTATGGGTTAGAGCTATGGGGTACAGCTAGTTCATCAAATATAGAAATACAGCAGCGCTTTCAATCAAAATGCCTGAGACTGATCATTGCAGCCCCATGGTACGTAACAAATGAAATACTACACAATGACCTAAACCTGCCCTTCATAAAAGAAGAAATTAAACAACATAGCGAAAAACATTTACAAAAACTAGAAGACCATCAGAATTTATTAGCGATAAGCCTCCTTGACAACAGCGAAGATACTCACAGACTGAAACGCTTTAAACCATTGGACTTACCTCTACGATTTTGTTAGTCATTTAAAACTTTTTTTATCTTTTCTACTTCAACTCCTAATCATTGGCATCTCATAATTGGCGTCGTTTTGATCTCTACCATCGTCATTGTCATCTCCATATTCAACACTTTGTGTTTCGGGATGTTGATTCACGGTTCGTCAAGTTTGATTTTGTATAGATATTTTTGTTTCTTCACAGTTTGGTCTTTTTCAAACACACTACTGAGTGTCGTTTGTGTTTTAATTCTAAGGACATTACTCAGATTTTCTCATACGGTACTTGCTTAAAGTTATTGTATTTATTAACTGATTGCAAAAGAAATATTATACTGTTAAAAAAAAAAATTACCTGTAATAAAGGGTGTGCATAAAATTCATTAAGGAAGTCCATGATGGTGTCTGCATGAAGGGTTGTGCTACAGACGACTACATGTTTTTCCGATTGTGCACGATGGGATGAATATGAACCACCCAGTTTTTGTCGTTCCATCCACGTAAACGCTAATTGTTCAAACTGAAAAATAAAATAAAATATTGTTACAACTCGTTATAGTAAAGTAAAATTGTAAACTTTAATTTAATTAATTCACATATGTTTATTTAGCAAAATTATTTGACAAGAAAAACTAACCTTTACAAACGACAACAATGAATACATGAGCTTATGAAAATAAGTTCTTAAACAATTAAAACAATGCAATTCACGCAATTTATTAACAATAAAATAAACAATAATTATCCCTTACCAAATTAAACATTAAATACAATTACAATGTCTGCTGACAAAATAACAAACTTCACCGTAATGAAGAATCGCGTACAATTTAGATCACTAACACGTCAGCCATTCAAACTGCGGCCGCGTCCCGACAATGGAATCCTTCGTTTTTATATTTAATCAGTCAGCTGTTTATAAACAGCTGATTTCATTTTCCGCCGCTTCATTATAACAATATTCTTTATTATTAATCAAATAGGCCTAATTCATCCATAGCTAGAGATTTGTTGTTTAGATTAACAACCAATAAGAAAAAAAATCTTGTGTGAAACACTAACACAACTTTCTCTTGCCAATGCAAATTATGAACAAAATAGCCTAACATTAGTAATAAAACGTTAGATTTAAACAAAAAAACTAACCTCATTAAACATAACCTAATTTTAATCATGAGTGAAAGATGCTAAATGAAAATCAATCTCAGTTTGGCTTAAAAATACGGAAAATCACTCGTTCACGCTAAGCTAGACTCTGTAGAGAAAAATGCTCAAAACAAAAGTTGTAGATTTTTTAATTTCCTATAAATTTGATTATAGATTTTTGTCGTAAAATGCATACTAAGGCTGACATCTTAAAAAATTCGATTTTTCATACGTTTTCGTGAGAAAAAAAAATCGTTATTACCGCTAAACTAAGCGTTATACAAAAAATGTTACAAATAAATGATGTAGGATTTTGAATTGTCTACAACTTTTATTATATAAATTTTTGCGCAAAAATGCATATTAAAGTTGCAATCTTAAAAAAACAATTTTTTTATGTGAATACAGCCTCTCCAAAAATTTCAGCAAAAATGGAGCCTACCCTATCTTGCAGAGGATAAAAAATTTAGTAAACCAGGCGATTTTTAAAAAAATTGTAGGACCTCTTTCTGAGAAAATCGCAAAAAAGTGAAAAATTACATGAATAAACTACTACTTCTGGTTGACCGAGTTTGATGAAAATGTTCGTGTCGGGTCCGGTAGTGGTATGTAACTTAAGTTTCAAGTTTCAAGTTCGTACGATGTTCCGATCTTGAGATATTTTGTACACACACACACGCGCGCGCGCACACACACACACACACACACACACACACACACAGACCAATCGCTAATAACATGTTTTTTAGGTTCAGGGGGTCTGAAAACAAAAGATGTAGGATATTACCGGTATGTAGATATGAAACGACTTGCGCAAGATATAACAGCTTGGAGAACTGCATCAAACCAGTCGAGAGATTGATGACAACAAAAAAGGGGTCTGAAAACATGTAGATCCGGTGAAAACTCGATTTCTTAAAATCGACATGAAAACAATACTATCCTTCCTATATATTCATATACAGTCCAGCCTCTCTTAGTTTGCTCCTAATGTAAACAAATAATGACGTCACTGAGCATGCGCATTATATAAAAATGAGTACACGCTGATTAAAAAGTAACAACAAAAGTATTTTTATAAATGAACTTGTTAGGCCTACATCGTATCATGACTGATATTTTAAGTACTTAGACTATAATTTAAAAGATAGTTAACTTAATAGGAATACGACATTCGTAAAGTCGTGGACTCTAGCGTGCAACCTGTAGTAGCTGGCTTTGGTTTGTTGACAGTAGGAGCAAACTCTTCTTCTTTAGGTGCCGTCTTCGTTCCGAAGTTTGGCTATCATCAAAGCTATGCGCATTCTTGATACTGCAGATCTAAACAGTTGGCAGTTGTTGCAATTGAACCATTCTCTTAAGTTCTTCAACCATGAATTCCTTCTTCTGCCTATGGATCTTGTGCCAATTATTTTTCCCTGGATAATAAGTTGCAACAACTGGTATTTATCTCCCCTCACAACATGTCCCAAATACTGCAATTTGCGCTTCTTAATCGTCGAGGAGCAAACTAATAATTGCTTAATTGTAGGCAAGAGAAAGTAAAAATAAAAATATACTTACTTGAGTGGGAAGTACTATAAGTGCTACACAAATCATGACGACCATGTATAATTGAGAAGGCCAAATGTCGGGTACAAAATCACCATAACCTACAGTAGAAAATGTAACTACAACATAGTACGTCGCTTGGAATAAATTTAAATGCCTATGACCAGCTCTCTGGAAGTGCTGAATACCACACACACTGTAACAAAAAAGATAATTAAATCAGTACTTTTTATTTAAAAATCTGGTGTGAAACACTCACACTCAACTTTCTCTTGCCAATGCAAATAATTAACAATAAACCTAACATTAGTAATACAACATTAGATATAAACTAAAAACTAACCTCAAAAACATAACCTTATTTTAATCATGAGTGAATGACGCAAAATGAAAATCGAACTCAGTTTGGCTTGAAAAAACGGAAAATCATACTTTCACGCTAAACTAGAAAAATTCTCTAAATAAAAGTTCTAGATCTTATAATTTCCTATAAATTTTATTTAATACTTTTTTTGTTGTAAAATGCATTCTAAGGCCGAAATCTTAAAAAAAATCGATTTTTCACACGTTTTCGTGAGAAAAAACAGAAAATCGCTAATTACCGCTAAACTAAGCGTTATACCAAAAAATGCTTGAAATAAAAGTTGTAGGTTTTCAAATTCTCTACAACTTATATTATTTTCATTTTTGCTCTAAAATTAATATTTAAGTCGTTATCTTAAAAGAAACACTTTTTTTACGTAAAAACACCCTCACCAAGAATTTCAGCAAACATGGCGCCTACCCTATCTTTTAGAGAATAAAAAATTGAGTAAATGAGGCGATTTTAAAAAAAATCGTAGAACCAGTTTTTGAGAAAATCGCAAAAAAGTGAAAAATTATACGAATAAACTACTAACGGGTGATTCAAAAAGAGCGCCGGTTTTTAAACGGTTGGTAAATTTTTGTTTATCGGTTGGCAACATTGTTAGACCTCATTTCTATTTCGGAGAACATTCCGATTGACGATTCAGTTGTAGTTTCTCTTGTTCGCAGTGTAGTACTCTCGCAGTCTGTGTCTAACCATGGAGAAGTTTACTATTGCACAACGAGTGTTAATCGTCAAAACATTTTACCAGAGTGGAGAGAGTTATGCGGCTACTGTCAGGCGACTTCGCGGTACTCTAGGACGTAATGAAGCACCGAATGAATCAACAGTTCGCAGGCTCATGAAAAAGTTTTTTGAGACGGGATCAACAGTCGACCTTAAAAGTTCTGGACGTCGTCGTTCTGGCCGAACTGAGCAGAACGTTGCGTTGGTTCGTGACAGTGTGGCTGTTAGCCCAGCAAAATCAATACGTCGCCGTTCTCAACAATTGGGTTTACGATGTTCTTCTGTACGGAGAATTCTTCGGTACGATCTCCAATATCACCCATATAAAATTCAGTTTCTGCACGAGAAACAATGTTGTTGCTCCGTGAACGGTTCCAGGATCGCATCATTTCTCGTAATTCCGACCATCAATGGCTACCAAGGTCGTGTGACTTGACGCCTTGTGACTTTCATCTTTGGGGTCATCTGAAGTCATTGGTGTATGCCAATAAACCCCGAAACATCAATGACTTGAAGGAGGAAATTCGACGGGTTATCGGGCAAATGGAAGTCGAAACTTGTCGTGCAGTAATATCCAATTTCATGGACAGAGTTGATGCGTGCCAGCGCAGTAGAGGAGGACACATGCATGACATCATTTTTCATACATGAAATCGGAAGGTAAGATGAACTTGTTGATGTATTTATTTTCAGTTTTTCAATAAAATAAATCTTTTAATTTGATATATCAAAACCGGCGCTCTTTTTGAATCACCCTACACATCCGGTAGACCGATTTTGATGAAAATGTTCGTGTCGGGTCCGGTAGTGGTATGTAACTTAAGTTTCAAGTTTCAAGTTCGTACGATGTTCCGTTCTTGAGATATTCTGTACACACACACGCACGCACGCACGCACACACACACACACATACACACACACAAGCAAGAGAAACAAGAGAAACAACAAGCAAGAGACATAGGCAAGAGAAAGTAAAAATCCACACTTTATATTACAGATTAAATGCATCATACAAACCATTTAATAAAAATAACAGTATAAATAGAATTTACCTCTATAGATACTGAAGTCACGAGATTGCCTTTTGCGTATGAATGGGTTGTGAAGAAGGGAAGTGAAAATTGCAGTGCTGCCAACCTTAAAAGTGAGACACTACTCAAACATTTCACATTTCTCTACCGTGCAGTTTCTAATTTGTACATACATTTTGTAAACTTTTTTTTTTTTTTTTTTTTAACGTCCGACTGTTCTGCAATTACTGTTAATGCAAACGGTGAAGGATGAAATGATTTTTTGTAACATATGAAAATATGTAGTGCTCTAAATAATAAAGTATTAAAAATTGTAGCTGTACATATGTTTGTATGGGTATGTTGGCCACACTGACGTAACACTCATAAAAGGCGCGTATTGGCCTAATTTGACTGATAATCCACCGGGTTGGTCTAGAGGTAAAGTTGTCGCCAAAATCAGCTGTTTAACAGCTGATTTCGGAGACGAAGGTTCCTGGTTCAAATCCTAGTAAAGGTAGTTACTTTTATACGGATTTGAATACTAGACAGTGGTTACTGGTGTACTTTGATGGTTGGGGTTCAATTAACCATACTTTCTCAGGAATGGTCGGCCTGGGTCTGTACAAGACTACACCTCATTTACACGTCATACACTTCATCCTCATCTCATTGGGTCATGGGGTTGCTTATTGTTCTAAATTGAACAGATTATTGCAATGTACACAAATTAGGAAAAAAAAATTATATTAAACAAAACGCCCTTTATGATTGCAAACTAGTAAAAATTGTTTTTTTGTTAAGCTCTCTTGATAATTTTGTTGACAATAAATTTTATCAGCGCTTTTTTTTTTAATGGCTTTGTATATCAATATGGAAAAATAATAATATTAAAAAGTAATTTAAAAATGTCAACAAATGGTTTGAAAAACAATACTGGTTACCATGGCAACATAATAAATACTTTTCTACGATAAACAATTGATTTTTAATGTGTAACAACGTAAATTAAAAATTTCTTTTGTTTTAATCTAAAATTGTTTTTTTATGTTGTTATTTTTAACGCAGTCTAACAAAAAGAAAAAATATGTATTTTGAAGTGAAAAAAAGGACTAAAGAATATATAATAATATCCTTTGTGTTGAAAGACATATATGACAAAATTTTTGCTTGAAGGACATTATATGTAATACACTGTAAAAATATACAACAGTTCATTCAGATTGTATTTGTATGTGTTAATGAATGAGTTTTTGTACTAGTTGTTCATTACAAAAGATTTTAATTAGTGTTTTGTACTACAGTTTATGTAGTATATTTTCAGTAATATTTTGCATGAGAGTATCAGAATAAGACTATTGGTCATTTTTTACTTTCTCTTGCCTATAAGAGTATTTTTTTTTTGTCATCAGTCTCTTGACTGGTTTGATGCAGTTCTCCAACTTTTATACGGATCTGAGTGCTAGACAGTAGTTACCGGTGTAATTTGATGGTTGAGGTTCAATTAACCATACTCTCTCAGGAATGGTTGGCCTGAGTCTGTACAAGACTATACCTCATTTACACGTTATACATACCTGTAACACCCTACATCTTTTGTAATTTGCTTTATATATTCTAATCTTTTCCTCCCTCTACAATTTACTCCCTCAATATTACCCTCCATTATTAATAGCCCAATACCTGGATGTCTTAGGATATGCCCCACTAGCCTATCTCTTCTTTTGGTAAGATGCTTCCATATACTTCTTTTTTCATCCACTCGCCTGAGAACCTCTAAATTACTTATTTTGTCCACCCACCTAATCTTTAACATTTTCCTATAACACCACATTTCAAAAGCTTCTATCCTCTTCTTTTCTACAGCCCCTATCACCCACGTTTCACTTCCATATAATGCTACGCTCTAAACATAATGTTTTAAGAAATTTTTCCTAATCTGTAAATCAATGTTTGTAGTCAGTAAGCTGTTTTTCATTTCAAAGGCTTTTCTAGCTTGAGCAATTCTACTCTTGATATCACTTGTGCTTCTACCATCCTTTGTTATTTTACTGCCTAGATAGCAGAATTCCCCAACTTCCTGTATGTTTTCGTTGCCTACTTTTAAATTTCCCATCTCTTCGAAACCACTCTTGCTGCTGCACAACACTTTCGTTTTGTTCTTGTTAATTTTCATGAAGTAATCCTTTCTCAAGATCCCATCCATTCCATTTAAGGCATCCTCTAGTTCTTTCTTTGTCTCGGCTACTATACTACTATACTACTATATCATAATACTACTATATCATCGGCAAATCTCAGCATTTTTATTGTTTCACCTTGAATTTTTATTCCTGCGTCAAATTTCTCCTTCACTTCATTTTATAGCCTCTTCTATATACAAGTTAAAAAGTAGTGGTGACAAAGAACAACCTTGTCGTACACCTTTTCTTATAGGTGTATAAGAGTATTCCTATAAGAGTATATAGGAAGGAAAGAATTATTTTCAGGTCAATTTTTTGAAATCTAGTTTTCACCGGATATACATGTTTTCAGACCCCCTGAACCCAAAAAACATGTTTTTAGCGATTGGTCTGTGTGAACAAAAAAAATATCTAAAGAACAGAACATCGTATGAAGTTGAAACTTAAAACTTAAGTTAGATACTACTACTGGACCCAACATGAACATTTTCATCAAAATCGGTCAATCGGAAGTAGTAGTTTATCCGTGTCACTTTTCACTTTTTTGCGATTTTCTCAAAAACAACATTCATGATTTTTTCTAAAATCGCCTCATTTACTACATTTTCTATGCTATGTAAGATAGGGTAGGCGCCATGTCTGCTGATATTCTTGGGGAGGCTATTCTCTCATAGAAAAGAATTTTTTTTTTTAAGATTGCAGCCTTAATATGTTTAGCACAAAAGCGTATATAAAAGTTGTAGACAATTTAAAAATCTACAACTTCAATTTCGAACATTTTTTCGTAAACAAGGCGCCTACCCTATCTTGTAGAGCATAAAAATATGAGTAAACCAGGCGATTTAAAGAAAAATCGTAGGACTAGTTTTTGCGAAAATCGCAAAAAAGTGAAAAATTATACGAATAAACTACTACTTCCGGTTGACCAATTTTGATGAAAATGTTCGAGTCGGGTCCGGTAGTGGTATGTAACTTAAGTTTTAAGTTTGAAGTTCGTACGATGTTCTGTTCTTGAGATATTCTGTTCACACACACATACACACACACACACATACACGCACGCACACACACACACACACACACACACACACCAATCACTAAAAATATGTTTTTTGGGTTCAGGGGGTCTGAAAACATATAGTTCCGGTGAAAAATCGATTTCGAAAAATCGACATGAAAACAATACTTTCCTTCCTATATATTTATATATGCAAGAGAAAGTCATTTGTGAAAATTTTGACGTCCTAATATTAGGACGTCTGGCACTGTAAGGATTAAAACATAGTAACATTAAAATGACATGTTTACTAAATCATATTAATGGAACCTACTAACACAGTAAACTATAGTTTAGTACTTGGTTTCATACATTAATGGTTTTAACCTAATTGAACACATGCATGCAGTAACATCCTTTTCTCACCAACTTGTTGTTACAATTATTATTACACGAATGTTATTTTAAAATAATTAAATTAATTATACATAAGTTAATTAATTACATTTAATGTACTTAGTCACTCACAGTAAGTAATAGAGTCGTAAAAAGTTTAATGCAGCTCTTATTTTTACAGTATTTAAAAACGTTTTTCATTTTCAACTTACAATCTTGGATCAGAATTTACTATTTTGAATAATATGGATTACCTCAATGCATTGCTACAAGGGTTATCCAGAAAATAACCTCCGTTTTGAAATAAAAAGTAAAGAGTGAAGATACAAAAACTTTATTATATACGTATTAAAACTACAGTTTTTCTCTATTTTTCAACATAGCCGCCAAACAGATTCAAGCACTTGTCGTACCTTAAAACAATCTTTGAAATACCCTCTGCATAAAAATCTGCCGCCAGTGAATGTAGCCAACCATTCACGGCGTTTTGAAGCTCTTCGTCATTGGCGAACCGCTGAGATGCAAGCCACCGCTTCATGTTCGGGAACAGGTGAAAGTCTCTAGGAGCCAAGTCCGGGCTGTATGGGGGAAGATCGACAACGCCCCATTTAAACTTGGCCAAAAGTTCATTTGTTCTTCGAGCTGTATGAGGGCAAGAAAACAAATGAACGTTTGATCAAGTTTAAATGGGGCGTTGTCGATCATCCCCCATACAGCCCGGACTTGGCTCCTAGTGACTTACACCTGTTCCCGAACATGAAGCGGTGGCTTGCATCTCAGCGGTTCGCCAATGACGAAGAGCTTCAAAACACCGTGAATGGTTGTCTACATTCACAGGCGGCAGATTTTTATGCAGAGGGTATTTCAAAGACTGTTCCAAGGTACGACAAGTGCTTGAATCTGTTTGGCGACTATGTCAAAAAATAGAGAAAAACTGTAGTTTTAATATGTATATAATAAAGTTTTTGTATCTTCACTCGTTTACTTTTTATTTCAAAACGGAGGTTATTTTCTGAATAATCCTTGTATTTGTGGATGACATGTGGATTATACAAGAGAGTCAAGATGAGCTTCAAAGAGCAGTTTATGTTTTATGCAAAACAATTTAATTTATTTATATTTTTTAATTTATGCAAAAAGTATAATTTATGAGTTTCGGTAGCTAAATCAAAGGTTATGGCATTCAGAAGGAAGTATCCCACTCGTTCAAAGATTGTTTTAGACAATGTAATATTAGATCAAGTGTCTCACTATAACTATCTGAGCCTGCGATGTGAGCTTTGATTGGGACTTGGATGTCGAAAGTAAAATAAATAAATTTCAAGCTATTTGTGGTACCATTAACAGGACACTGGGTAACAGAGCTAGAACAGAGACAGTACTGAAGTTCTACAAGGTAATTGCAGCCCCAGTCCTTCTTTATGGAAGTGAGTCATGGGTTACCACAAAACGCCAAGAAAGTAGGATCCAAGCAGCTGAATTGAGGTTTTTATGAAGGGTGAAGGGCTGCTCGAGGCTGAATCTAATACATAACGAAAAAATTAGATCCGAGTTGGGTGTATTTAGCTTGAAGGAAAAAGTGGAGGAGTACCGGAATCAATGGAGGCAACATTTGGAACGGATGCCAGAGGCGAGAATACCTCGAAAAGTGACGGAATATGTTCCAGTTGGAAGAAGGGAGGTGGGAAGACCTCGAAGACGATGGCAGTAGTCGAGATGTAAGAGTTGGAATGTCTCGTGTTTCTGTAGACGTGCAGGATGGTTTGTGAGTTCGGAACAGGTTTATGCCTAATCCTTGATAGTAAGAGTAATAATAATAATAATATGTTACATAGAAACATAACGTTAAAGAAAGTAGAGAAGTGGATGTATTTATTCATAATAATAGTTTATAGCATGTAGATGCAGTGAAGTTCTTAGGAGTATCTCTAGATAGATTTTTGTCTTGGGACTTCTATACTAATCAAGTTTGTAGTAAAATATCATCTGGGGTATTTGCACTAAAATAAATTACCAGATTAAATGATAAAAAATTACTAAAGGTAAATCCTTATCATGGCATCATTCTGTCTCATATCCGTTATGGTATTTTAGTATGGGGTAATTCTAGCATGGGTAATATGAATAGGGTTTTTAAAATTCAAAAGAAATCTATTAGGTGTATGGTGGGAGCTAACGAGCTAACCTCATGCAGGCCACTATTTAAGCAGAGCTATTTTTTGTATTCTCCCGACTGAGAGGAGAGTACTTATAAACAAGAGATATTTTTTACTTACTTAGAAAAGATACTTAGAAACAGAGATATTCTCTGTATCCTCCCGACTGAGAGGAGAGTACTTAGAAACAAGAGATATTTTTTGTATCCTCCCGACTGAAAGGAGAGTACTTAGAAAAGATACTTAGAAACAGAGCTATTTTTCGTATCCTCCCGACTGAGAGGAGAGTACTTAGAAAATATACTTAGAAACAGAGCTATTTTTTGTATCCTCCCGACTGAAAGGAGAGTACTTAGAAACAGAGCTATTTTTTGTATCCTCCTAACTGAGAGGAGAGTACTTAGTAAAGATACTTAGATACAGAGCTATTCTTTGTATCCTCCCGACTGAGAGGAGAGTCCTTAGAAAAGATACTTAGAAACAGAACTATTTTCTGTATCCTCCCGACTGAGAGGGGAGTACTTAGAAACAAGAGATATTTTTTGTATCCTCCCGACTGAAAGGAGAGTAGTTAGAAAAGATATTTAGAAAAAGAGCTATTTTTTGTATTCTCTTGACTGAGAGGAGAGTTCTTTGAAAAAATACTAAGAAACAAAACTATTTTTTGTAGCTTTGGAACTAGCAGATCGAGTACAAATAATTTAACACTCCACCTGGCTGTCATGAGCAAGCTTAAATTGCTTACAGTTCCCTCTCTCTACATTTTTGAGGTGATTATGTATGTTAGGCAAAATAATTTTATACAGAATTTCAATGTTCGCAATCATAACATGAGAAACAGAAATGATTATTATATGGCTAATCACTCCACAAAATGGTTTGAACAAAACTCTACTATCATCTATAATATAGCTATTCCATTCTTGAGATATTTTGTTTAATCGCTAAAAACATGTTTATTGGATTCAAGGGGCCTGAGAACCTGTATTTCCAGTGAATACTCAATTTTGGAAACTCGAAATGAAAACAATACTTTACTTTCCTACCCTAAATATTCATATAGGGCAAGAGAAAATGGAAAATCAGTGGCTCAACGTCAGAAGAAACTCTTTAAATTTAACTCTCAACTGGTATCATGTGGTCTGTGAGACCGCTATCATTTTTTACCCCTCTAACACTTCCCTCCCAATTGCCCGACATCACGTATATTTTGTATACCTTTCACTTGTTGTTTGAACAAAGTTGTTTCATTTGTTGCGTGATCAAGATCGTTTTCGGTACGAGCTAACAAGTTGTGGGTTATTTGTATTTTGTTTTCTACTGGCGGTCTCCTGGACTTATGATACCGGTTTAGTAACTTTTTTACGACTTTAAAACCGAGTAGTACATGGATGTTTTTAAAGTTTTAATGAATATATAATAATTTTTAATACATCATTTCTTTGTTTAGTACCATTATAAAATATTTTCATATGTAATTTTATAAAATTTTTATTATGGATGATAAATTTAAAATTTCTGAAGCGGCTTCAACACAACCAGGTCCATCATGTAAACAAGTTGTACGTGTTAATGATGTGAATTTTTATTAACATTAAAATCTTGAAATTTTATTGTAAATAATCAAAAAGTAAAAAAATGAATAAATTTTAATAAATGTTTGTCAGCGTGCACTGACCAACAATAGACATAAATAGCAAAACTCGGAACCAAAATGTAAGTTGTACTTCATAATTTTGTAAATAAATTGTCTTTATCATATTAATTACTTATTTATTTATAATTATTAGACCACAGAATGTTTCTAGGGCCCAAAAATTTTATTGTTCAGTTCAAAATGGAAGTAAAAGTTAAAAAAATGCACAGTGTTCGGTTTTTACTTTTTTAAATAGTAATTTTGCATTTATGCAAATTATTTTGCATTTACATCTTCGATTATTCATGGTTTTATAAGTTTAAAAACAAAACAAATTAATTAAATAAGTATGAAGAAATATAAAAAACAAATTTGGAGGTCTGTCAGAACTCTGATACCAGTTATGTCACAAAAAATGATGATACCAGTTGAGAGTTACTAATGTTTGTGTCACATACCTGGTGAAGACTAAACATAGAAGAGTTGCTGAAAGAATCATAAGTTGCTGAGAAAGAGCAGACTGTGATTTTTGCATGGCTCTATGAAGATCATTCTGAAAAAGAAATTACATAAAAAAACTTACAATGTTGTAAAAATATAATGTGTAATGTATAACTTATTATTTTATAATATAATATTATATTACAAACAAAAATGTACCGTTATCAGAAACTGAAATCAAAGGGTAGACTGAGGCATACAATAAATCATAAAAGTTCCGGTTAAATTTGTTTTTTTA
The DNA here is from genome assembly GCA_035578175.1 of Catonia carolina. Lineage (NCBI taxonomy): Eukaryota > Metazoa > Arthropoda > Insecta > Hemiptera > Achilidae > Catonia > Catonia carolina. Next base: position 3,930,511 of record JAQMRL010000019.1, on the reverse strand, counting down.
TCATTTTTATTGAACATAAATTTATAATCTCTTTAAAAACTTTTCTAAGTACTCTCTTCCTGACTGAGAGGAGAGTACTTTGAAAAGATACTAAGAAACAGCACTTTTTTTGTATCCTCCCAACTGAGAGGAGAGTACTTAGAAACAGAGCTATTTTCTGTATCCTCCCAACGGAGAGGAGAGTACTAGAAACAGAGTTTTTTTTGTATCCTCCCGACTGAGAGGAGAGTACTCAGAAAATATACTTAGAAACAGAGCTATTTTTTGTATCCTCCCGACTAAGAGGAGAGTACTTAGAAAAGATACTTCGAAACAGAGCTATTTTTTGTATCCTCCCAACGGAGAGGAGAGTACTAGAAACAGAGCTTTTTTTGTATCCTCCCAACTGAGAGGAGAGTACTTAGAAAATATACTTAGAAACAGAGCTATTTTTTGTATCCTCCCGACTGAGAGGAGAGTACTCAGAAAATATACTTAGAAACAGAGCTATTTTTTGTATACTCCCGACTGAGAGGAGAGTACTTAGAAAAGATACTTCGAAACAGAGCTATTTTTTGTATCCTCCCAACGGAGAGGAGAGTACTAGAAACAGAGCTTTTTTTTGTATCCTCCCAACTGAGAGGAGAGTACTTAGAAAATATACTTAGAAACAGAGCTATTTTTTGTATCCTCCCGACTGAGAGGAGAGTACTTAGAAAAGATACTTAGAAACAGAGCTAGTTTTTGTATCCCCCAACTGAGAGGAGAGTACTTAGAAAAGATACTTAGAAATAGAGCTATTTCTTGTATCCTCTCGACAGAGAGGAGAGTTCTTTGAAAAGATACAAAGAAACAGAACTATTTTTTGTAGCTTTGGAACTAGCAGAATGAGTACAAATAATTTAACACTCCACCTGGCTGTCATGAGCAAATTTGCACTATATGAAACCCCTTGCATTCCACAATCTGTCACATATACTTAAATCAGGCTAACTTATTCAAAAAAATATTTTAATCATTTGAAACTTCTTCTTGACTTACCCTGAATACCTTTTTTATTAGATAACTATTTATCAATCAAGATGTATAGCCAACATTTTTACTACTACAATACGTTTTTTTAAAGTAGAAGAATATTTTGAAACAGTTAATACTTACAAACATATTTTCCAGAGATTTTTTTGCGAGCCAACAATTAAGAAATACTGGAATGAACATATTTCTTAATGGAGAATATACTAACTGTAAACAGAAACAAAAAACAAAACAGTTATAAATATTTTCAATTATTACACTGTAAAGATATTTGTTTATTTATTTTTTCCTACCCTATATGTTTATATAGGGCAAGAGAAATTGAAAAATCAGTGGCTCAACATCAGCAGAAACTTTTTCAAGTTAATAATGTTTTGTCACATACCTGGTGCAGACTAAACATAGAAGAGTTGCTAAACATAAACGTAAGTGTTGGGTCTAGGATAATTTTTGATTCAGAACCAACTTAGCAGAAGACAATTGTCTTCTAAACTAAATTGTCTAAAAACTATCTGGGCTGCGATGTGTGAGCTTTGATAGGGACTTGGCTGTGGAAAATGAAATAAATAAATTTCAAGCTATTTGTGTTACCATTAACAGGACACTGGGTAACAGAGCTAGAACAGAGACAGTAGTGAAGTTCTACAAGGTAATGGCAGCCTCAGTCCTTCTTTATGGAAGTGAGTCATGGGTTACCACAAAACGCCAATAAAGTAGGATCCAAGCAGCAGAAATGAGGTTTTTAAGAAGGGTGAAGGGCTGCTCGAGGCTGGATCTAATACATAACGAAGAAATTAGATCCGAGTTGGATGTATTTAGCATGAAGGAAAAAGTGGAGGAGTACCAGAATCAATGGAGGCAACATTTGGAACGGATGCCAGAGGAGAGAATACCTCGAAAAGTGACGGAATATGTTCCAGTTGGAAGAAGGGAGTTGGGAAGACCTCGAAGAAGATGGCAGTAGTCGAGATGTACGGGTTGCAATGTCTCGTGTTTCTGTAGACATGCAGGATGGTTTGTGAGTTCGGAACAGGCTTATGCCTAATCCTTGATAGTAATAATACGAAGAAGACAAAAAAATTCCTTGTTAGTATCATTAATTAATGTTATGGCAGTAGTCTAAATTTTATTTTTGAATGTTCAGATGTCGAAAAAGTTATTCAAGGAGGTTAAAATTTATTTACTTTTTGTATGTATTATAGTGGGAGACATGTAGTTATATTTTTTATGAATAAGTTTATGTAGGTAGTGATCTGTCATAGTCAGTTTTCAATTATAGAATGCTCTGAGGGGTAAATGTCACTTTCACGCCGCCACATTCTCATGAGTGTAGTGTGGTGGTAGGTTGTGATGTAAGCCCCGTTTACTTCACAGCCAGAACAAATAGCTATTTTCTCTGGTGAAGTCAACTAAATAGAGTACAGTCATTTTTTATTACAAATATGTCGTAAAAGGTGGACACTTTTATTGATAGAGTAGGTCTTAACACAGCCCACTTTTGAGTTTATCATATTTTTGTAACCTAACTGTATTTTTATCTTAAATCAATTTAACATTCTCTTTGTTTTTGTAATTATAAATAATAAAAAATCTGGTGTAAAATACTCACACAACTTTCTCTTGCCAATTCAAATAATTAACAATAAAACTAACATTAGTAATAAAACATTAGATATAAAAAAAACCTAACTTTAATAACATAACCTAATTTTAATCATGAGTGATAGACGCAAAATGAAAATCTACCTCAGTGTGGCTTAAAAATACGGATAATCACTCTTTCACGCTAAAATAGGCTCTGTAGAGAAAAATTCTCTAAATAAAAGTTGTAGATCTTTTAATTTCCTATAAATTTGATTATATACACTTTTGTCGTAAAATGCATTCTAAGGCCGAAATCTTAAAAAACATCGATTTTTCACACGTTTTCGTGAGAAAAAACAGAAAATTGCTAATTACTGCTAAACTAAGTGTTATACAAAAAATCTTTGAAATAAGAGTTGTAGGTTTTTAAATTTTCTACAACTCTAATTATATAAATTTTTACGCTAAAATTTATATTAAAGCCGTAATCTTAAAAAAAACAATGTTTTTACGTGAAAACAGCCTTACCAAGAATTTCAGCAAACATGGCGCCTACCCTATCTTGTAGAGAATAAAAAATTGAGTAAACCAGGTGATTTAAAAAAAAAATTGTAGGACCAGTTTTTGAGAAAATCGCAAAAAAGTGAAAAATTACACAAATAAACTACTACTTCCGGTTGACCGATTTTGATGAAAATGTTCGTGTTGGGTCCAGTAGTGGTATGTAACTTAAGTTTCAAGTTTCAAGTTCGTACAATGTTCAGTTCTTGAGATATTTTGTATATACACACACACACAGACACACACACAGAGACCAATCGCTAAAAACATGTTTTTTGGGTTCAGGGTGTCTGAAAACGTGTAGATCCGGTGAAAACTCGATTTCGAAAAATTGACATGAAAACAATACTTTCCTTCCTATATATTCATATAGGCAAGAGAAAGTAAAAATATAATCTATGTTTAATCATGAGTAAATAAAGTAAAATAAAAGACAATCTAATTTTAATCGTGAATGAATGACCCTAAATAAAAACAACCCCTTTAAAGGACTTATTGTTGTTGTTTAGGTCATCAGCTGAAAAGCTGGTTTGAACCTTTAGAGGTTTTACTAAGTAAAACGAGGAGTGAGGTGGTTTACATTTGCCTTCCTCACTGAGTGGAAAAGTATGCTTATCAGCATGCCGGGCCCTTTGAAAAGCACAAATTTTCCACTCTGCAAATGACACCTTCACTTCATTCCCCACAGAGTCTGGCTGTATAATGAAATTCATTACTTTTAGAGGAGATAACTCTGTTTAGTGTCTTTTCCACCTCTACCTCTTCTGTTCTTAAATGATTCAGTCATTTAATTGGCTGACCATGTAATAAGAAACAGAACTATTTATTTTAGGCCTGCAACGAACAGATTGAGCGTAATTAATTTGACACTCCACCTGTCTGTTATGGGCGCAATAAAAAATACAATCTACATTTAATCACGAGTAAATAAAGTAAAATAAAAGACATCTAATTTTAATCGTAAATGAATGACACTAAATAAAAACAACCCCTTTAAAGGACTTAAAAATATGGAAAAATCACTAGTTGACACTAACAAGGCTCTAGAAAAAATTCTTGAAATAAAAGTTATCGATTTTAAAAAAATTTTCTGCTCTGATTATATGTATTTTTGGTGTAAAAAGCACACTAAGGCTGCAAACTAAAAAAAATCTAAATTTTTTTACCGGTTTTGGTGGGCAAAATACAAAAAAAATCACTAATTGACACTAAACTAAGCGTTGTAGGAAAAAAACCGTTTGAAATAAAAGTTGTAGGGTTTTATTATAATTTACTACACCTTTAAAATTACATAGACTTTTCTCTAAAATCCATATTAAAGCTGCGATGCTAATAAACAATTTTTTTTACCACCAGAGCACTTACGCAAGCCCCCAAGAATTTTCAGCAGACATGGTGCTTACCGTATCTTGTTAAGCTTAGAAATTGAGAAGTAAATAGTAAATGAGCCGATTTTTCATCACCGATTTTGATGAAAATGTTCATGCTGGGTTTCCCTGTGGTTCCTAATCGAAGTACGTCAGTAATTAGTTACAGTTTACTGGTAGATGCTCTTGAAATAAATACACATGTTAACATAAAGTCCGTAGTACAGTTCTTGAATCAAATGTTATTAACAGTTAATGGAAAAAAGTGTCAGTACTTGCAGTTTAAAAATAAACATAACGTTAAAGAAAGTAGAGAAGTGGATGTATTTATTCATTATAATAGTTTAGAGCATGTAGAAACAATGAAGGTCCTAGGAGTATCTCTAGATAGATTTTTGTCTTGGGACTTCTATACCAATCAAGTTTGTTGTAAAATATCATCTGGGGTATTTGTAGTAAAACAAATAGCCAGATTAAATGATAAAAAATTACTAAAGGTAGCTTATCATGGCCTTGTTCTGTCTTATATCCATTATGGTATCTTAATATGGAGTAATTCTAGCATGGGTAATATGAATAGGGTTTTTAAAATTCAAAAGAAAGCTATTAGGTGTATGGTGGGAGCTAACCAGCTAACATCATGCAGGCCACTATTTAAGGAGCTTAAATTGCTTACAGTTCCCTCTCTCTACATTTTTGCAGTGATTATGTATGTTAGGCAAAATAATTTTATGCAGAATTTCAATGTTCACAATCATAACACGAGAAACAAAAATGATTATTATGTGGCTAATCACTCCACAAAATTGTTTGAACAAAAACCTACTTATACAGGGAGAAAATTCATGAATAAATTACCCCAATTTTTAAAATGTTGTGATAATTTGCATTCCTTTAAAAAAAATCTGAAAATTTACTTGATCGGTGAAACTTTTTACAGCGTACAAGAATTTCTTTCTTGATAGTAGTGATACATTGTGTGATTCTTATATGTATTTCAGGTGTTATATCTGACGACATTTTTTTTTTTTTTTGCGCCCTGGAGACACCAGGAGGAGTATAGGACATGTCGTCATAGGACATGTATAGGACATGTCCTATACTCCTCCTGGAGTCTCCAGGACGCAAAACAAAAAAAAAGTTTTCGAAGTTCAAAATTTAAACTTTGTATGATATTCCATTCTTGAGATATTCTGTGTTTAGGTCATAAGCCGAAAGGCTGGTTTGAACCTGTAGAGGTTTTACTGAGTAAAACGAGGAGTAAGGGTGTTTACAATTGCCTTCCTCACTGAATGGAAAAGTACACTTATCAGCATGCCGGGCCCTCTGAAAAGCACATATTTTCCACTCTGCAAATGACACCTTCACTTCATTCACCACAAAGTCTGGCTGTATAATGAAATTCATTACTTTCAGAGGAGATAACTCTGTTTAGTGTCTTTTACACCTCTACCTCTTCTGTTCTTAAATGATTCAGTCATTTAATTAGCTGACCATGTGACAAGAAACAGAACTATTTATTTTAGCCCTGCAACTAACAGATTGAGTGTAAATAGTTTGACACTCCACCTGTCTGTTATGGGCAATGAGATATTCTATTCACTCATATTGTGATAGTTTCATGAAAAGTGTTGCATTATTTCTGAGTGACCTTGTAGCAGCTGATTCAGTAACCGCTGTTTGTTTACTCAAAATATAAATGTCTTACGATGAACCAGGGCCGTTGAATAAAGATCCCTATTTAACGGCCCTGATTATGAACCGAGTATACCGTATTGTTTTGTTTGTACTATTGTGATTTGGCTTTCAATGTGTAAGGTGTGAGATATGTCTCAAACGTTTTAAATTTAGTTTGCCGATGACCCACCGGGTTTGTCTAGAGGTAAAGTCGTCGCCTCGAGTCAGCTGTTTAACAGCTGATTTTCAGAGACAAAGGTTCCTGGTTTAAATCCTAGTAAAATTAGTTACTTTTATATGGATTTGAATACCAGACAGTGGTTACTGGAGTACTTTGATGGTTGGGGTTCAATTAACCATACTCTCCTAGGAATGGTCGGCCTGGGTCTGTACTGTTCATTCCCAAGCTTTGTGCAGCTGAGAGGTATGCATTACGTCACTACTAATGTGAGAGATTGCGTTAGTAGTAGTAACGTTTTACTTGTATTATGTTTGTAGTAGTCAAGGGTACTATCCAAACTACATATATTCTATGTCACAGTCTACTGCGAATAGTGAAAACAACACCCATTTTTGTCACTGCACTAGGCAGCTTACTGTCTAGCGAATAGCAATGAGATGATTAGTACAGTGTAATGATGTAACAGCAGTCTGGTACTTTGTCTGTCCCCTTCATCCCGCAGCTGCTTAAAGCTCAGATTCATACAGTACAAGACTATACCTTATTTACATGTCATACACATCATCCTTTTTTTCTTTTTGCGCCCTGGAGACTCCAAGAGGAGTATAGGACATGTCGGATATAACATCTGAATCACACAATGTATCACTACTATCAAGAAAGAAATTCTTGTACGTTATAAAAAGTTTCACCGATCAAGTCATTTTTCAGATTTTTTTAAAGGAATTCAAATCCTCAGCATTTTAAAAATTGGGGTAATTTATTCATGAATTTTCTCCCTGCATAAATAGGTTTTTGTTCAATCAATTTTGTGGAGTGATTAGCCACATAATAATCATTTTTGTTTCTTGTGTTATGATTGTGAACATTGAAATTCTGTATAAAATTATTTTGCCTAACATACATAATCACCTCCTCAAAAATGTAGAGAGAGGGAACTGCAAGCAATTTAAGCTCCTTAAAAAGTGGCCTGCATGAAGTTAGCAGGTTAGCTCCCACCATACACCTAATAGCTTCCTTTTGAATTTTAAAAACCCTATTCATATTACCCATGCTAGAATTACCCCATACTAAGATACCATAACGAATATGAGACAGAATGGGCCATGATAAGCTGCCATTAGTAATATTTTATCATTTAATCTGGCAATTTGTTTTAGTGCAAATACCCCAGATGATATTTTACTACAAACTTGATTGGTATAGAAGTCCCAAGACAAAGATCTATCTAGAGATACTCCCAGGAACTTCACTGTTTCTACATGCTCTAAAATATTATTATGAATAAATACTTAATTTAGAACTTTATATAATTAAATAATTAATTTAGAACTTTAGATAAAGATAGTACACTAAATTTAGAACACCTAAATTGATAACAATTTAAAGTGCAAATTCTCTACGAATAAAGTATATTTTGCTTATTGTGTACAAAATTTATAAAATTACCCCTCTAATATAAACAAACCTTTTAAAATCATAAAATTCATGAAACATCGTTCAAAATTAATTAATAATGATTAGGTAAAATATAATTTATGAAACGAGGAATTTCAAAATGTTTTAATTTTGTTATCAAACACAAAATATTTACACGCCAGTGAATAAAAGTTTAATAAACAACGCTATGCTGCCAGTTCATTAATAATGTCAACAATTCTATGAGATTTAAATTTTTTTATTATTAAACATGAATAAAATGAAACGCTGTTACCTCATAATTTCTACAAAGCTTTATACTCATATTTTGGTGACAGATGATGTTTAAGAGTAAAATTTGTTGGAAATTTTTTCAAAATTATTCAAAATTAACTCCAGAGTACCTCAAGGAATGTTGTTGGGTCACTGTTGTATGTTCTTTTTACTTCAGATTTACAGACTACAGAAAATACAGTTTTAGCAAATTTTGCTGATGATACGACTGTACTGTGTACCGTTGTAAAGTACAATAATCATACTAACAATGGAAGATGTGTAATTCCTAATTAATGTTACTTCCAGAACGAGGGGTTAATGTCAAACAACACTATCAACAAAAACCTAATTTTTCAGGAGAGACATCACCATTTATTTATTATTTACCATTGTTGTTGGTGTTGTTGTTTAGGTCAACAGCCGGAAGGCTGGTTTGAACCTCTAGAGGTTGTACTGAGTAAAAGCGAGGAGTGAGGTGGTTTACAATTGCCTTCCTCACCAAGTTGAAAGAGTATGCTTATCAGCATGCCAGGCCCTCCGAAAAGCACCCACTTTCTACCCTGCAAATGACACTTTCTTCACTTCATTCATCATAGGGTCTTGCTTTATAGTGAAATTCACTACTCTCAAGTGAGATAACTCTGAGTAGTGTGTTTTTTCATCTCTACCTCTTTTGTTCTTAATTTAACACTCCATCTGCCTGTTATGGGCACATTTACCATTAACCCTTTCAATCCCAAATTTTCAAACTGTATACAAAAGAATATGTGTCCATTGTTTCAAACATTTTACTGATATTTAAGTGTAATAAAATCACTTTTAGACCTTTAACCCTTTTGATGGTCTGACAAAAAAGTGTGACATGTACGTCACATTAGGACTTGATGGTATGAAAGTTCCCACCAATAAGAATAAGTCAAATCATGTTCAGGCTTCGTAAACAAAACAATATTCTCTTACTTAGATTTATAGTAAAAAAAACTAAGTATGATTTTAATATTATTTAAGACTTCAAAAATTTTACAATAAAAAAATATTGGTAAAATGGATAAAATCACTATTTAGTAACAGTTTAAAAAATATACTTGTACATACATAAAATATATTCAAAGAAATGTTACTTTATTTTAGTAAATGAAACAAACTCCTGAAACCAAAATTAAAAAGAAATTTAAAAAGAAATTAATGGTTGCCTCCGTGGCGCAATGGTCAGCATACTACACTGCAAAGCGGAGGTCTCAGGTTCGAATCCTAGCTAGGGTACAGAAGATTATTGCACTTCACACCCAACATTCTTTAATCCCAAGTTGTCTCTAACATCTAAAATCTTGAAGTCTATTATTTCACTCCAATATGCCTTCTATCTCACACTGGGTTAGAAAGGGTTAAGAAATAAATTAAATTACACTAAATTTATAGTTGACTAGATGTATAAATAACTGAGATAATAGGAAGACAATCAGATTATAAGTAGTTTTTTCGCTCTCCTGAAAAATATTAAAAAAATAGGTTTTTGTAGATAGTGATGTTTGACATTAACCCCTTGAGAAATAAAGTAATACCCATTACTAGTTTATGGGAAAACTCCCATTGATAGAATTAATTACATTAGAATTATAGTTATCCCACCGGGTTGGTCTAGAGGTAAAGTCGTCGCCAAAATCAGCTGTTTAACAGCTGGTTTTCGGAGACGAAGGTTCCTGGTTCAAATCCTAGTAAAGTTAGTTACTTTTATACGGATTTGAATACTAGACAGTGGTTGCCGGTGTACTTTTATGGTTGGGTTTCAATTAACCATACTCTCTCAGGAATGGTCGGCCTGGGTCTGTACAAGACAACACCTCATTTACACGTCATACAAATCATCCTCATCTCATTGGGTCATGGGGTTGCTTATTATTCTCAATTGAACAGATTGCAACGTACACAAATTAGGAATAAAAAAAAAGAAACGAATTATAGTTAGAGAAAAAGTTGTAAATATAACCAATTGTCAATCATCTGATACGGGGTAATATTCATTAGGCGAGTGTATTTCCTCCTCTGTGTTTGTGAGCCTTTCTTTTACCTGCCAACTTACAGCCAATCATTGGGATGGTTCTCCTTCCCTTTGGCCCTCCAGGTTGGTTGAACAGTTGGTAGGAGAGGGAGGCTAGTCGACCATAGGTTACTTGGTTTGGATCCAGAAAATTAAAATCAGTTCCATTGGGACTTCAGATTGAAATAGTTGTTTATGAAGAAGAAGAAGAAGAAGGAGAAGGAGAAGGAGAAGGAGAAGGAGAAGGAGAAGGAGAAGGAGGAGGAGGAGAAGGAGAAGGAGAAGGAGAAAGAGAAGGAGAAGAAGAAAAAGAAGAAGAAGAAGAAGAAGAAGAAGAAGAAAGGGGAAACACTTTGTTTGAGGTAAATTCATCTCGTATAATATAGCCTACTATTATGGGTTTTTTAAGTTTTGGTTTTTATTAAAGTCGCGGCAGAAAAAGATTGGCTATATTTTAAATAGGTTAGGATAATTAAGGAGAAATTTGTTGGTAGTTTATTAAATATTTCATTATTTATTTATTCATTGAATAGAAATATTTATTTCATTAAATATTTAGTTAATGCAAAAAACATAGTTTTATTTATTTAATTTTCTCATGCTCTACTGCTAGCTTGAGCTGGTGTCCAACATATTTTTTTATTATCTTTTAAATCCATCTTAAAGAATTTGCCCACGGGTCTAGATTTAAGATGGTGCAAGTGGCTGTGGATGAAGATCCGACTGCAGTTTCATGGTATTTACAAGATTTTCTGATATCCTTACAAGAATGGATAAAGAAATGGAGGATTAAGGTGAATGAAACTATGTCAGTCCATGACATTCACTCTTTGTAGACAGAAATGCCCAACAGTAATACTGAATGATATTGGGGGGGGGGGGGGGGCTTCGGTCAGAAGATGACAAGTACCTAGGGTTTCATCCGGACTGCCAACTGACAGTCCGGAAGACAAAGGGACTTAAAAATGAGAAATAAAATTATTCCTGGTATTTTTATTCCACAACTCGTACAGTTACAGTACTGAACTGTAATATCTAAAAAGCTAACAATTAATTAAGTAAAAATAAAATAAATTTAGATTGCATAAAATAAATAAATAAAATAAAATAATAGTATACTTACAGTCGTTGCAAATGGCACTGTATTTACAATTTCTAAAATAAAATGAAAAGATAGAAGCTGTTGCCAAATGTTCCCCTGAAAAAGAAAAAAAATAGTAGAATTATTTAATCTTAAAAAAATATTTGTTTATTCAAAAATATTATTTGTTATTCTGATTTTGGGGGATGAAGGTTTCATGGTTCAAATCCTAGTAAAGGTAATTTTAATTTTGTACAGATTCGAATATTAGACAGTCGTTACCAGTGTACTTTGATGGTTGGGGTTCAATTAACCATACTCTCTTAGGAATGGTTGGCCTAAGTCTGTAGAAGAATAGTTTTCATTTACACATCATATACATCATCCTTATCTTATTGGGTCGTGGGGTTGCTTATTTTTTACTTTCTCTTGCCTATATGAATATATAGGAAGGAAAGTATTGTTTTCATGTCGATTTTTCGAAATCGAGTTTTCACCGGATCTATACGTTTTCAGACCCCCTGAACCCAAAAAACATGTTTTTAGCGATTGGTCTGTGTGTGTGTCTGTGTGTGTGAACAGAATATCTCAAGAACGGAACATCGTACGAACTTGAAACTTAAGTTACATACCACTACCGGACGCGACACGAACATTTTCATCAAAATCGGTCAACCGGAAGTAGTAGTTTATTCGTATAATTTTTCAGTTTTTTACGATTTTCTCAAAAACTGGTCCTACGATTTTTTTAAAAATCGCCTATTTTACTCAATTTTTTATTCTCTACAAAATAGGGTAGGCGCCATGTTTGCTGAAATTCTCGATGAGGCTGTTTTCACGTAAAAACGTTGTTTTTTTAAGATTACGGCTTTAATATAAATTTTAGCGCAAAAACTTATATAATAAAAGTTGTAGAGAATTTAAAAACCTACAACTTCTGTTTCAAACATTTTTTTGTATAACGCTTAGTTTAGCGGTAATTTGCGATTTTCTGTTTTTTTTCTCACGAAAACGTGAGAAAAATCGATTTTTTTAACATTTCGGTCTTAGTATGCATTTTACGACAAAAGTGTATATAATTAAATTTATAGAAAATTAAAAGATCTACAACTTTTGTTTAGAGCATTTTTCTCTACAGAGCCTAGTTTAGCGTGAAAGCGTGATTTTCCGTATTTTTAAGCCAAACTGAGTTCGATTGTCATTTTGAGTGTTTCACTCATGATTAAAATAAGGTTATGTTTATTGAGGTTAGTTTTTTGTTTATTTCTAATATTTTATTACTAATGTTAAATTATATTGTAAATTATTTGTATTGGCAAGAGAAAGTTGTGTGAGTGTTTCACGCCAGATTTTCATAATTATACAGATTGCAACGTACAAAAATTTGGGATTACAAAGAAATATATTTAAGAATGTACCCCGCAAAGGTAATTCACCAGCAGTTCTAATGCGCAGCAAGTTTTCTATGTCTAAAATCTAAATAACATCGCAAAATTAAAATCTTTTAGGAATTTCTATTTTATATAATGAATTTATATAATAATTTCACTAACCTTCTTTTTAAACTGCATCACCTTTATTTTTATTCTTACTTACATGTGTTTCGGTGGATCCACTATCATCAGAGTAAATAAAGAAATTGAAACTAAAAAAATATTTTTATCTCACTTATTTAAAATTTACAGAAGATGATACATCTTCAGTCATTTGTATAAAACTCTAAAATTTTTATACAAATGACTGAAGATGTAAATCTTCTGTAAATTTTAAATAAGTGAGATAACAATTTTTTTAGTTTCAATTTCTTTATTTACTCTGATGATAGTGGATCCACCGAAACACGTGTAAGTAAGAATAAAAATAAAGGTGACGCAGTTTAAAAAGAAGGTTAGTGAAATTATTATATAAATTCATTATATAAAATAGGAATAATTTCAAACTGCAGGATGCATTATAAAGATTTGCTTTTAGGAATCTATTAAATGAATAGTAGATTCAAAAATTATTTAATAAAAAAATATTTAAATTTAAATTGTGAAAAATATAGAATTGAAAATATTAAAAAAAATTATTTTTCAGAACTCCCACACTCCCCTACACCCTGCCATGCCTCCCACAGAGCAGCGCGTGCAGCCACGTGTGGAAGTCTGTCAGCAAAGTAGAATGGCATACAGCCTTTATACTGATAATATTTTATTGAATGATATAATTCTGCATTTTATATTGATTTATAATTGTATTCTTCTTTATCAGGGTCATTTACTATCATTATTACTATTTTCAATATTATAAAACCATTTATCCAAAGACATTATACGAGACGAAGACAGAACGAAAAACGAACACAGACATTATAACATTTACATGCAATGGACTTGAACATAGAAAAATACATTAACACATTTGTGTTTAGGTCATCAGGCCAAAGGCTGGTTTGAACCTCTAGAGGCTTTATTAAAGTAAAATGAAGAGTGAAGTGGTTTACAATTGAGTAGCCTAGTTTCAAAACCAGCCACATCCATTTTGTAAAATTTTTCAGCAAAGGAAAAAGTGATAGCACTACCAGTTTCACAGCTAATATTTTGTTTTACACTAAATGTTCTTTAAGCAATATCAATTTACGTGGTGCAAATTCCATTTTTACAACTATTCATATTTAAGAGAAAATTGAAATTTTTATCTAGATGTGATTGGTTTTGAAGCAAAATTTGGGACTTCGCTGGTTTTGAAACAAAAACAGTGAATTTTTGACCAAAATTTAATACAATTTAATTTTTTTAAATATCTGATTACAACAAACTGAACAAAAAAGTAAAAAAATATTAATCTTCAAAATATTTATTACCAACATACTCGTAAAATAAAAAAATAAAATTACATTTTTTAAAAGATCTTCTACTCAGGAAACGTTTCCATTTTTCTAATTATTTTAAATGTAATTATTAATTTTATATGAATAAACAATAACTCCAATTATTTTAAATGTCATTAATTCATTCCTTCACAATAATTGCACACTCATAACCTCAAAGCAAACTAATTTTTTTATTTTTATTGTTTACCGTCTGACTGTTCTGCAATTACTGCTAATGCAGACAGTGAAGGATGAAATGATTTTTTGAAATGTATGAAAATATGCAGTGCCTGAATGGGATTCGAACCCAAGACCGCAAGATGAGAGGCGAGCACGTTACTAACTACACCAATGCGACCGGCAAAGCAAACTAATAAACATAACATTAAGCAAAGCTGCTAGTGGCCAATGCTGTAACTAAATGGATGTGGCTGATTTTGAAACAAAACAAAATATTCTGTCAGTTTTCTGGTGATATAGCTGCTTATGGAATAAATTTCTCATCTTACTGCATGCGTTAACTGTTCAACTTTGTAAATTACACTATAAAATGGAAATCAAAAATTTTTGAATGTGGCTGGTTTTGAAACTTGGCTACTCAATTACCTTCCTCACTGAGGGGAAAGTATGGTTATCAGCATGCCAGGCTCTGAATCCTGAATCCTGAATCCTGGTTGAGAGGGCTAAGAAGCCCTATGATGGCGACATCGTGTTAAGGAACACCTGGTCGCTCGGGGAACAATATAACAGAATAATTGCAACCTCAAGAAATTTAGGGGGAATTTTATAGTTTAAATAGGAAATAGGATTCTGGTTCGTGGGACATTGGAACTGGGACTTGAAAGGAGGTAATTTATTTTTAGAAGTTATTTGTGGAAAATTTAAATTAAGGGACAAGTGGGTTTAAGAGCGGCTCTTTTATTTTATTTTATTTTTCAGTGGCCTTTTTTCAGTTTTGTGGGAGGCCTATTATTTTGGTGAGGGGAAGGCATGCATTTTACTGAACGTGGACTAAAGGTATAATTTAAGGTAGGGGTTAGTTTATGATTTCAGGGGAGACGGAAAGGGTAGAGTTTGGCATAATCACCGGCCTTTTTATCTTCTGAGTGTTTATTAATTTAAAATGGCGGCTCTTTTCACCGTAGTGGAGTGATTATGCATAGGAACATGGGGACAACTACCAACTGGGGGGAGTGAGTCATACAAGTAGGAGGGGCATGGGCAAATAAGAGGAATACAGGGCAGAATAAAAATGTGGCAACCCTAAATTTTGTTAAGTGGGTCATTCTAAAATTTAGATAAAGTCGTGGAATGGTAATGGGATAGAGACTTCAGGTGGGTGTAGGCGTCGGTACAAGTCCTGAATGATCTGGGGTCCGTCAGTTTTCCCAGCGTCGTGTAGCCGTTTCGAGGTATTGTAAATAAAGTCCTCCATAGAAGGGAAGAGAAGGTGTTCGTGTATGATGCGATTGGATATAAGATAGTGGAACTGTGTGATGCACCGGAGGACTTTGTTCTGGTATGCTGAAGTACGTCTTTTGTTGGACTTGGAGAGAAAGGGCCACCATACCGGTGACCCGTACAAAAGGAAAGGACGTAGGATAGAGGAGTACATCAGAAGTTTCAGTTTTGAGGAGTATGCAGGAGAGAGGAACAAAGGGATGAGTAAAGCGAACAAGGCCCTACCCTTGCTAAGCTTGCTGTCAATGTGCTGTCGAAGTGTCAATCGTTTATCTAGGTCAACCCCTAGATATTTCACGCTGTTCTGCCATGGGAGGAGTTCCCCTTCCAATCGTAGAGGCGGAGGAACATTGCGTTTTAGTGTAAAGTGGATTGCTTCGCATTTTGTGGGGTTAAGTGATAGTCTCCAGACACGACACCAGCTAGTGATGTCTAGAAGCTGAGTTTGAAGCGCGCGGCAATTGAGGCGGAGGCATCTGCCGTGACGGTACAGAATAGCATCATCGGCAAACAGTCCGAATTGGATTGAATCACGGACAGGAAAATCGAAGGTGTACATAAGATAGAGGATGGGCCCAAGGACCGAGCCCTGAGGTACACCCGCAGACGAAGGGGTGAGTGGGGACATGGCCACGTGGAACTGAGGAATAGTGACAGAGACTTGGAATTGTCTTCCAGTAAGATAGGAATGGAGTAATCGGACAGTTGAGGGGGGAAAGAATTGTGCCAGTTTGTAAAGGAGGCCCATATGCCAGACGCGGTCAAATGCAGCCCGAAAATCAAGCAGTACAGCCGTCGTGTCACAGTAAGAATTTCTGGCATCCACAAGTGCCGTGACGATGCGGAGGAGTTGGGTAGTTGTGGAGTGTCCTTGACGAAAACCAAATTGCTCGGGGGGAAGAACAGATTCAACAACAGGTCGCAGGCGTGGGAGAAGAAGCCTTTCGAATAATTTTGACAGGATCGGCAAAAGGGAAATTGGTCTATAACTTTCGGGATCAGTTGGACGTTTGTGGGGTTTCAGAATAGTAATGACTTTGGAAACCTTCCACGAAGAGGGGAAATGTTGCAGCGCCAACACTGCATTGAAAATTGTCAAAAGATGAAGCTTTAGATCTGGCGGGGAATTCAGGATGGCGTATCCAGAGACATTATCAGGACCAGGGGCCTTACGCGGATTAATCGAGGAAATTACAGAGGTGACATCATCCTCCGTGAAGGGCTGTAAGTTACAGGGCGTAGGGTCAGAGAGCGTTGAGTTGACTTCATCATGAATGAGTTCATCCTGGTCATGATGAACGGGCGGAGGGGCAACAAAATGTCGTTCAAAATGCGAAGCGAAAGTGTCAGCAATCGCCTGCGGAGAATATGTCAAACCATTAGGTGTCATCAGAGGATGCGACTTCCTCTGGGTCGACAACAAACGACGTGTAGCCTCCCATGGTCTTCCGTCATCCGCTACTCGATGAAGGTAGTCCTCCCACTTACTACACCGGTGACCATCGAGTAGCAGTTTACACCTAGCAGCGGCACCGTTGAACAGATCCCGATGATGTGGATCTCTGGTGCGCTGCCAGAGCCTTCGAAAGCGACGCCTATCGGCGATTGCTGCTTTGATAGGAGCTGGAAGTGATGACCTAGTGCGAGGCGGGCGTGGGTGCGAGTTCTGGGCAATGGAATCGGAAAGTATCGAAGTGAGGGAATCAAGATGGGACTCGAGCTCAGTTACAGTGGTAATAGTAGGGGGTTCAGGTGGAATTAGGGAGGCAACTGAGTCATAAAAGGAACGCCAGCAGACCTTCAGAGAAGGAGGCGGGACAGGGATACGAGCAGTCGAGGACGTGAAAGTAAACAGAACTGGATAGTGATCAGAATTCAATTCAGGTAATACATCGATGTCTGGGACGGAGGCAAGATCAAGAGAAATAGCGTAATCAAGGATATCAGGAAGTTGATAGGTGTATGGGGGCACCCTTGTCGGGGTATCAGGAACATGGAGCGCTAACGACAAAGGAGACTGCTCGAGGAAGGACAGGAGTTCAGTACCAGCAATGTTCGTTGTTCGGCAGCCGAGGTCCGTGTGTTTGCTGTTCCAATCGCCAGCTGCAAACACAGGTTGACGTTGGTCGAAGAGCATAGCAAGGGCTGCGGGGTGGAAATGGGCAGCAGATGGGGGGCGGTAAACTGAAATGAAAGTAACCAGACGTGAGAAGAGAGGCACCGTAACAGCGACATGTTCAATCGAAGGAATATGGGTCACGTCAAGGAAGTTATGAACATGTCTCTTATGTATCAGAACAGCTACCCCTCCTGCCGGGACCACAGCGCCAGGTCGATCGGCACGATACACAATGTAGGGGGATAGGCGAAAGCGAGTAGTAGGTAAAAATTTAGTTTCCTGTAGAAGAGCAACGTCAACATCGTAATCTGTTAGTACTCGTAATAGGTCGTTTCGTTGGCGAAGGATGCCATTACCATTCCATGACATAATGCGAAAACGCATTACAAAAGGAGGGAGGTCAGAGATGAGATAAGGATAGTGATAGCTTCAGAGGCGGAGCTAATAGATGTTAGTTGAGGAAGAACATTAGCCACCCAAGCTAGGAACTTAGGGGAGGTTAGGAACTGGACGATCGTAGAAAAATCGAATGCAGTGCTGTCCTTAGGAGGGACTTTTTTAGCCGGGAGTGGCGGAAACTCCCTTTCGGAGAAGACCGGCTTGGATGGCTGTGAGTGGTGGGACCACTCAGAAGTCGGAAACTGGTTCTTGGTGGTGGCCCTGTGCACAGGAGCCTTCTTTATGATTGTTTTGTTATAGCTCCTCTGAGTAGGAGGGGAAGAAGAGGAAGAGGGTTGTGATTGTGTCACCTGGGACTTGGCGGTAGACGGAGCTGATGAGGAAGCGGCCGTCGACTGGACGGCAGCCTTGCGCCTCTCGGCAAGAAGCCGGACATGTAATGGGCACCCCCGATAGCTAGCAGGGTGCTGGCCATTACAGTTGCAGCAGCGAGGCTGTTCAATTAACTTGCCTTCACACTGAGCTGCGTCGTGCTTACCGCCGCACTTGACGCACCTTAACTCATGGTTACAATTAACCGATGAGTGGCCATAACGCTGGCACTTAAAACATTGTGGCAGACCCGGCCGTGGGCGGAAGGCCTCCACGGTCACTTCAATGTTGAAGATCGAATCGATCTTGTAAATGTCCTCGAAGCGAGGTGACTTGCGCAACTTGATAAGGAACACATTGATTGGCCTGCCAGCTCGGCCAGTTATATTCTGGCAGTGGCTCACCTCGAAGCCACGCTCAGCGAGGAACATCTTAACCTCTTCGGGTTGAAACGAAGAGTGCAACCCTTTGATTGCCACTTTGACCTCATCAGGCTCGGTTGTATAGTAAGTGTGGAAGTTAATGCCCTCCGAAAGGAGGACAGCCTTGCACTTTTGGAAGTCATCGATATTCTTTGTAAATAAGGAGTAAGAATTGCCACGTGTCGTGACCTTGAATGACTCCGTGAGCTGACTGCTCAGTTGACTGCCAGGCTCTCTGAAAAGCATCTTCTTTCCACCTTGCAATTGACACCTTCACTTCATTCCTCACAGGGTCTGGGTGTATAATGAAATTCATTACTCTCAGAGGAGATAACTGTGACTAGTGTCTTTTACACCTCTACCTCTTCTGTTCTTAAATGATTCAGTCATATAATTGGCTGATCATGTGACAAGAAACACAACTATTTTATGTAGCCCTGAAAGTAACAGATTGAGTTTAAATAATTTAACACTCCATGTACTTGTTATGGGCATTACGGACACATTACGGAATAAATATCCAATATATAAAACTCTAGTGTCACAGTGTTAGTTGCCATATTCCTCCAAAACGGCTTAAACGATTTTGATGAAATTTTATATGTAGGCCTACACTTGGTAGGTCTGAGAATAGGTTTTTATCTATTTTTTTATACCCCTAAGTGATATGGGTGGTCCACCCCCAAAATTTTTTTTTATTTTTTGGACAAAATTTGTATTTTTTATTTTTTTATAATGTGGCTTTAAAACATACATACACTCCTAAATTTTCACCCTTCTACCACCAACCCCTATTTTTTATAGCATAATATTAGTAATTTAATAATTTTCTACTCTCGGCGGTCGATAAATGATCAGTTGTCACTCGATCAGTTATTCCCGCCAGGCGTCTACCGGTGTCACTCTCACTTCGTAAACAGCACAGAGTAGGGATGATAACGAAGCAAGTCTCCGGTCTTTCTCACTCAATAAGATTTTTCTCACTCCCTATACTGTTTTTGGCCATTATTATTGTTTTAGCATCGATCGTAGTAGTGACGTTTACAAATTTATCATTTTATGACCCTGTCATAAGTTTTTTTTACATCTGACTGTTCTGCAATTTCTGCTAATACAGCCAATGGAAAATGATGGTAATGAAAATGAGTGATGAAAAATGCCAGACCAGACCAGGAATCGAACCGGTACCCCGGTGTAGAAAACACTTGCGCTAACCACTACGCTAACGGGCCTTAGATAAAATAAATTTCATATATTCCATAAAAACATGTTTTCTGTTCTTGGGCGTAGCAACGCGCGCTGGGTACCGCTAGTTTATATATATATATATATATATTGTAATGTTTCTGTTCAAAGAAGTACGTATTAATAAAACGGTTAATTTTTCCATTACATTGCATTTTTATCGATTTCCGATTAATCAGGATTTTTGATTTTTGGATCATTTCCGATACCAATTAGGCCTAGTAGTACTGTAGTTAAAAAAACAATAATTTTCATCATGAATTTAGATATAAGAGTAAAATAAACAGTTCTTTTAATATGAAAGCGGATGGATAAATAAACAAACAATATGGATTAGATATTTAGTAAATAATAATATAACGATTATTTTATTTAAATGAATAATAAATAAGTAAACTGTGAAATAAATCAGTAAACAAAATAACAGATTTATATTTCTAAAAGTAAACAATTGTTTCCGACAATAAACCAGTGCATCAAAGTTCTTTTGACGATGAAAATAACACGAATAGTAACAGCTATAATCGTATGCAACATTAATCCGTGCATTTAATAATTGTCTATATCATAGATGTTGTAAAACCATGTTAAACTAAAGATGTGTTGTAGAAATGGAATGAACGTGCCAGTGCCAGGGTAGCATGTGAAATAATCCGGTGTTATATAGGGGGTGGAGAGGGGGATGGTTGTGCTGTAGTGTTAGGGGATTATCAACGGGATTTGGTGATTTAGGTGACCGAACAACACCCACATTATTCATGTCAAAAGGGTCTAACAAACCCTTTAACACTTTAGGATCATATAACTTGTATAACAATTGTAATTATAATGTTGTATTTATTATTATTATTATTATTATTATTATTATTATTATTATTATTATTATTATTATTATTATGAATGTATTATTAGGATGTACATCTGGAAGAAAATTTGATGGCTATGAGGATGCCCTCTCATTCTACGGGCTTCAGAGTCTGAGCACGCGACGTAGAGTAGTGGAAGTTCTTTACATTTACAACATTCTGCATTCACGAGTTGAAGTTCCGGATATCTCGAAGATTTTTCTGAGGGTGCCTGGCACAGCTTTAAGAAGTTTTAGGCTGTTTACTGGAGCCACAAAAAGTAAAATAGCTCCAATCAATAGATGTATAGCTACAGCCAATGAAATAAATGGAGAGGTAGATCTGTTTCACAGAGATAGTAAAATTAAAGAAAAACTGTACAGGATACTGTGAAGGAAGGCTGTAATACTGCGTGATCTTTATGTTATTTTATGTTATTTGTGTCTATGTGGTGTATGTTAAGCTCGACGGCTTACTGTTTTTTAGTGAAGAAAGAATGACTACGTTAAGTTGCAATGGTGCGGTATAATGAGGTGATATTCTATTGCTGTTCTACTGTACCACCTCGCATCCTTACGACCAGCCATAGTAGTGGGTGGAGACAGCGGGGTGTAGGGGAGTTTGGGAGCCCCCCAAAAAAAAAAAAAAATTATTATTATACACGTTGTAGACCCTTATGTATCACGTGAAGCTTCTACGGTTCTTCCTGCGGGTTCTCCATGACATCTACATCTTCTCACTCATGGCTCTCTTCCTCTCCTCTGTCCACGTAGTGCCGGTCTTCTTGGCTCTGATCTCTGGCTGCCCTTCCCACTTGTCTATTCTTTTTCTATACGTATTGCGGTCTGTCGCGTCTTTAGAAGTGAGTTGAGCATTGTCAAGGTCTCTTCTTACTTGTTCGGCCCATGTCATGCCTTTAAGATTTTCTGTAGCAACAAGAATCTGGTGGGTAAGTCTGTGTTCAGGAAGTCGTTGTATGTGTCCATAGAATTTAAGTCGTCTTTTTCTAATGTCTGTTTAAATGTTTGAAATTTTCTCTGTGGTTCTGTTTTATGTTCTTCTTTTTTCAGGTTTTGTAGCAGAGTCTTATTGTGAAGTGACAATGTTTCTGCTGCGTATAGCATCTCGGGTTTGAGGACTGAGTTGTAGTGTCTGATTTTTGCATGTGTGGAAATGCAATTTTTGTTATTAAGTTTGTGTGTTCGTCCGTAAGCCCTCTTCAGTTTCTGTGTTCGAGTTTCCTGTGACTTTTTCTCCAGTCCACTAGGTTCTAAAATTTCTCCCAGGTATTTGAAATGCGATACCTTCTTTATTTGCCCGTATTTAGTATAGAGTGGTCTGCGTGTTCAATACAGTACACATGAATTCAGTTTTTTTAAAGGAGATTTGCAGACCAAACTTCTCAGCGCATTCTTTGAGAGTTTCAATCTGCTGTATTGCATTATCTTCAGTATCTGTCAGTATTGCAAGGTCATCGGCAAATGCTAGACAGATGACTTCAACTTTTCTTCCAATCTTCACTGGTTTCCATTGGCCCTTTTTTCTCAGTTCTTTTTCCCCACTCCCTAACGACCTTGTCCAATATGACATTAAATAATAATGGGGAGAGACCATCACCTTGTCTCACTCCTGTTCTGATCTCAAAGCTTTCTGATATTTCACCCATGAATTTGACTTTGGAAGTTGTATTGACGAGTGTCTCTTCAATGAGTTTACATGTTTCATATCGAGTCAAAGTTCTATTGGCGTATTGAAAAGGGATTTCAACAGATTCATATGCCTTCTTGAAGTCAACAAATGTGCATATGGTGTGTTTGTGTCTAAGAGCTCTGTATTTCAATGTTGTTTTTAGATTGAATATCTGTTGAGGGCACGAGCGGTTAGGTCTGAAGCCCGCTTGATACTCTCCAATCTTGTGCTAGAGCACAGGAACAACTAGAGTTGTTCCTGTGTCCTCTGTAGTAGGCATGCAGAGAGGATCTTATAAGTGACTGGTATACTGTTCGCCAACTACGGCGGCATGTAGGGAGGGTAGCGGGACAGAGAGAGAATGTGTTGCGTCCGCCGTTCCCCTCTACTCATTTCAATCAGTGCACGGTGTTCAAGCACAATAGTGACAATACGCGGTACGGTAGGGCACTCTGCCGGCCAGTTTCGTTCACTACACTCTAACAAGCTCATTTTTCATCAAAAAATTCTGAAAAAATTACTTTCGCTTCCTAATGAATCATATTTTATTACACTATAAATGTTATTATTATACTCTGATATTTATATAATATACGCTCGTACAAAGTCAGACGTTTAAATCTCATCGCATTTTTTTGCTTATCACGTAGGCTAATAAAACTTCTTTTCCAGGATTACATAATATGCGTTTTATTATTTTGTTATTAAATATAAAATTTTATCTGTAATTTGATGTATGTAGGGCAGAAAGAGAAATAATAAACGAGCTTGAAAAAAATCACTTTTTGAAGGGAAGTCAAAGATAGATCATCATGTCTGGTGTCTCCTTCCTGAATCAAGCTGAATCAATTTTTGTAGTTGAGAATTTTATACCAATCATACGTCAAATTTAGAAATCAAATACACACGCATAATATCAGTTGTATGAAATTTTAATAAAAAGAACCGCATATAATAAATATAACAGAATGAGGTTATGACGTACCTCTCTTTCGGGCCTGTCAAAACTTATGGTTGGTACAGGATTTAGAAAAAAACTTATTGCCTATTACCGTAAAATGAATCGCAAACTTTTCCCCGTATTTTTTGCGCGCGTAACGAATTTCAACGGCGTGCGGCTTTCGAAAGCGACACAAATGTCAAAACGATTACCGCATGAACAGAACACAATGAGTAGTGAGTACTACTTTAGAGGCAGCCTGTATCAGGCTACGACGCTGTGGTGGGGGAGCTACTTACTGCGCATGTGTAGCCCGCATGTCACCGTAGTTGGTTATATTTTTAACAGTGAAATGCCTCGGTAGTTATTAACGTCAGAACGGTCTCCTTTCTTGTGCAGTGGGTGGATAAGTGCGCACTTCCAGTCGAGAGGTAATTTCCTGTTATCCAAACCTCTCTGATGATTCTTGTGAGCTCATCAAGTGTTGATTATATTATAAATTATTGCATGTTAACGCACTCTATAATCGATGTGTTCAGCACGAGATGCAGAATGAGAGTGAATTATTGTGGCTCTTATACGCATGCGCGCGTAATGTTTATCAGGTACGATCTGACAACGCTGGCAAATGTTCTGATTGGTCTAAACGTGTGGAACAGAAAGCACAGCTCATCAACCGTGAAAAAATTTTTTTCTAAAGAAATGAACCTTCAACTACGAAAAATGTTTTTAACGTTTTCAAAACCGACAATATATTTAACGTTGATTAATTTCATGCATAATCTTTTCTACCATTCTTGTACTTTGTTTAAGTATTCCTTTAGGTGTTCTGTTGGCATAATATATTTATAGTAGTTAAACAAATTGAAATACATTAGATCTATCACGATATTACTTAGTGAAGATCATATCAAACCAATAATATTGTTGATCATATTGGGTTAAGTAACGTGGAACAATATCAGACGAACTCACAGAGCTAATACCGTTGCATTATACTATATGTCATCTGTTAATTAAACAGTGTATTTATTTATGATAGAACATGTCGATAAATAAAATGATAAAAGCGTCAGCATTAGAATGACAACTTATCCATTTATGCTATTCGGATGAACAACACATAACTAGGTCGGTACGATTTACTCTCCAACTAAATTTCATGAATAATCAAACGACTCGTCATTATTTCAACATGTTAATTAATGAAAGCTTTAATGGTTGTCATAAATTAGGCAACAGATACACAATTTTCCAATTATCTATTTACTTGACTGTAATAATCACAGTTATGATTGGTCTAGAATCCTCAAATAAATCTCTTACAAATCCCTCCGACAAATCAACGAGTATTTGCTGACATTTGAAAAAAAACTGGTGTGAAACACTCATACAACTTACTCTTGCCAATGCAAATAATGAAATTATTTTTTTGTAGCGTACATGAAAATATGCCGTGCCTGAATGGGATTCGAACCCAAGATCGCATGATGAGAGGCGAGCACGTTTCATAATTTCATCCATCACCGTCTGCATTAGCAGTAATTGCAGAAAAGTCGGACGTTAAACCCAAAAAAAACAAATTCAAATAATGACCAACATAACCTAACATTAGTAATAAAACATTACAAATAAACAAAAAACTAACCTCAAAAAACATAACCTTATTTCAATAATGAGTGAAAGTCGCAAAATGAAAATCGACCTCAGTTGGGCTTAAAAATACGGAAAATCATTCTATCACGCTAAACTAGGCTCTGTAAAGAAAAATGCTCTAAATAAAAGATGCAGATCTTTTAATTTTCTATAAATTTGATAATATATACACTTTTGTCGTAAAATCATACGAAGGCCGAAATTTTACAAAAATCGATTTTTCACACGTTTTCGTGAGAAAAAGAAAACGGAAAATCGCTAATTACCGCTAAACTAAGCGTTATACAAAAAAATGTAGGAAATAAAAGTTGTAGGATTTTAAATTCTATACATTTTTTATTATACAAATTTTTGCGCTAAAATGCATAGGTATTAAAGCCGTAATCTTAAAAAAACTATGTTTTTACGTGAAAACAGCCTCACCAAGAATTTCAGCAAACATGGCGCCAAACCTATCTTGTAGAGCATAAAAAATTTAGCAAACCAGGCGATTTTTAAAAAAATCGTAGGACCAATTTTAGTGAAAATCGCAAAATAGTGTAAAATTATATGAATAAACTACTACTTCCGGTTGACCGACTTTGATGAAAATGTTTGTGTCGGGTCCGGTAGTGGTATGTAACTTAAGTTTCAAGTTTGAAGTTTGTACAATGTTCCGTTCTTGAGATATTCTGTTCACACACACTCACGATGACACACACACACACACACACACACACATACACACACACACACACACACACACACACACACACACACACACACACACACACGCACGCACGCACGCGCACACACAGACTCAGACCAATCGCTAAAAACTTGTTTTTTTGGGTTCAGGGGGTTTGAAAACATTTAGATCCGGTGAAAAATGGACGTGAAAACAATACTTCCTTCCTTTATAATGATACAGGCAAGAGAAAGTAAAATCTACAAATGGTATGGCAAACCGTACTACATTTTTACTTTCTCTGCCCAATAGGAAGGAAAGTAGGTAGGGCCTATTGTTTTCATATCGATTTTCCGAAATCGAGTTTTCACCGAATGTTCACATTTTGAGACCCCCTGAACCCAAAAAAACAAGATTTTAATGTGTGTGTGTTAGTGCGCGCGCATGTGTGCAAAATATCACAAGAACGAAACATTGTACGAAGTTGAAACTTAAGTTACGTACTACTAGAGGACCCAACACGAACATTTTCATCAAAATTGGTCAACCCGAAGTAGTCGTTTAAATATTCGTGTAGTTTTTTTACTTGTTTGCGAATTTCTAAAAACCGGCTACTACGATTTTTTTTTAAAAATCGCATCATTAACCTAAATTTTTAATGTTAAACATAATAGAGTAGGTGTCATACATCTGCTGAAATTATTGGAAAGGCAATAAGAAGTAATAGAAAAGTATTTTTTCGTAGAAATTTTTTTTTTAAGATTCCGGCGTTAATATGCATTTTAGGGCAAAAGTGTATGTAATAAAAGTTGTAGAACATTTAAAAACCTACAACTTTTATTCCAAATATTTCTTTGTATAACGCTTAAGTTACCAGTAATTAGTGATATTCTACTTGTTTCACGAAAATCTGTAAAAAATGGATTTTTACTTTCTCTTGCCTATATGAATATATAGGAAGGAAAGTATTGTTTTCATGTCGATTTTAAGAAATCGAGTTTTTACCGGATCTATACGTTTTCAGACCCCCTGAACCCAAAAAACATGTTTTTAGCGATTGGTCTGTGCGTGTGTCTGTGTGTGTGTGTGTGTGTGTGCGCGCGCGCGCGCGTGTGTGTGTGTGTGCGCGCGCGTGTGCGTGTGTGTGTGTGTGTGCGCGTGTGTGTGTGCGCGTGTGTGTGTGTGTGTGTGAACAGAATATCTCAAGAACGGAACATCGTACGAACTTGAAACTTAAGTTAAGTACCACTACCGGACTCGACACGAACATTTTCATCAAAATCGGTCAACCGAAAGTGGTAGTTTATTCGTGTAATTTTTCACTTTTTTGCGATTTTCTCAAAAACTGGTCCTACGATTTTTTTTAAAATCGCCTGGTTTACTCAATTTTTTATTCTCTACAAGATAGGGTAGGCGTCATGTTTGCTGAAATTCTGGGTGAGGCTGTTTTCACGTAAAAACGTTGTTTTTTTTAAGATTACAGCTTTAATATGCATTTTAGCGCAAAACTTTATATAATAAAAGTTGTAGAGAATTGAAAATTCTACAACTTTTATTTCAAACAACTTTTTGTACAACGCTTAGTTTAGCGGTAATTTGCGATTTTATGTTTTTTTTCTCACGAAAATGTGTGAAAAATTGATTTTTTTAAGATTTCGGCCTTAGTATGCATTTTACGACAAAAGTGTATATAATTAAATTTATAGAAAATTAAAAGATCTACAACTTTTATTTAAAGCATTTTTCTCTACAGAGCCTAGTTTAGAGAGAAAGAGTGATTTTCCGTATTTCTAAGCCAAACTGAGGTTGATTTTCATTTTGCATCATTCACTCATGATTAAAATAAGGTTATGTTTTTGAGGTTAGTTTTTTGTTTATTTCTAATATTTTATTATTAATGTTAGGTTTATTGTTAAATATTTGCATTGGCAAGAGAAAGTTGTGTGAGTGTTTCACTCCAGATTTTTTTTAAAGATTTCGGCATTAGTACTGTGCGTTTTACGACAAAAGTGAATGTACTATAATAAAATTTATAAGAAATTTAAAGATCTACAACTTTTATTTCAAGCATTTTCTTTGAAAGAGTATAGTTTAACGTCAATTTGTGATTCCCTGCATTTAGTAGACTACCTTAAAGACATTCAGCGCTAGAGGCTCGCCTAGCGGGTCATGGGTAGGCGTTAACGCCAGGCTGCCGTCTCACATAGCGGGTTCTGTTTTTTTATCATTTTTGTAATTCTGGAGGGACACCGCCTGTTGGATATCAGTTTGTTACTATTATATAGCCCTCAGAAAGGTCTTTTACTTTCTCTTGCCTATATGAATATAAAGGAAGGAAAGTATTGTTTTCATGTCGATTTTCGAAATCGAGTTTTCACCGGATCTACTCGTTTTCAGACCCCCTGAACCCAAAAAACATGTTTTTAGCAATTGGTCTGTGTGTGTGTGTGTGTGTGTGTGTGTGTGTGTGTATACAAAATACCTCAAGAACCGAACATCGTACGAACTTGAAACTTAAGTTACATACCACTACCGGACCCGACACGAACATTTTCATTAAAATCGGTCAACCGGAAGTAGTAGTTTAATCGTGTAATTTTTCACTTTTTTGCAATTTCCTCAAAAACTGGTCCTACAATTTTTTTAAAAATCGCCTGGTTTACTCAATTTTTTATTCTCTACAAGATAGGGTAGGCGCCATGTTTGCTGAAATTCTTAGTGAGGCTGTTTTTACGTAAAAAAAAGGTTTTTTAAGATTACGGCTTCAATATGTATTATAGCGCAAAAATTTATTCAATAAAAAATGTAGAGAATTGAAAATCCTACAACGTTTATTTCAAACATTTTTTTGTATAACCCTTAGTTTAGCGGTAATTAGCAATATTCTGTTTTTTTCTCACGAAAACGTGTGAAAAATCGATTTTTTTTTAAAAAATTTCGGCCTTAGTAGACTATGCATTTTATGACAAAAGTGTATATAATTGAATTTATAGAAAATTAAAAGATCTACAAATTTTATTTAATGCATTTTTCTCTACAGAGCCTAGTTTAGCGTGAAGGAGTGACTTTTCGTATTTTTAAGGCAAACTGAGATCGATTTTCATTTTGCGTCTTTCATATATGATTAAAATTAGGAAATGTTTTTGAGGTTAGTTTTTTGTTTATTTATAATGTTTTATTACTAATGTTAGGTTTATTGTTAATTATTTGCACTGGCAAGAGAAAGTTGTGTGAGTGTTTCACACCAGATTTTTCTTTGTAACCATGCTGTTCTTTCTATTTTCTTAATAAGATCTTCTACCCTCGTATAGTATACTCGTTTAGTATTTTTAACGAGTTTTCAGGATACAGTTGAAGCCGTGAGTTTAGTAATTTAGTCTTTGCAAATATCGATTTAAAATAGCTTACACTTTTAGATTTACTTTAAAAGTATATTATTTGTAATTCAAAATTATATAAGAAATGACGCGTAAATCGTAACGGTAAATGGAAATATTCAAACAAGAAATACATTCATTATAACAGGCGAAAATAAACCTAAAAACACATTGAATTGTTTACTTTTATGTTATTGTCAACCATAAATCCATGTATTGCAAATAAAATAAATCTATAAAAACTTTAGTAGCATAAGTTGTAGGTCCTACATAAAGCAAGCGGAGAACACAATGCACGAGTAATCAGCGCGAAGGGAGAGGTACTGTAACCTCTGTATCAGGTTACATTGCTTATTTTGAATTTCGTACCGTGGTTTATGTCGTTATTTGCTTGACTGTACGCCTGTTCCATCTCTCGGTGGTTTTAGGTACTACGACTGGCCTTTTGTTCTACTAATTGATTAATTGTCTATCTGCTTTTGTTATCTCGTCGATCAGCTGTTTTGAGTTGAACGTTCTCTGTCTGTGTTCGATAAACCGTCAAGATGTAATGTTGTATTCGTCTTCCGTAAAATAAAATTTATTTTGTTTTCGGCGTGTTTAAAAATGTCGTGATTCTTTTTTTAATGCATATTCCAAATATGCGTTGCGGTAACGTATTGCGGATATGTTTTGCAGTTTTTTTTATTTTATTATAATGTTCACTCCGTTTAAAATGCAAATTTATTTTCAACCTGAACTTTTCTGCTTATATCTGTGCCCAGACACGCAGCTCAATGTTCACCATCAGTAAGAAAATATGTACAAGTATCGAAGGATGTTTTCTTTAAAATTTTACTACGTATATTATTTTACTCGAAACCTGAATGGAATTCATACACTGCGTTAAGTATATTTTATGTTGTTATGCAGTTTCCTGCTGGTATGTAATATTTTTTTATTTTTTAAATCGTCTATTTATTAATGATCTACGTTATTACTATCAACTTACCATTCGCTGCAAGTTTTTGCAAACAATTCGGACCTGTTTTTTTTATTTCTACTCACCTGTGGACCAGCACATAATTTTCATCGATATTATTTCTTAAAAAGTATATTGTTGTTTTTTTAACTTTGGATAAACTTTCTCTTATTTCATATATCTAAAACTTATGAATTTATATAATAACATTTAATACTTTTTGGATTTGTACATGAATAAATTTGTGCTTATACTATAAAAAAAATATTTAAAAATAGTGTATTTTATTATGATTATTATTATTATTGATAGCAGACAATCTTAATTCTTCATATCATGTATCTTTAAGTTGATTGTACCCCAAATTTCCTTTTTTTTAAATGATTCAGCCAGTAAGTTTTCTGGTAAAATGGAAAACCGATTTAATTTAACAAAAAATCTTAAAAGGTCTGCATATTCGATTTGTAAAAATTTGTTGTAAGCTAACATTTGAAATATTTTTTTATTGGATCCAATTTAATACTAAATTCAAAAATTTTGTAAATCTTTTGATAATATTAACTCTGATTTAAATTTTTCTTATTGTGTCATTCTTAAAATGCTAAAACCTTTTTTTTTTTAAAAATATATAATTGCTGAGTTTGTAATAAATTTGCTTAAAAAGAATCTATTTAATTAAATTTTGTTAATTTCATTTTATTATGTTTTATTTGCATTGCAACAATTATACCCGTTACGTTTCCTTTTTTGTATCACTTACCCTGGTGTACTGGGAGTGATTGCAGTACCTCATAATTGAATCGTTTATTTCAAAAACCCCATAAGTGACATTTTTGTAAAAAATGACTTTTTGTGTTTTCCATGTTTTATTGATGAAAATACACCATTTGGTGTAGTAACACCATATAATATATGGTGTTACTACACTACTACTCTGCCTATTACTTTGCCTTTAAAAGTTGTATATTATACAACTTTTAAAGGCAAAGTAATAGGCAGATGAAATTTACAAAATGGAGTGTTTATTTCAGAAACCCCATATGTACTGTACATAATGGGCTTTCTGCAACAAACTTGCTATCAGCTGATCAATCTATCAGCTGATCAATCTATCAGCTGTTTTGAGGGTTATGTAAGACTCCTAGTTTCAAAGTATAATGAATTTCACCATTCTACTGAACATCTGGGTAAAGTAAAGTGTTCTCAGTTCATCGATGGTGTATCAAATTTTCATTTTACATTGAGAATATCAAAAAAAGTACACTGCAGCAGCATCTCGCATTTCCAGCAGAACCTGCATATCAAAATCCTGTAAAAATTCATATTAAAAAAATCAACGATTTAAAAAAAGTTATTCAGTATATACCCGAGGAAAAGAAATCATTTTAATTATGAAGAAATCTACCAATGGCCAACAATGGAGAATGAAACATATGACGAGTTTGACGAAAATTGATGTAATTTAAAAAAAAAATCAAATAATGTATTACGAACTACTTATTATATTTAAAATATGAATTAATATTGAAATTTTTAGTAAAAAAAAATGTTTTCTTTTATAAAAACACTTTCTGTTTTATTGTTGTACAAAAAAATGTTTATTTTAAAAACACCATAAGTACAGCATCATATTTAATGACGAAAATTGATGTAATTTAAAAAAAATCAAATAATGTATCACGAACTACTTATTATATTTAAAATATGAATTACTATTGAAATTTTTAGTAAAAAAAAATGTTTTTTTTTTATAAAACACTGTTTCTGTTTTATTTTTGTACAAAAAAAATTGTTTATTTTAAAAACACCACCATATTTAATGTATAATATTTAATTTACATATTTAATTGTACAGCACCATATTTAATGAAATTTCTAACAAAATAAAAAAGAAAAACAGTTATTTTATACTGAAAGATGTGTTTTTATATGTCCTTTAATATAAGCATGAAACCACTCATGTAAAAATTAAGCTTATTAATCCAGGTAGTTTTTCTCAGTTTACCGAAAATTTCATTTTTGTTACTTATGGTGTTTTTGAAATAAACGATTCAATTACTCAGCATTGAATGTGTTAATATAATACCGAGTGAAATCCAGGAACCAGGAAAAGAAATAAACCAGTTAGGGTTATGGCAGTACTACTAGTATAATATCAGTAATAAATATGATTTATATTATAGGAAACTTAAACCGTGGCATTTAATATAGTAAACAAAACTGTGGTTATTTAAATTTAGTAGGTCATTCTATTGATTGGTCATTCACTATTGACTCGTTCGTTCAAGTAAATTGGAAATAGGGCATTTCAGTGGAATGACTAATTATGTTTAGATTAATCAATCACTTAATTACGACAGTTAAGTAGCAACGTATACTGTACACTAACCAGACAAGCAACCCAATCGGCAACTCCATTTCTATCCCTCGACCGTTACACAGGTTAGGTTAGGTTTCACATTAGACAATGTACTGTACCCGCGCCAGCTCATGATCTCTGTCGCCTGGGGAAGTGGGGCGGGTGGCGTAATAGAATGTGAGTAATATATTTGTCTTATCGGGCAGTACAAAAACATTTAGTCATCGTGTAAATATTATTATTATTATTTCTATGTATCAATTTATTATACGCCTACTTATTATTGCTTTTCACAACGGATACACGTGTCACAATATACAGTTGTATATTTTGTGCTTGTGCGTCTCGGATGTGTTAATCATTATTCATGATTTTTGATCACTAAAGTGATTTTTATTTTGAAATTTAAAGTGTGTTAACGTGCCAAAAGTTATTTGTTTTGTGTGTTTTGTGTTAGGTAAATTTCAACGTGTATTTTTCATACCTTTTGTTTTATTTTAATATGTCTTTTCGGAAAAATAAAGCGGTAATTCATTCGGAAGGGCGACAAATTATTGCATCAGTTATAAAAAACTGTGATGAGGAATCGCGTAAAGGAGCGTACCTGCATCCCGTTAAAAATAGGCCTATAAATTAATGTTATGAAATATATATTTTTTAATTTCCTTATTTTCTGTGCTACGTGCATATTTTAATTCCTGAGGACTGCCTGACTCAAACTGTAAATAATTACTAAATATTAATAAATACCATGAAAGAAAAGTAAAAGAGTTACTATATTATAGAATAAATTGAAATAATAAAACAAAAGGTTACTTTATAATGACAAGAACATTATGATAAATGTTTTTTACTTTCTCTTGCCTATACGAATATAGGAAGGAAAGTATTGTTTTCATGTCGATTTTTCGAAATCGAGTTTTCACCGGATCTATACGTTTTCAGACCCCCTGAACCCAAAAAACATGTTTTTAGCGATTGGTCTGTGTGTGTGTCTGTGTGTGTGTATGTGTGTGTGTGTGTGTGTCTGTGTGTGAACAGAATATCTCAAGAACGGAACATCGTACGAACTTGAAACTTGAAACTTAAGTTACATACCACTACCGGACGCGACACGAACATTTTCATCAAAATCGGTCAACCGGAAGTAGTAGTTTATTCGTATAATTTTTCAGTTTTTTGCGATTTTCTCAAAAACTGGTCCTACGATTTTTTTTAAAATCGCCTATTTTACTCAATTTTTTATTCTCTACAAGATAGGGTAGGCGCCATGTTTGCTG
The DNA here is from genome assembly GCA_035578175.1 of Catonia carolina. Taxonomy (NCBI): domain Eukaryota; kingdom Metazoa; phylum Arthropoda; class Insecta; order Hemiptera; family Achilidae; genus Catonia; species Catonia carolina. The sequence continues at coordinate 3,896,667 of JAQMRL010000019.1, read as the reverse complement.
AAATTCTCGGTGAGGCTGTTTTCACGTAAAAACGTTGTTTTTTTAAGATTACGGCTTTAATATAAATTTTAGCGCAAAAACTTATATAATAAAAGTTGTAGAGAATTTAAAGACCTACAACTTCTGTTTCAAACATTTTTTTGTATAACGCTTAGTTTAGCGGTAATTTGCGATTTTCTGTTTTTTTTTCTCACGAAAACGTGAGAAAAATCGATTTTTTTAACATTTCGGTCTTAGTTTGCATTTTACGACAAAAGTGTATATAATTAAATTTATAGAAAATTAAAAGATCTACAACTTTTGTTTAGAGCATTTTTCTCTACAGAGCCTAGTTTAGCGTGAAAGCGTGATTTTCCGTATTTTTAAGCCAAACTGAGTTCGATTGTCATTTTGCGTCATTCACTCATGATTAAAATAAGGTTATGTTTTTGAGGTTAGTGTTTTGTTTATTTATAATATTTTATTAATAATGTTAGGTTTATTATTAATTATTTGCATTGGCAAGAGAAAGTTGTGTGAGTGTTTCACACCAGATTTTTGAGATTAGTTGTTTGTTTATTTCTAATGTTTTATTACTAATGTTAGGTTTATTGTAAATTATTTGCATTGGCAAGAGAAAGTTGTGTGAGTGTTTCACACCAGATTTTTATGAATAGTATAATCTTTCACTGCATTCCGTAACAGAAATTCCTCACACGGATCACGAGCTGACGCGCTTATAGTAGGTGGGGCTGGAGTTGCACATTAAAAGAGTTATGATTAATATCTAATGTGTATCAATCAACTCTATAGACTTAATTAACTTTTTTGTTTCAGTTTTCAACATGTTGTAAATTGATCAGAAAATAATTTAGTGTGAAACACACACAACTTTCTCTTGCCAATGCAAATATTGAACAATATAACCTTAAATTAGTAATAAAACATTTAAAATAAACAAAAAATGTAACCTCATTTTAATATTGAGTGAAAGACGCAAAATGAATAATTACCTCATTTTGTCTTAAAATACGGAAAATCACTCTTTCACGCTTAACTAGGCTCTGTAGAGAAAAATACTATAAATAAAAGTTGATTTTTTTAATTTCCTAGAAAATTGATTATATAGCCTACACTTTTGTCGTAAAATGAATGCTAAGGCTGAAATCTTAAAAAAACGATTTTTTAGACATTTACGTGAAAAAAAAACAAAAAAATCGCTAATTACTGCTAAATTAAGCGTTTTACAAAAAAATGTTTGTTAATAAAGTTGTAGGATTTTAAATTTTCTACAACTTTTATGATATACATTTTTGTGCTAAAATGCATATTAAAGCCGCAATCTTAAGAAAACAATTTTTTTACGTGAAAACAGCCTCTCCAAGAATTTCAGCAGACATGGCGCCTACCTTATCTCGTGTATCATAAAAAATGAAGTAACTGAGGCGATTTTTAAAATCGTTAGAGCCGTTTTTGAGAAAATCGCAAAAAATGAAAGATTACACACAAATAAACGTTTACTTCCGGTGGACCAATTTTGATAAAAATGTTCGTGTCAAGTCCTCTAGTATTACCTAACTTAGATTTAAAGTTTCAACTTCGTATGATGCTTCGTTCTTTAGATAATTTGTTCACACACACACGCGCGCGCGCGCGCGATCTCACACACACACGCACGCACGCACACACACACACACACAGACCAATCGCTAAAAACATGTTTTTTGGAGTTCAGGGTGTCTGAAAACGTGCATATCCGGTAAAAATTTCATTTCGAAAAATTGACATGAAAACAATAGCTACTTTCCTTCCTATATATTCATATGGGCAAGAGAAAGTAAAAATGGAGTACTGGAGTAGATGCTATTATTTGACCTAGATAAGATAAGGTACCAAATGAGGAAATTCGGAGGTTGTTATAAAGCATTATACAGGGAAAACGGTTGATACAGTATGGATACCGTATGTGAAAAAAACCAGGTCACATGAATAAATAAGATAACTGTATGGAGCCCAGTTGGAAGAGTAAGAAAAACAGACTATAGTCAATATACTGTAAGAGTACTCCGCGGGAGGCAAGCGCCTCTATAGGTTGTAAACGAAAGTTTTACACTAGTTGGCGCGTATCTAACGGGTGATTCAAAAAGAGCGCCGGTTTTTAAACGGCTGGTAAATTTTTGTTTATCGGTTGGCAACATTGTTAGACCTCATTTCTATTTCGGAGAACATTCCGATTGACGATTCAGTTGTAGTTTCTCTTGTTCGCAGTGTAGTACTCTCGCAGTCTGTGTCTAACCATGGAGAAGTTTACTATTGCACAACGAGTGTTAATCGTCAAAACATTTTACCAGAGTGGAGAGAGTTATACGGCCACTGTCAGGCGACTTCGCGGTACTCTAGGACGTAATGAAGCACCGAATGAATCAACAGTTCGCAGGCTCATGAAAAAGTTTTTTGAGACGGGTTCAACAGTCGACCTTAAAAGTTCTGGACGTCGTCGTTCTGGCCGAACTGAGCAGAACGTTGCGTTGGTTCGTGACAGTGTGGCTGTTAGCCCAGCAAAATCAATACGTCGCCGTTCTCAACAATTGGGTTTACGATGTTCTTCTTTACGGAGAATTCTTCGGTACGATCTCCAATATCACCCGTATAAAATTCAGTTGCTGCACGAGAAACAATGTTGTTGCTCCGTGAACGGTTCCAGGATCGCATCATTTCTCGTAATTCCGACCATCAATGGCCACCAAAGGTCGTGTGACTTGACGCCTTGAGACTTTCATCTTTGGGGTCATCTGAAGTCATTGGTGTATGCCAATAAACCCCGAAACATCAATGACTTGAAGGAGGAAATTCGACGGGTTATCGGGCAAATGGAAGTCGAAACTTGTGCAGTAATATCCAATTTCATGGACAGAGTTGATGCGTGCCAGCGCAGTAGAAGAGGACACATGCATGACATCTATTTTCATACATGAAATCGGAAGGTAAGATGAACTTGTTGATGTATTTATTTTCAGTTTTTCAATAAAATAAATCTCTTAATTTGATATATCAAAACCGGCGCTCTTTTTGAATCACCCTATACCTCTCCGCCAGACAATTACCTTACACTACGTTACATCATTAAAATATCTACATCCAGCTAAAATAAACATTATCCATTAAGCATTTTCAATTATACTGTTCAGATTACTTATAATTATTGTAGTTTCATAAAGACTCCTTAATTAATTATTTTAACCATTACATTTAACAGAAAATTTTTGTCTACTTTTTAATGTTTACCGCATTTATGTTTCAAAAACTCAACACATTCACTATCACGCATGTTAACAAAACACAGCTTACAAAACTTTTCAACTTAAGTCTACGAAGAAAACCGAAACGAACCGATACAATACCAAAAGATAATGATGAAATTAAAATTGAGTTAAACACGCGCCAGTGCAAACAGTTGTATTAAACTAGTTACAGACATTAATTAATGATACAAAATAAACAATCTGAAATTATAAACAACGAATCACAGGAATTGATTACTCTCTTGTTACAATTCAAGCGCATTAGTCTTGTATTACTCGTGACCAAAAATAAAACTGAGTCTATAATAAAAATCTACTAATCATAAATAATAATGTAATAATAGTAAATAATGTAATGAAAAATAACAATGTAAGAGGAACAATTGTAAAATTTCAGTTATTAATGGTAAACTAATGTAGGATTTATAAAACATTTTCTAACAAATGAATTGAACGTGTTTTTGTTATATTAAGCTTAGAGTGCATAATTAAGTGTTGTATGGAATTGTTGTGTGTTGATCATGCTGTGGGTATTTTTAAATTAATGCGCATGCTCACTTGTATTGCTGGTTGCCTACGTCGGAGTACTCTTAGCGTAGACAGACTACGAAGATCATGGAGAGACGGGATGAGCGAGGCTATGGGGGAGAGAGAATTGAGTGATAACGATTGGAAGAATAGGGAGGGAAGGAGAATCTGATTAAGGGAAGGCAGACAGTAATAACTGCAGACGTCTAGTAAAAATAAAATAAAACTTGATGGCAGAAAATAGCATCAAAATGAACCAACGTAAAAAAACCAGGGTAATGAAGGTAAGAAACAATAAATTAATGAATTGTGTTGTTTAGGTCAACAGCCGAAAGGCTGGTTTGAACCTCTAGAGGTTTTACTAAGTAAAAACGAGGAGTAAGGTGGTTTACAATTGCCTTCCTCACTGAGTTGAAAGAGTATGCTTAACAGCATGCCAGGCCCTCCGAAAAGCACTCACTTTCCATCCTGTAAATGACACCTTCACTTCATTCACCACAGGGTCTGGCAGCATAGTGAAATTCATTACTTTCAGAGGAGATAACTCAGACTAGTGTCTTTTACACCTCTACCTCTTCTGTTCTTAAATAGTTCAGTCATATAAGTGGCTGACTATGTGATAAGAAACAGAACTATTTTTTTTAGCCCTGGACCAAACAGATAGAGTGCAATTAAAATAACACTCCACCTGCCCGTTTTGGGCATAAAATTAATGAATATCTACATAAAACTAGGAAAAATTGAACATGTAAAACAACCTACTTTGAAAGCATGCTGACTGAAAATTGCAGAAGAGGAAGTGAAATAAAAAAAAAATCTGGTGTGAAACACTCACAAAACTTTCTCTTGCCAATGCAAATAATTAACAATAAACCTAACATTAGTAATAAAACATTAGAAATAAATAAAAAACTAACCTCAATAAACATAACCTAATTTTAATCATAAGTGAAAGGCGCAAAATGAAAATTTTGGAAAAGGAAGGAAAAAAAACAAAGCCTCAGTTTGGCTTTCAAATACGGAAAGTCACTGTTTCACGCTAAACTAGGCTCTGTAGAGAAAAATGCTTTAAATAAAAGTTGTAGATATTTTAATTTCCTTTAAATTTGATTATATACCTTTTTGTCGTAAAATGGCCAAAATCTACTAAGGCCGAAATCTTTAAAAAATCAATTTTTCACACGTTTTCGTGAGAAAACAACCAGAAATAGTATAAAATATAGGATACTATATAAAATAGGATTGGTAAAAGATAGGGAAATTAAACTTTACACACTATAGTTGTCGGATTTCTTCTCGAGCTACTGACATTTTTTCAATTTAATCTTTAGACCATACGATTTTTTTTAAAAATTACATTTAATAACATTAAATTTTTACAAACTGTTTTCTACGTTTTTTGCGTATTATTAATTTTAGGAGCACCTGCGGAAGTCATAGAAATGTCGGTATATATGAATATACAAGATAATTAACTGGTAAAAATTTCAGCCTGGTACGTTTATTGGGTTTTGAGTAAAATGTACCTCAGTGTTAAAAATCTAAATTCACGGGAAAAGGTAAGAAACAAGAAAGCACAATGCCGGCCGCATTGGCGCAGTTGGTAACGTGCTCGCCTCTCATCATGCGGTCCTGGGTTCGAATCCCACTCAGGCATGGCATATTTTCATACGTTACAAAAATCATTTCATCCTCCATCGTACAAAAAAGTTACACCCCAACGTCGTCGCTAATGACCGTTGTAGTTGATGCGACGTTAAATAAATGAATTAAAAAAAAAAAAAAAGAAAGAAAGCACAAATCAAAAACATGTACACAAACAAGTAAATTTCCCATCAACTGTTGTTTAGAAAGCTGAACCAACAGCTGAGAATACAAAAAACAGTGATGCAGATATTTTAAAAACTGAAACTCTCTGCACTAAAACTAGAAGTATAAAATTGTGAAAAATATTCGTTCTTGGTAACATGATAATTTTCTGTGTAAACCAAAAAAAACTTAATTTTTTCATAAAAATTTTTTTTGACGTAATTTAATGGTTTTTCTGGTAGATCTAGGCCTAAACTATTGAAAAACATAAAAACCAAAAATCGAAATTTTGAGTTTAAACCATTGCGCCATCTCCCCTTAATGCAATTAACCCAGATAATATGTTCCAACGGATTTTATATGTATAAAAATCACGTCCGAGAAAAATCTTGAACGAATCCGGAATAGGTCAACCTATACTGTAAAGTAAAATGAAATTTCTCAAGAAAATAAGGACAGATTGCCATTTTTTTTATTTATAGAAAGATACGCAAGAGCGTTAAATTAGTTGAAAATATTAAATGAAGGAAAACAAAACAAAAAATTGATGAAACAACTCGGCCTATATCTTTCACGCTATTTTCTTTTTCATTAATAAAGAGGCAGCTAAACATAAAGATGCTGTCGATTGTAAAGGGAATTCACTTAGAATGTACAGTTAACTTATCTCAATTCCGTTTTACCATTCTTTTCTTTTAACAGTTAATAATGACAGAAGGGAGAATCTCTCTCGATCTCTCCTTCTCCCATTCCTAGCAAGACAATGTAAACGGTTAGGAGTATGGGTTGAAATGAAAGAGAATGAGAGAGAGGAGTTCATTTAAATGTCACCCAAGTTGATTGTAATACAGTTAACGGGTTTCTTACTTTGGATGTCGACCTTGTTTCCATTTATGTGCAATTCATTTAACAGCTCTATTTTCTTGTTTATTCCCTTATTTTTATTTTAAATATACATTTCTTTTTTTACTTTTCCTCTTATTACCTATATAACTAAATCATTAACTAATATATCAAAGAAGTTATATTTTTATTTGTTTGAATGAGAAATTACTCAACCGAATTCAAAATTGTTTTCACTATTACCTATAAAGCTTAAAACTTATTAGACTTAAATTTAGTGGAAAGATAGAATAACCAAACTCTCCAGAGGACAGCAAATCATAAAAAATATTGTGATAATATCGAAGAAATATCGAGAAATTATTCAACCGAATTCAAAATTGTTTTCACTATTACCTATAAAGCTTAAAACTTATTAGACTTGAATTTAGTCGAAAGATAGAATAACCAAACTCTCCAGAGGACAGCAAATCATAAAAAATATTGTGATAATATCGAAGAAATATCGAGAAATTACTCAACCGAATTCAAAATTGTTTTCACTATTACCTATAAAGCTTAAAACTTAATAGACTTAAATTTAGTGAAAAGATAGAATAACCAAACTCTCCAGAGGACAGCAAATCATAAAAAATATTGTGATAATATCGAAGAAATATCGAGAAATTACTCAACCGAATTCAAAATTGTTTTCACTATTACCTATAAAGCTTAAAACTTATTAGACTTAAATTTAGTGGAAATATAGAATAACCAAACTCTCCAGAGGACAGCAAATCATAAAAAATATTGTGATAATATCGAAGAAATATCGAGAAATTACTCAACCGAATCCAAAATTGTTTTCACTATTACCTATAAAGCTTAAAACTTATTAGACTTAAATTTAGTGGAAAGATAGAATAACCAAACTCTCCAGAGGACAGCAAATCATAAAAAATATTGTGATAATATCGAAGAAATATCGAGAAATTACTCAACCGAATCCAAAATTGTTTTCACTATTACCTATAAAGCTTAAAACTTATTAGACTTAAATTTAGTGGAAAGATAGAATAACCAAACTCTCTAAGAGGACAGCAAATCATAAAAAATATTGTGATAATATCGAAGAAATATCGAGAAATTACTCAAACGAGTTCAAAATTGTTTTCACTATTACCTATAAAGCTTAAAACTTATTAGACTTAAATTTAGTGGAAAGATAGAATAACCAAACTCTCCAGAGGACAGCAAATCATAAAAAATATTGTGATAATATCGAAGAAATATCGAGAAATTACTCAACCGAATTCAAAATTGTTTTCACTATTACCTATAAAGCTTAAAACTTATTAGACTTAAATTTAGTGGAAAGATAGAATAACCAAACTCTCTAAGAGGACAGCAAATCATAAAAAAATATTGTGACAATATCGAAGAAGGGCATGGTTCGCGAAATTTCTAGCATTTCATTCATAAAATGGTAAAGAGTAGATAATAGAGTGAAAAAGTAACAAAAGAGTTGGCTATAAAGGGATGCCTATTCCTGAAAGTTGTTTGAAAGGACTGCGCTATTGTGCATGATAAGGTCTTTGTTGTACAACTATTTATGAAGGGTCAGTTGATTTCCTGTTCAAATTAAGAATTCTCTAGAAAGGACTTTTATATCAAATTTCGGTGTCTTTCGGGAAAATTCTTTGAACCGTTCATATAAATAGAACCCCGAGCGCGGTCAGTTAGTATCAATTTGATCTCTGACGAGTGTTTATTGAATGGCTAACGGTGCGTAGTACAGGTTACGTATCCGAGCGTTGTAGTGGTTAACTTTTGTTATATTATCTTATGTATGTGAATTATATTCAGTTTTTGTGTATGTGCTTTGTGTATAATTATATTGTAAGTAGTACTAAGTAAATTATTTAAGTTATTTATTGTATTACTCTATTATAATTAATTTATTATTTTTATTTTAAGTACATTATTAAGTTATTTATTGTATTACTTCATTATAATTAGTTTATTATTTATTTTGTAAATCTCTTAGTGTAATAAATATTTGTAATTGTAAATTTTAGTGTATTAATTATTTAATTACCTAGATCCCGAAACGGACCTTAGCGAAAAGTGCCACAATATAATAATAATAAGAAATACAAGAAATAAAATAAGAAATGTATAATAAGAAATCTCTCTCTATTCACACCAAGTTAAAAAATTACCAAACTACACTCAGATCTTAGACATATTCACTTAGACGGCATAATTTCATACGTTACAAAAAAAAAATCATTTCATCCTTCACCGACTGCATTAGCAGTAATTGCTAAAGAGTCTGACGTTAAATAAAAAAAAAAATACACTTAGATCTCAAGAACTGTACAGTAATGAAACTATCTACAACTTCAAAGGTCGAGTAAAAGCTAAAGACTTCACAAAAATAGAGAGAAGAATCTTAAAAACTTGTATCAATAAAAATAACATAGTTGACGGGCAATACAGACTGTTTACAAACAAGCAGATCTACAGGGAAATAGAACCCATCACAGATGTGGTAAGAAAAAAGATCTCTTTCTTTGGACATATAATATACTCAGAACACCAGAAAATAGAATATCAAGAAGAATAGTGGAAAAACCAGTCACAATTGCAATGAGAAAAAAGAGAATTTTCTTTCTGGGACACATACTGAGAAGTCCAGCAACACACCTTCTAAGAAGAATCACTAAAAAAATATTTTTTTTTTCCTTTTTTTCTCTCTTTAATTCTTTATTTACAACTGTAAAATTTTACAACAAGCAAATGTGATGATTATGATAATAATGTAAATGACATGATAGGCATGAGAGGGGTAGGACCCCATTGGTGCCTCCCCAAGAATGAAATTTTCATATCAAATTAGCAGGTCTCTACTCCAGCGTCTTTAAGGCGTCTAGGGGGATTATCAGGTAAATGGAAGGTGGAAAGTGAACGCACCAGTGGGTTCTCATGTTCGTGTGACTTGGTCATGAAAGCGTTTGTATAGGTATTCGATGGAATTTTGTTCAAGTGGTATTTTCAAATCGTATGTAAGGTTTTGTTGTTAACGTAAAGAGGTGCATTTGCTATAAGGCGTAAAAATACTTAACGCTAAATTTGAAAAAGCTACCTGCTTGGCTCAGAGAAATTTAAAACGACATGAAAGAACTCGATCTAACCATGTAGGACCTAACGCAACGTACACCTTGGTATAAACACCAAATGGGAAGTCACAAAGTTCATTATACAGCCAAACCCTGTGGTGAATGAAGTGAAGGTGTCATTTGCAGGGTGGAAAGTAGATACTTTTTAGAGGCCCTGGCATACTAATAAGCATACTGTGACAATATCGAAGACGAATATGGTTTAAGAAATTTTTAGTTTTTCATTCATAAAATGGTAAAGAGTAGATAATAGAATGAAAAAGTAACAATAGGGTTAGCTATAAAAGTATACCTATTCATAGAGGTTATTTAAAAGGACCGCGCTATTGTGTATGATAAGGTAGGGTTATTGTTGTACAGCTATTTATGAAAGGGTCGGTTGATTACTTTTTATTCTATTTACAATAGATCTATTTACTTGTTTACAATAGATTTTTCTAGTACTCATTTGTTGTTGCTTAGGTCATCAGCCAAAAGGCTGGTTTGAACCTGTAGAGGTTTTACTGCGTAAATCGAGGAGTGAGGTGGTTTACCATTGCCTACCTCACTGAGTGGGAAATTACACTTATCAGCATGCCAGGCCCTCTGAAAAGCATATATTTTCCACTCTGCAAATGACACTTTCACTTCATTCACCACAGGGTCTGGCTGTATAATGAAATCCATTACTTTCAGACGAGATATCTCTGATTAGTGTCTTTTACACCTCTACCTCTTCTGTTCTTAAATGATTCCGTCATTTAATTGGCTGACCATGTGATAAGAAACAAAACTATTTATTTTAGCCCTGCAACTAACAGATCGAGTGTTAATAATTTGACACTCCACCTGTCCGTTATAGGCGTAGTACTCATTTATAAAGGGTTTTTGTACTTTATTATTTGTATCGAATTTCGGTGTCTTTCGAGAGGATTCTTTGATTCATCCGTATAAATAGAGCCTCGAGTACGGTCAGTGAGTTAGTATCCGTTTGATCTCTGACGAGTGTTTATTGAGTGGCTAACGGTGCGTAGTAGGCTACAGGTTACGTATCCGAGCAATGTAGTGGTTAACTAATGTTATATTATCTTGTATATGTGCAGTACATGCCCAAAACGGGCAGGTGGAGTGTTATTTTAATTGCACTCTCTCTGTTTGGTCCAGGGCTAAAAAAAATAGTTCTGTTTCTTATCACATAGTCAGCCACTTATATGACTGAACTATTTAAGAACAGAAGAGGTAGAGGTGTAAAAGACACTAGTCAGAGTTATCTCCTCTGAGAGTAATGAATTTCACTATGCAGCCAGACCCTGTGGTGAATGAAGTGAAGGTGTCATTTACAGGGTGGAAAGTGAGTGCTTTTCGGAGGGCCTGGCATGCTGATAAGCATACTCTTTCAACTCAGTGAGGAAGGCAATGGTAAACCACCTTACTCCTCGTTTTTACTTAGTAAAACCTCTAGAGGTTCAAACCAGTCTTTTGGCTGTTGACCTAAACAACAACAACAACATGTGCAGTATGTATTCAGTTCCATTGTGTAATATAATTGATTGTAAGTAGTATTAAGTAAATTATTAAGTTATTTATTGTATTACTTCATTATAATTAGTTTATTATTTATTTTGTAAATCTTTTAGTGTAATAAATATTTGTAATTGTAAACTTTAGTGTATTAATTATTTAATTACCTAGATCCCGAAACGGACCTTAGCGATAAGTGTCACAATGATTTTACACTTAGTAAGTAAGGTAGTGGTAAACCACCTGACTCCTTGTTTTACTTAGTAAAGCCTCTAGAGGTTCAAACCAGCCTTTTGGCTGATAACCTAAACAACAACGGAAATGTAAAGGATGAATGAGCCGGTTTTTGTAGTCCCTAATATTTATAGCTCTAAAGAGCATGTTGTGTTATCCACTTAGAACTGCTGGCATAGACACCAGTTGTAATGACCTTTTCACTAATGTGCCGGCTGAAATTGTTTTATCAATTTCTTCAATAAATTAGTATAAAAGAACATTTTTTTCACTGGGTAATAAACTTAAGATAATAATTAGTCAGTGATAAATAACAAAAATAAAAGAGAGAGATGCTAATATTATTTTACGTGTAATTAATAAAACGTAATAGATATTAAAGTGCGCGCCAAAGGGGATGTATTTAAAACAACTTGGTTGTTATTTACTTTAAGGGAAACATGAAACTTTGATTAGCTTTAGATAAATAACAGTATTTCTCAACACTGAGATAAATTTTCCGGTTAAAAAAACACCAATCATTATTCAGATTTATGTAAAAAAGATAAATAATAAAATTTTAGCATACAATAAAAAAAGTTTCGCATTAACTATCAATAATTTTTATTTCATTTTTACTTTCTCTTATATTTCTCTTGCACACGATGCCAAAACCAGCTGTTAAACAGCTGATTTTGGCGACGACTTTACCGCTAGACCAACCCGGTGGGTTAATTAATTATGTAATTAATGCAATTATGTAATTAATTGACATAAAATAAATATATATTTTTATTCAGGAAAGATTAGAGAACAAAATAAGTTAAAAAAACGATATTTAAGTTTTTATTTAAATTGATGGTATCTTCCCCCCCCCTTAAAGATAAGTGACAAAGCATAACTTGTGGAATAAAATTAAATTGAGTATTAGATAGTTAGTTAGTTACCTTGTAACCGAGGTAGGCAAGGAGGAGGGCCTCTGTCAAACTGATAGAAGCTAGGATGACTTGTATCACCCATAGTCCTACTGGTCTGTTTACCCACACGATAGCATCCCAATTTATTATTGGGTTTTCTTGAAACGCCTCTTCTGTCAGGTTGTGAGATATTAAAAACTCTGTCTTGTTCGAGGGAGTGCATCCATAACTGAAACATAAAAACAATTAACCATATTAACCTCGGGCTTTTGTATAAATTATAATCTATATTTCCTGATACATATTACGGCATTCTCAGATCATTCTTAGAAGGTAGATATTTTGTAGTGCGTCAAGGTTTGGAATATTCTGATATCTGGTATATCGAAGCAGGAGTTCCTCAAGGGTCCATATTATCTCCTGCTTTGTACTCAATATTCACATTTGACTTCCCAGAAAATGAATTCACATCTGTAGCAGCGTACGCAGATGATACCGTTCTGTTATGCAGCAGTGAATCCCCAGAAGAAACGTCGCTGAATATTCAAAACCACCTAGTACGAGGTTTCTACATGGCTCAAAAACTGGAGAATGAAAGTTAACCCGGTGAAATCTGTGCAAGTGACATTTACGTTAAGATAAAGAACTTGTCCACCTGTGTATACCTGGATAACAATGAGATACCACAGGAAAATAAAGTTCGATATTTGGGCCTTCATTTAGATCGTAGATTGACTTGGGGATATCATATCAAAACAAAACGTTTGCAACTAAATAACCGTACAAAATTACTCTCAAAATTCATCAACAGAAAATCAACTCTACCATTAAAATTTAAATTATTGACATATAAGGCCTATCTACGACCGATTTGGAATTACGGTATAGAAATTTTTGGGACGGCAAAGAAAACTCACTTACAAAAACTTCAAACCCATCAGTCAAAAATACTTCACATGATAACGAACGCCCCTTATTACGTAACAAACCTAACATACATTCCGACTTAAAAATTCCTTTTGTATCAGAAACTGCTAAAATAAAGTACTCAAAATTTAACAGAACGTTAACAGACCACATTAATCCCCTAATACAGCAAATGTCAAGACAAAGCTTATTAACTCACCGACGCTTACGAAGAAAATGGAGTAGAGATCTACTGATCGAATAACAAAACATGTAAATGAAATGCTTTAAAGATATACAAATTATTTCACAGATTTCATAATTCCTTAACATTTCATTCTTCATTCTTTTCTTTTGTAACTTAATTATAATTTTTTATGAGTTGTTCAGATCTTTATTATTCTTGAAATGTGTGTATTATTTGTTTTCTTTTTTCTTAATTTCTTTTTATTGTTAAACTTTTGAATTATCCACTGGGATATATTATTTAAAAAAAATATTTTCTGTTTATTATTCACGTCATTTGTTTATTCTAAATTTTGTTAAGCTTCTGGATCGTTTGTACAGTATTGTATAGTTTCTAAATAAAAAATCACAGTTACAAAAAAAAATTAACCATATTACAAAATTTAATTTAATCCTGGCCTTCGGGCGAGCCTAGTCAGTCAGCTGGTAGAAAGTCGCTATTATATGTTAAGTAACACCGGTTGGGCAAGCGACTTTGTATGGTGACCAGTTGACAACCATCCATGAACAAAATCTACTGGGGGTCCCTGTTCAAACTCATGTCTAATCTACGTCAAAAAAAATACAGCAAAAAGCAGCGATCAAATTGGATAGTTGTCAATAATGTACATTTTTTTTTTTTTTTTTTTTTTACGAAGAAACTGAAATTATAGAATACCAGCATGCCCTGCACGGCCTTGCATCCGAAACATTTGTAGACATTTAAAAAAAATATGTAATAGAAATTGTGTAACTGCTAGGTCGCTCGATTTTTTAAAAATCGCCTGGTTTACTCAATTTTTTATTTTCTACAAGATAGGGTAGGCGTCATGATTGCTGAAATTCTTGGCGAGACTGTTTTCATGTAAAAAAATAGTTTTTTTAAGATTACGGTTTTAATATGCATTTTAGCGCAAAAATGTATATAATAAAAGTTGTAGAGAATTTAAAACGTTACAACTTTTAATTAAATTTTTTTTGTGTAACGCTTAGTTTAGCGGTAATTAGCGATTTTCTGTTTTTTCCCACGAAAACGTGTGAAAAATCGTTTTTTTTTTTTTTTAGATTTCGGCCTTATACATTTTACGAAAAAATGTATATAAATAATTTTATAGGAAATAAAAAGATCTACAAATTTTATTTAAAGCATATTTCTCTACAGAGCTTAGTTTAGTGTGAAAGAGTGATTTACCGTAGGCCTATTTTTATGCCAAACTGAGGTTGATTTTCATTTTGCGTCTTTCACTCATGATTAGGTTATGATAAGGTTATGTTTTTTGAGGTTAATTTTTTGTTTATTTCTAATGTTTCATTACTGATGTAAGGTTTATTGCTAATTTTTTGCGTTGGCAAGAGAAAATTGTGTGAGTGTTTCACACCAGATTTTTTAGTTCACATTAAAGTCTTTGCTCACCGGTCGAAGTTGATGGGGGTGGGATTTCGAATTTTTTCTAAGTGTCGTGTAAAAAACACTTCCCTCAATTCGGTCCTAACTTTTGAAAAGACCAAGTGTTTAGATTTGTGAAAAAGTAAAAAATGATAGATGAAAGATAAAAGCCTAATAGTAATAATAATAATAATAATTATTATTATTATTATAATAGTAAAAGAAATAAATAAGCTTTGACAAAAGTAGCCTACTTGTAGATTAAATAACGATCTGGTGTGAAACACTCACACAACTTTCTCATGCCAATGCAAATAATAAACAAAAATTCTAACATTAGAAATAAACAAAAAACTAACCTCAATAAACATAACCTAATTTTAATCATGAGTGAAAGACGCAAAATGAAAATCAACCTCAGTTCCGCTTAAAAATACGAAAAATCACTTTTTCACACTAAACTAGGCTTTGTAGAGACAAATGTTTTAAATAAAAGTTTTAGATATTTTTATTTCGTATAAAATTAATTATGTACACTTTTGTCGTAAAATGCATACTTAGGCCGAAATCTTTAAAAAAATCAATTTTTCACATGTTTTCGTGAGAGAAAAACAAAAAATCGCTAATTACTGCTAAACTAAGAGTTATACAAAAAAATATTTGAAATTAAAGTTGTAGAATTTTAAATTCTCTACAACTTTTGTTAGATAAATTTTTGCGCTAAATTGCATATTAAAGCCGTAATCTTAAAAAAACTATGTTTTTTACGTAAAAACACCCTCACCAAGAATTTCAGCAAACATGACAACTACACTATCTTGTAGAGAATAAAAAATTGAGTAAACCAGGCGATTTTTAAAAAATCGTAGAACTAGTTTTCGAGAAAATAGCAAATAAGTGAAAAATTACACGAATAAACTACTACTTCCGGTTGACCGATTTTGATGAAAATGTTCGTGTCGGGTTCGGTAGTTGTATATAACTTAAGTTTCAAGTTCGTACGATGTTCCGTTCTTGAGATATTCTGTTCACACACACACACACACACACACACACATACACACACACGTACGCACGCACGCGCGCACGCACGCACGCACACACACACACACACCCACAGACCAATTCGCTAAAAACATGTTTTAGATTTGTGAAAAAGTAAAAAATGAAAGATGATAGATAAAAGCCTAATAGTAATAATAATAATAATAATAATAATAATAATAATAATAATAATAATAATAATAATAATAAGTAAGCAAATATAGTAATAAAAATAGTAAGCAATATAGTAATAATAGTAAAAGAAATAAGTAAGCTTTGACAAAAGTAGCCTACTTGTAGATTAAAGAACGATTCACTGAGAAATGGCTTTACTGAACTTAATACTAACACATAATTAAATTAAAATAAATGAAAACTTAACTCTTCACTGTCATGTAAAAGGGTTTCCAAAGAGGATAAACATAATGAAGGAAATTTCAAGAGAGATATAGACGCGCGGGGGGGGGGGAGGTGTTGTGTAACGGTTAAGATTAATGGACCTACTGAATTAACCACTGTTAAGAGCAAAGCCTTACAATAGAATGGTAACTGACGTCATTCCGGAGGGAAAACGTCTAGGAAGAGTGAGTGTGTGTGAATTAGGGAAAGAGAGAAGGATGAAAAATGCCGAGTACTCATTTAGTAAAGTTTCTTTGATTAATGTATAAATCATTTACTTTTTTCAAAAACTGATTTCTTTTCAAATCGTTTATAAAAACTTTATTTATTTGTTTGTTTATTTTTTATACCAAACAAAAACGTTCATTACTAAATTCCAGATTTAAACTTTTATATTTTCTACTTCATAAATGATCAAATTTACTAGTTTTTTTAATCCCTAATGTGTGTACCTGCCCATAACAGACAGGTGGAGTGTCAAATTATTTACACTCAATCTGTTAGTTGCAGGGCTAAAATAAATAGTTCTGTTTCTTGTCACATGGTTAGCCAATTAAATGACTGAATCATTTAAGAACAGAAGAGGTAGAGGTGTAAAAGACACCAATCAGAGTTATCTCCTCTGAACGTAATGAATTTCATTATACAGCCAGACCCTGTGGTGAATGAAATGAAGGTGTCATTTGCAGCGTGGAAAATATGCGCTTTTCAGAGGGCCCGGCATGCTGATAAGTGTACTTTTCCATTCAGTGAGGAAGGCACGCGTAAACCACCTCACACCATGTTTTACTTAGTAAAACCTCTACAGGTTCAAACCAGCCTTTCGGCTGATGACCTAAACAACACAACAACAATGTGTGTACGTTGCAATCTGTTCAATTGAGAACAATGAGCAACTCCATGACCCAATGAGATGAGAATGATGTGTATGACGTGTAAATGAGGTGTAGTCTTGTACAGATCCAGGTCGACCATTCCTGAGAGGGTATGGTTAATTGAACCCCAACCTTTAAAGTACACCGGCAACTACTGTCAAGTATTCAAACCCGTACAAAAGTAACTACCTTTAGCCGGCCGCATTGGCACAGTTGGTAACGTGCTCACCTCTCATCATGCGGTCCTGGGTTCGAATCCCACTCAGGCAGAGCATATTTTCATACGGTACAAAAATTCATTTCATCCTCCATTAAACAAAAAGTTACACCCCAACGTCGTCGCTAATGACCTCAGTAGTTGATGCGACGTTAATTAAAAAAAAAAAAAAAAAACAAAACTACCTTTACTAGGATTTGAACCAGGAACCTTTGTCTCCGAAAATCAGCTGTTAAACAGCTGATTTTGGCGATGCCTTTTTGTCGAGAAAACGTCCGAAATTCAACAACATTTTAGCACTTAATTTAGTAGGCAAAAAAGCGGTTCAAAAACCAATAAAATTTTCAAAATTTAACAAAATTTCAGATTTGATATAATTGTACAATCGCATTCGTTATTTTTCATTGTGTCATTCTATTTTGTAGTTTTTATTTCTCTGTTATTTAAATTTTAATTGAACTTAACTAATTTTTCATTATGTATTTGTATAACGTATCATGTATTTATATTTGTAACGTGGTCGCTAATGATCTCGTAGTCGATGCGACCTTAAATAAATAATAAAAATCTGGTGTGAAACACTCACACAACTTACTCTTGCCAATGCAAATAATTTAAACAATATAACCTAACATTCGTAATAAAACATTAGAAATAAACAAAAAACTAACCTCAAAAAACATAACCTTATTTTAATCATGAGTGAAAGACGGAAAATGAAAATCGACCTGTTTGGCTTAAAAATAGGAAAAATCACACTTTCACGCTAAACTAGGCTCTGTAGAGAAAAATGCTTTAAATAAAGTTGTACATCTTTTTATTTCCTATAAAATAATTTATATACCCTTTTGTCTTTACTAGGATTTGAACCAGGAACCTTCGTCTCCGAAAATCAGCTGTTAAACAGCTGATTTTGGCGACGACTTTACCTCTAGACCAACCCGGTGGGTCATAATTTGAATTGGCAAGAGAAATTTGTGTGAGTGTTTCACACCAGATTTTAATATTAGAAATAGCTTTGGAATTGAATGCATCTATTGTGTCAGAATTCCATAACTTACAAACATACAAGTAAGATTCATGAGGTAATTTCGATTGGTCTCCTATGACAGGAATCTTGTATTGTTGTTGACGAAACACCTCAGGTACTTCAATTTCAGCAGATATAGGGCACTTACCCTATCTGGTACAGAGCATAAAAAATGTAGTAAAATATCTGGTGTGAAACACTCGCACAACCTTCTCTTGCCAATGCAAATAATTAACAATACAACCTAACATTAGTAATAAAACATTAGAAATAAATAAAAAAAACTAACCTTAATAAACATAACCTTATTTTAATCACAGTGAAAGACGCAAAATGAAAATCAACCTTAGTTTGGCTTAAAAATGCGGAAAATCACTCTTTCAAGTTAAACTAAGCTCTGTAGAGAAAAATGCTTAAAATAAAATTTGTAGATCTTTTAATTTCCTATAAATTTGATTATACGTATACACTTTTGTCGTAAAATGCGTACTACAGTTGAAATCTTAAAAAAATTTATTTTTTTACACATTTTCGTAAAAATAAACAGAAAATTGCTAAAAAAAACGTAGGAGCCGTTTTTGAGAAAATCGCAAAAAAGTGAAAATTTACACGAATAAACTATCTTTTCCGTTTCAATTTTAATTAATCGGTCGACCGATTTTGATAAAAATGTCCATGTCGCGTTGTTAATAGTAGTGTCTAACTTAATTTGAAAGTTTCAACTTATTACGATGTTCCATTCTTCAGATATTTTCTTCACAAACACACTCACACACTGACCAATCGCAAAAAAAATGTTTCTTTTTTGGTTCAGGGGGTTTGAAAACGTGCATATCCGGTAAAAACTTAATTTCGGAAACAATACTTTCATTAAAACATTTCCTTTCCTATATTTTCATATCAGAAAAAATCAGGTGTGAAACACTCACACAACTTTCTCTTGCCAATTCAAAAAATTAGCAATAAACCTAACATTAGTAATGATACGTTAGATATAAACAAAAAACCACCCTCAATAAACATAACCTAATTTTAATCATGAGTGAAAGACGCAAACGAAAATCAACCGCAGTTTGGCTTAAAAATACGGAAAATCGCTCTTTCACGCTAAACTAGACTCTGTACAGAAAAATGCCGCAAATAAAAGTTGTAGATCTTTTTTCCTATTTGATTTCCTATAAATTTGATTATATACACTTTTGTCGTAAAATGCATACTAAGGCCGAAATCTTAAAAAATTCGATTTTTCACACGTTTTTGAGAAAAAAAACAGAAAATCGCTAATTACCGATAAACTAAGCGTTATACAAAAAAATGTTTGAAATAAAAGTTGTAGGATTTTACATTCTGTACAACTTTAATTATATGAATTTTTGCGATAAAATGCACAATAAAGCCGAAATCTTAAAAGAACCTTTTTATACGTCAAAACAGCCTCACCAAGAATTTCAGTAAACATGGCGCCTACCCTATCTTGTAGAGCACAAAAAATTAAGTAAATTAGGTGATTTTAAAAATATCGTATAACCAGTTTTTGAGAAAATCGCGAAAACACGCACGCACGCACGCACGCACACAGACCAATCGCTAAAAACATGTTTTTTGAGTTCAGGGGGTCTAAAAACGTGTAGAGCCGGTGAAAAGTCGATTTCGAAAAATCGACATGAAAACAGTACTTTCCTTCCTATATATTCATATAGGCAAGTGAAAGTAAAAATAGACAGTAAAGAAACCATTAAAATATTTGAGAATATTTACACGTCAAAACACAACCGAGATAACATTTTAGTAACAACGTATTCCATGTGTGTAATGACTAGTCCTCCGATCGATATGCACTTTTTTGACCCAAAATATGCCAAAAAAGAGAAAATATGCACCAAAAAAGTTGAAATATGCAAAAGTTAATGCAAAAATAACAAGTTATTTTTAATAATTTTTTAAAATTAATTTAACTTTGAAATACATTATATTTATAAAATGTTTTAAATAATGAATACGCTAATCTAATCATAATTTAACCACTTTAACCGTAACCATCACATTTTAAAAAATTGAAGTTTTAAATAAATAAATTATGTTAATTGCATAAAATAATCAAAGTTTTTTTCCAAATTTTCCACTTTGTAGCTCCGTCTTTTGTCAGACAGGACGTTGTTCATTGCTGAAAAGGAGCGTTCAACATCACATGAAACAATTGGTAGTAATTTCAGAGCTGAAATTGCTAGGGGGTCACTCATTTGCATTTCCATTTCATCCGCAAGCTCTCCCTTCAAAATTCTTGAAACATCCTGAGCTGCCTTCCATCCTGGGTTTCTCTTCAACACACCGTCCAATTCGTTTCTCAACTTTTTGCCGACAGGTCCTCCCCATTCTCTACTTTTTCTTTTAACCTATCAATGAGGTCGACTAAATCACAGAGGTTCATTCCTTTTGATTCTAATGCTGTAATTAAATCGGGAATGAATCCAAAATTGGAATGAACATAAGCAAGTTGTTGAACCACTGAAGACCTGGTTAGTGCAGCATTAGCTTGAGCTATTGCTTGGTTCTCTGATTCATTAAAACTTCCAATTATTTACCTTCACTTTTTCATGGTGTTCAGCAAAGTAATTGGCTGCAGATATCCAAGTACCCCATCTTGTGATTATAGGTTGAGGCGGGAGAGGAACGTTACGATAAGCATTTTTGAATGCCCTTATTCTGCTCGGTGCCTTCACAAACACTTTTGTTTCTTTTTCAAGTTTTCTGGAAATTTGTCTAAATATGCTTAAAATACGCAAAAATACCACAAATATGCAAAAGGTCCGAAATATGCACAAAAGGTATTCAAAATAAAATTGGGGTTTTTTGGTCGCAAATCATTCAAAAACACTCAAAACGGATTACTTATTTTAGAACTTATCCACTACTTATTTCGGAACTTATTTCAGAACTTAAAAAAAAATGCAAAATCCGACCTAACTTATATCCGAAACCCAACTTAAGTTTTAAGTTTAAAGTTCGTACGGTGTTCTGTTCTTGAGATATTCTGTTCACACACACGCACGCACACACACACACGCGCGCGCGCGCGGACCAATCGCTAGAAACTTGTTTTTAGGGTTCAGGTGGTCTGAAACGTGTAGATCCGGAAAACTCGATTTCGAAAAATTGACATGAAAACAATACTTTCCTTCCTTAGACTATACTATATTCATATAGGCAAGTGAAAGTAAAAAAAGGCAATAAAAAAACCATTATAATATTTGAGAATATTTACACGTCAAAACATAACCAAGCTAACATTTTAGTAACAACGTATTCTTTGTGTGTAATGACATATCGAAGAAAATCTGAACTAAATATACCACTTAAAGTAACATGGAAAAGCTTTTGCTTGGAACAGACTGTACTTTACTGACACAAGTATTAACAAATGGAAGGGACAAACCTAGGTAAGTTCATATAGTACCCCAGTATTATTGTACTTTATTAATGTAATACCTTTTAAAAGTAATTAACGACATGGTTTTTCTAATTTTCTGGAAAATTGTAAATTTAAAACAAAGTCATTTAATACCAAGTAAAACAACTTTAGACATATCTAAAAAACGTTCTTTTTCCAACCCAAACACTCACCATTCGTTCACTCGGCTTTTTTTTCTGTCCATCCGATGTTTGTAATTTTGTTCGTTGCGGAACCCCTTGAAGCCAGTAAAAATAGTGTAACATAGTAAAAGTTTAAGATTGTTAATTAATACCAAGTAAAATAACTTCAGACATATCTAAAAAATTTTAGACGTACATCTAAAAACCGTTCTTTTTCCAACCCAAACGCTAACCATTCGTTCACTGTAGGCTTTTCTTTTTTCTGTCCATCCGATGTTTGTAATTTTGTTCTTTGCGGAACCCCTTGAAGCCAGTAAAAATAGTGTAACATAGTAAAAGTTTAAGATTGTTAATTAATACCAAGTAAAATAACTTCAGACATATCAAAAAAACGTTCTTTTTCCAACCCAAACGCTCACCATTCGTTCACTCTAGGCTTATCTTTTGTCCATCCAATGTTTGTAATTTTGTTCTTCGCGGAACCCCTTGAAGCCAGTAAAAATAGTGTAACATAGTAAAAATTCCAGATTAATCTACAAATGGTTGTTGGAATTTGTTTGCTTTGAACAAGAATGGTGAATTGCCATGAATGAGATGTTTAGAATAAGATTTCTAGGATAACAAAAGTAGTAGAAACATTTGTTTCAACTAATTTAGACAACTAATTACGGACTATAAGGGCTTCTATGAAGAGTAAAAATGAACTCAGGGTGGTAAAAAAATTAAAAAACTCTACAGTCAGCGAATGCTGAGAATGTGGGCTGCAAAAAGAGTTTCCAGTGAAAAGAACTAAATATCTCTTCATAAGGGATCGACAATTTAAAAGAATAATTATATTATCTTCTCATAAGAGATTAAATATTTGTAGTGTGATCACTGCCACTACTGTCAGTTGCATCTGATAGAAAGTTATCAACAGTTAATTTATTACTATTAACATGTCTAGTGACACCTATTTTCATTTCAACCATACTAACATTTGTTGGTAACGAATAATAATAATAGGCCTATAGTCTGGATTCAATGTTATAAATGACAATGAAATACACAAATAAAACAGTATAATGTAAAAATATTTAAGACTCACTTGTTTATTAAATATCCCGAATATCATAAACTAAACAAATTCAATACATTTAATGGATGAATGAGGGACCTGCCCATTCAGTTCGCCATCTTGTCCCTCACTAAAATAATTTGTACAAAATCTTTTCTTCTTCTTTAGTTGCCTAGTAACTAAAATAAATAACTCTTTTAAATAATTTTGTCAATGTGAATTAAATAATTTTAAAGTATTAATTTTTCAATCAGCTGGATATGTTTATTATTTTAATAGACTCAAAAAATAAACAACTCCAGATGTCCAATAAATTTG
Source organism: Catonia carolina (assembly GCA_035578175.1). Classification (NCBI taxonomy): domain Eukaryota; kingdom Metazoa; phylum Arthropoda; class Insecta; order Hemiptera; family Achilidae; genus Catonia; species Catonia carolina. The sequence continues at coordinate 3,873,366 of JAQMRL010000019.1, read as the reverse complement.
TCATATTACACCAGAAACGTCTGAAGCAACCTCACGTGGTCTAAAATTGGCCCTATCTGAGAAAATAATGTGAAACACTCTCACAACTTTCTCTTGCCAATACAAATAATTAATAATATAACCTAACATTAGTAATAAAACATTACTAATGACAGAAGATGACTTCCAGTACTGTTTCCAACAATGGAAAATTCGTATGGAGCATTGTAGGGATAGAGGAGTGTATATTGAAGGTGACAATAAGTGATTATGTATAAAATGAAAATAACATTTTTTACAACGTCAGTCTCGTTATTTAATAAACACATCTCGTACAAATTGGCTGACCAAACAGAATTATTAATTTTAGCCCTGCAACTAACAGATTGAGCGCAAATTATTTGACACTCCACCTGTCTGTTATGGGCAGAAAAAAATAAACAACTTAAAAGAACTTGGACAAAACTTTACAATTTTTACTTTCTCTTGCCTATATGAATATATAGAAAGGAAAGTATTGTTTTCATGTCGATTTTAAGAAATCGAGTTTTCACCGGATCTACAGGTTTTCAGACCACCTGAACCCCAAAAAAATGTTTTTAGCGATTGGTCTGTGTGTGTGTGAGAAACAGAATATCTCAAGAACGGAACACTGTACGAACTTTAAACTTAAAACTTAAGTTAGGTATCAGTAGAGGACCCGACACAAACATTTTCATCAAAATCGGTCTAAGTAGTTTATTCGTGTCATTTTTTAAGTAGATTTTCTCAAAAACTGGTTCTACAATTTTTTTAAAAATCGCTTGGTTTACTAAATGTTTTGTGCTCAACAAGATAGGGTAGGCGCCATGTTTGCTGAAATTCTTGGTCAGACTGTTTTCAGGTAAAAAAATTGTTTTTTTGAGATTACGGCTTTATTATTATGCATTTTACCACAAATATGTATATAATTAAAGTTGCAGAAAATTAAAAGATCTACAACTTTTGTTTAGAGCATTTTTCTCTACAGAGCCTAGTTTAGAGAGAAAGAGTGATTTTCCGTATTTCTAAGCCAAACTGAGGTTGATTTTCATTTTGCGTCTTTCACTCATGATTAAAATAAGGTTATGTTTTTGAGGTTAGTTTTTTATTTATTTCTAATGTTTTATTACTAACGTTAGGATTATTGTTAATTATTAGCATTGGCAAGAGAAAGTTGTGTGAGTGTTTCACACCAGATTTTTATTCAAGTAATACAACAATCGTATTCCCAGCATGCATCACTCATTCATTATACCTCATCCGTACCCTTCACCACGGAACTACACGCAGCTTGGATCCGACCTTCACCTTTACTAGGATTTGGAACCACAAACAATTTTTTGTTCAAAAACTTTTTTGTATAACGCTTAGTTTAGTGGTAATTAGCAATTTTCTGTTTTTTTCTCACGAAAATGTGTGAAAAATCGATTTTTTTAAGATTTCGGGCTCAGTATGCGTTTTACGACAAATGTGTATATAATCAAATTTATAGAAAATTAAAAGACCTAAAAATTTTATTTGAACATTTTTCTTTACAGAGCCTAGTTTAGCGTGAAAAGTGATTTTCCGTATTTTTAAGGCAAACTGAGTTTGATTTTCATTTTGCGTCTTTCACTCATGATTAAAATAAGGTTATGTTTATTTCTAATGCTTCATTACTAATGTAAGGTTATATTGTTAATTATTTTCATAGGCAAGAGAAAGTTGTGTGTGTTTCACAGCAGATTTTTCACTCTAGTTAAAAGTAGGTATTTTAAATAATAATGAAATTTTACAATATTATAATGTATTAAATTTATTGGATATATCTATTTATAGTTTTGACCTAGTGAGCTTGAGTTATTTTTAGTTCATCTAACTGCAAATATAAATAATGGAGGACACAATAGCTACGTATAGACATTGTGTAGGTCGAGGGTACCGACGAGTAGTTTAGCGTGTTTTATGCCACAACCTCAAGTTTATATTACAGTTTTATTAATAATAATCAACTAACCTAATACTATTTCAATCTAACAATTTATCCTCTTTGGATTACAAGTTAGTTACGTTCCGGTTTCCGTGTAGACATATACAGCGTACCATTGATTTTAATTGCAATATTAATGAAGAGAATTTCCTTATTAATCTCATCACCGTCATCAGTTTACGTTCGCAATCTATTCTTCTCACAACTTCCTTGTTATTCTATGAAATCCGGGAGTCGCGAATCCCTAAACCATCTTTGTATAGTCTTGACTTGAGTCACGAGTTTGCTCTTGTTTGCAACGAGGGGTAAAGGGGGAAAATCATTTGTGCGCATGCCCTACTGCGTTGATTTCAGTACGACAAACTTAACAACTTATACCATACCCAGAGCATATTATAGTATATCGCGGAACCTTTTGTAGGTTAACTGTTATTTACAGATATATCGGTTTTTTGAAAACGTGGTCGAACTATTCACAGTATTGAACGAAATCTAATATGCAATGTAATAATATGCCATGAAGTTGAAGCTAAACAAAAATGCCAATCCGTGCCTCTTAACAAAAGCCGAGAGCGAGCGGCTAACTACTGTGATGTTTCTCTTTTCATAATTCGAAAAATAAAGAAGGAAATTAAGGACGTGAAGAAACTATTCTACAATTTTTGTTGACAGCTGGTAAAAAAAAATAAAACGGTTAGGTAGAAACTAGAGAGACTGATAATGAAAACGCCGGTGACAGCAATAGTAGGCCTAAAGAAGGCGATTCATTCGTAATTACAGTAAATCAAACATTTCTAGTTATTTAATTAAGCTACTTTTAGGCAATATTACAGGTCATATTTATTTCTTATAACGTTTATGAATGCCCAAAACGGGCAGGTGGAGTGTTATTTTAATTGCACTCTATCTGTTTCGTCAAGGGCTAAAAAAAATACTTCTGTTTCTTATCACATAGTCAGCCACTTATATGACTGAACTATTAAGAACAGAAGAGGTAGAGGTGTAGAAGACACTAGTCAGAGTTATCTTCTATGAGAGTAATGAATTTCACTACGCAGCCAGACCCTGTGGTGAATGAAGTGAAGGTGTCATTTGCAGGGTGGAAAGTGAGTGCTTTTCGGAGGGCCTGGCATGCTGATGAGCATACTCTTTCAACTCAGTGAGGAAGGCATCGGTAAACCACCTTACTCCTCGTTTTTACCTAGTGCAACCTGTAGAGGTTCAAACCAGCCTTTCGGCTGTTGATCTGAACAACAACAACGTTTATGAAGAAAACATTTTCTCGGAATAAACCACAGCTTACAAAATGTTTGTATAAACTTAACGGTAGTGAAATGTACGAGTAGTGTCTTACTGTTGAGGTTGGCAGCACTGCAAATATATAATTTCCCTTCATCACTGCCCACACATATGCAAAAGGCAAACTTGTGACTTCAGTATCTATAATATTAATGAAGAGAATTTCCTCATTATACTCATCACCGTCGTCAGTTTACGTTCGCAATCTATCTTCTCACAACTTCCTTGTTATTCAATCAAATCCGGGACTCACGAATCCCTAAACCATCTTTGTCTTCATAAAAGATCTTTTCAGTTTCAGGTTATGCTTTACACAACGGATGAAAAGAAATTATTGGCTAACAATCTGGTGTAAAACATTCACAAGACTTTCTCTTGACAATGTAAATAAAGAATTATAATAACTTATGTTTAATCATTAATATGCTTTTCACGGATGATAAGCTCTGCTGTTCCACACGTTTAGACCAATCAGAACACGTTTGCCAGTGTTGCCAGATTGTACCTGACAAACATTTCCCGCACATGCGCATAAGAGCCGCAATAGTTCACTCTCGTCTTGCATCTCGTACTGAACATATCGATTATAGAGCGCGTTAACATGCAATACTTTATAATATTGTCAACGGATGGTGACATTAAGTGGCTAACCTTATTTGTTTGGTGGCCCTGAAAAGGGCCGTTTAAGCGGTGGTCGTCTTGGAGAAGCGTCGGTCGTAGTCGTCGTGGCGGTAGAGGAGCTAGGCGACACGGCGTGTCGCCATCCAGCGGAGACATTATCTTCTTCCGTCGCAGTAGTGCGTCGATGGCTGCTTCGTCGGGTCCGGTGGGCGTAAGGCTCGGTCGAGGGACCGCTGTGGGCAAACGCTCGCGTCAGCGAGTGATGACGGTTCGGTGGACGGCTTACGGTGGCGGGTCGGCGAGCGGAAGCATCATCTCCACTCTTGCAGGGTTGTCGATTAGTCCTTGCTGGAGTCCAGCAGCCGTGTGCCGTGGTGGACGTCTTGTCGTTGCCTGGATAGGAAGCGGCGAGCCGGCGTGTTGGAAGCGGAGCCCGAAGAGTGACGGCTCGGCTACCGGGATCAGGCCTAGCCTTTCGTCAGCGGCAGTTGGGTCCCCACTGCAGCGTGACAGTGGTGGCCCCCAGAGCCCCGCAGTGACGGATCGGCGTAAGCTGTCTGCCGATAGTGCGGCCGAGGCAGCTCTCTCCGGGCCGGCGAAGGCTGACCGGTGCGGGAATGTAGCGTCCGCCACCGGTAGCGTAGACCAGGGATGGTGCGTCAGGTCTCGGCTGGGCTCGTCTTCTTCTGTCTGGATAGGAAGTGAATCTCTCTCTGTCTGGATCGGTATTGAATCCCTCGGAGTCTTGATCGGAATTGAATCCCCCGGCTCAGTGCAGCGCTCTTTATATAGTCGCCGAGAGCGCTGTGGTAGAGAGCGGCTACTGGCTTGGCCTTGATAACAAAGGCCTCTGTCGGTGCGGAGCCGAAAGGTTTGTCAGGACGCCGTCAAAGAGCCTATCGCGACGACAATGGCCAGAAGAAGTATTGAAGGTCGGCAACACAGTAAATGATTAATTAGAAGGGGTGGCGGTAACAATATAATCAGCTATATGTATATAGACAGCTGTATGTTTATAGATTATAATTGATAATAAAAGACCAAAAAAATGGCTTACAAAATATTTAACAGAGCTACAAGAACAAGTATTGGCAACGTTGCTGGCAAGTGATTGGCTAACTATAAAGTGGGTAGAGGACAATGCATACGTTCAGAGCACATCAGCCTTGAAAAATAGTACAGTATACTGCCCGGCCGGAAGCTATGCACATGAGAGACATATAACAGCCGCGTCAGCTCGTGATCCGTGTGAGGAATTTCTGTTACGGCATGCAATGAAAGATTATACTATTCATAAAAAAAACATTTATCATAATGTTCTTGTCATTATAAAGTAACCTTTTGTTTTATTATTTCAATTTATTCTATAATATAGTAACTCTTTTACTTTTCTTTCATTGTATTTATTAATATTTAGTAATTATTTACAGTTTGAGTCAGGCAGTCCTCAGGAATTAAAATATGTACGTAGCATAGAAAATAAGGAAATTAAAAAATATATATTTCATAACATTAATTTACAGGCCTAAATAATTAGTAGCAAATTATGATTATGATTTTTTTTACCTCAGTCCTAATCAGTACCTAATCATAATCCATTTGGATTATGATTTTTTTACTGAGGTAAAAAAAATCGAATGGTTAAGCCAATTCCGAGTCCTTTACGCGATTCTTCATCACAGTTTTTTATAACTGATGCAATAATTTGTCGCACTTCCGAATGAATTACCGCTTTATTTTTCCGGGAAGACATATTAAAATAAAACAAAAGATATGAAAAATACACGTTGAAATTTACCTAACACAAAACACACAAAACTAATAACTTTTGGCACGTTAACACGCTTTAAATTTCAAAATAAAAATCACTTTAGTGATCAAAAATCATGAATAATGATTAACACATCCGAGACGCATTAGCACAAATGTACAACTGTATATTGTGACACATGTATCCGTTGTGAAAAGCAATAACATGTAGGCCTATAATAAATAAATACATAGACATAATAATAATATTTACATGATGACTAAATGTTTTTGTACTGCACGATAAGACAAATATATTACTCACATTCTATTACGCCACCCGTCCCACTTCCCCAGGCGACAGAGATCATGAGCTGGCGCGCGTATAGTAGATGATAGGACGGCGATATTTATTCCCTTTTTGAAAAACATCACATAACGCAGCGTAAGAAGTTTGCGTTTTTGTACCATATTGTATACAAATTATACACAGTCTAAATATAGCCAAATTAATCATCATGCTGAATTACCATAGAATGATGAATTACAATTCAGTGTGGCTACTGAATTTCGTTTGTAAAGTTAGATTATTTCCTTGGTTTATTGTAAGTTTCAAGTTTTCCGTGCGAAAAATTTATTTTAAAAATTCGGTAATATTTAATTTTCAATAAATATGGACACTGCTAACAGTGTGGCGACAGGATTTCGTGAATGAAGTTAGATAATTTCTCGGTTTATTGTTAAATTGGTTTATTGTAAGTTTCAAGCTTTACGTGCATAAAATTTAATTTAAAATGGATGATTTTGATAAATGTTTCGTACGTAGTTTGGTGTACAACTTTTATTTAACAGAACATCGGCTTCCGAAAGCCTCGATACTGCGCGTAGCGCAAAAAGAAAAATTTATTGACTTAGGAGGTAGAAATTTAATGGCTTTCTAATACCACATATAAGGTAAACAAAAATGTGGCAGCTACTTATAAATTAATCAATAACACATGAAAATACAACAAATAATTATATTAAGTGAAAATATTCATAAAAAGCTTTCTGTGAAAAAAAAGCTCAACAAAATATTATTAAAATTTTGTATGTATTAAAATAAATCTTTAAAATGTTGCATGAAGCGAAATTATTTACCGTAAAAATATGGCTTGAAAATAGTAGTAGATATTTTCAGGTTGGTTAACAGCGCGGTATCTATATGCACAGCTGTGTACCATGTGTATAGCTATGTGTATAGCCATGTGTAGCCATGTGTATAGCTGCACGCTATATAATGTTGTAGTAGTTTAGGTGATCAGCCGAAAGGCTGGTTTGAAGCTGTAGAGAGGTTTTACTACGTAAAACGAGAAGTGATGTGGTTTACCAATGCCTTACTGAGTTGAAAAGTACGCTTATCATCATGCCGGGCTCTCTGAAAAGCACAAATTTTCCACTTTGCAAATGACACCTTCACTTCATTTACCAAAGGGTCTGGCTGTATAATGAAATTCATTACTTTAAGTGGAGATAACTCTGATTACTGTCTTTTACATCTCTTATTTCCTTACTCACCGAGTTGAAAAGTAAGCTTATCAGCATGCCAGGCCCTCTGAAAAGCACATATTTTCCACTCTACGCATTACACCTTCACTTCATTTACCACAGGGTCTGGCTGTATAATGAAATTAATTACTTTCAGAGGAGATAACTCTTGATTAGTGTCTTTTACATCTATATTTCCTTACTCACTGAGTTGAAAAGTACGCTTATCAGCATGCCGGGCCCTTTGAAAAGCACTAATTTTCCACTCTGTAAATGACATCTTCTGATTTTTTAAAAAAAATCGTAGAAGCCGTTTTTTGAGAAAATAGCAAAAAAATGAAAAATTACACGAATAAATTCTTTCTTCCGGTTTATCGACTTCGATGAAAATCAAAACTTCGTACGATGTTCCGTTTTGAGATATTCTGTTCACACCCACCAATCGCTAAAAACATGTTTTGTTGGGTTCGGGGGGGTCTGAAAATGTGTATATCCTTTAAAAACTTTATTTAAGAAAAACTACATGAAAACAATAATTTCTTTCCTCTATATCCATACAATAATAATTATATGAATTATCTTAAAAAACCCATTTTTTTTCTACGAGAGAAAAACCGCCTTCCCAAGAAATTACAGCAGACGAGGCTTTTTTCATGTAAAACATAATAAATGTAAAAATGAGGCGATTTTAAAAAAAAAAACGTAGAAGCCGTTTATATAATATAGGCAAGAGAAAGTAAAGAACATACAGTGAGCGAATACTGAGCCTGTGGGAAGCAAAAAAAAAAAACTTCCAGAAACGTCTTAACTCACCTCACCTGGTCTAAAATTAGCCCTTAATGAGAAAAAAATAAAAATTTCATCGTACTGCCACACAGTAAATTCTTTAACGTAATAAATCAAATTTAAATCCGACATTTTTACTGTTTAAAAGATAAATTAAATTATTAAAATTCAACAAAATTATAATACGTAGCATGTCATAAATAATGTATAATTTCTATTTTCTATGGTTTTTATGGTTAAAAAGAATAATCATAGCTATGAGGATGAGGGTTCAAATGAAACAGCCAGATATAATGAAAATCAACCCTTATTTTAAAAGAAAATAAGGGGAGGAAAGAACGGAAGTTACTTTAAAGATATTTGTGGAATGATTTAATAATACTTATCACGTGAACTTAACTTGTTGCGCTTTCCATTTTACGTGATTAACTTATCATCTCTTGAAAATCCATCATTTACATCTAATTAGGGGAAAAATTAACAGAACTCTACTTCAGGTTACACAAAGAAAAAAAAGTCTGCGTGAAACACTCACACAACTTTCTCTTGCCAATGCAAATAAATAACAATATAACCTAACATTAGTAATAAAACATTAGAAATAAACAAAAAACTAACCTCAAAAAACATAACCTTATTTTAATCATGAATGAAAGACGCAAAATGAAAATCGACCTCAGTTTGGTAAATACGGAAAATTACTCTTTCATGCTAAACAAGGCTCTGTAGAGAAAAATGCTCAAAATAAAAGTTGTAGATCTTTTAATTTTCTGTGTTGTTTAGGTCATCAGCCAAAAGGCTGGTTTGAACCTGTAGTGGTTTTAATAAGTAAATCGAGAAGTGAGGTGGTTTACAATTGCCTTCCTCACTGAGTGGAAAAGTACACTTATCAGCATGCCAGGCCCTCTGAAAAGCATATATTTTCCACTCTGTAAATGACACTTTCACTTCATTCACCACAGGGTCTGGCTGTATAATGAAATCCATTACTTTCAGACGAGATAACTCTGATTAGTGTCTTTTACATCTCTACCTCTTCTGTTCTTAAATGATTCAGTCATTTAATTGGCTGACCATGTGATAAGAAAAAGAACTATTTATTTTAGCCCTGTGACTAGCCCTGCAAGCCTGCAACATTTGGTTTTCTATAAATTTGATTATATACAATTTTGTCGTAAAATGCTTACTAAGGCCGAAATCTTAAAAAAAAATCAATTTTTCACATATTTACGAATTTAAAAATATGCTGTTGAAGGACATATAGGTCATTTGTTCTAGCTAGAAGCTCTCCCTCCAACGCTCTGTGCCGCTGAGCTGTTCTGTTTAGTGGTGGGGGAAGCACCTCGTAGTTGTAACAGTAGTATACAGTTAGAAAGCGAGGAAATGATCATTAAGTGAGAAGGAGACAACACTTGCCCCTTGAAACTATCCCTACTCTACCTACTCGTCCTCCCCTTACAAGCTTCTTCCTAAAACAAATGTACTATACGATACTTGAGCGGGGTTTTTGGCGGAGTACAGTATTAACAAATTCATCCGTGTATGAAGCAAGGAGTGTATTTGGATGGGACGGTACATCAGAAGTGTAAATAGAATATAAAAGTGGTGCCAAGGTAGATCCCAAAAGAAATTAAAAAATCTGGTGTGAAACACTCACACAACTTTCTCTTGCCAAGGCAAATAATTAACAATAAACCTAACATTAGTAATAAAACATTAGAAATAAACAAAAAACTAACCTCAAAAAACATTAGTGAAATACGCAAAATTAAAATCGACATCAGTTTGGCTTAAAAATACGGAAAATCGCTCATTTACGCTAAACTAGGCACTGTACAAAAAAATGCTTTAAATAAAAGTTGTAGATCTCTTAATTTTCTATAAATTTTATTATATACAATTTTGTCGTAAAATGCATTCTAAGGCCGAAATCTTAAAACATAGATTTTTCACACGTTTTCGTGAGAAAAAAACAGAAAATTGCTAATTACCGCTAAACTAAGCGTTATACAAAAAAATGTTTGGAATAAAAGTTGTAGAATTTTATATTCTCTACAACTTATATTATGAAACGTTTTGCGCTAAAATGCATATTAAAGCCGCAATCTTAAAAAGAAAATGTTTTTACGTAAAAGCAGCCTCACCCAGAATTTCAGCAAACATGGCGCCTACTCTATCTTGTAGACAATAAAAAATTTAGTAAATGAGGCGATTTTTAAAAAAATCGTAGGACCAGTTTTTGAGAAAATTGCAAAAAAGTGAAAAATTACACGAATAAACTACTACTTCCGGTTGACCGATTTTGAAGAAAATGTTCGTGTCGGGTCCCGTAGTGGTATGCAACATAAGTTTCAAGTTCGTACGATGTTCCGTTCTTGAGATATTCTGTTCACACACACACACGCGCGCACACACAGACACACATACCAATCGCTAAAAACATGTTTTTTGGGTTCAGAGGTCTGAAAACGTGTAGATCCGGTGAAAACTCGATTTCGAAAAATCGACTTGAAAACATTACTTTTCTTCCTATATATTCATATAGGAGTATATTTATATATTCATGTTGTTTTGTTGTTTAGGTCATCAGCCAAAAGGCTGGTTTGAACCTGTAGAGGGTTTTACTAAGTAAAACAAGGAGTGAGTTGGTTTACCATTGCCTTCCTCACTGAGTGGAAAAGAACGCTTATCAGCATGCCGGGCCCTCAGAAAAGCACATATTTTCCACTCTGCAAATGACACCTTCACTTCATTCACCACAGGGTCTGGCTGTATAATGAAATTCATTACTTTCAGACGAGATTACTCTGATTAGTGTCTTTTACACCTCTACCTCTTTTGTTCAAATGTGATAAGAAACAGAACTTTATATATATATTATATATTCATATAAAGTAAAAAAAATTAATATATAATTAATATATTATATATTATATATTAATGTATAATTAATAATATGATTATTTTTTAACTAAAAAGTTTCTTTCAAGTAATAACAATACAGAAACCCTTTAATATATAATTCGCCTATTGTCTATAGACGTACAAAATAGATTAGACTAATATTGTCTACAACAAAAATTAATAAAGTCGATTAAAGTAAAGGAAAGGATAGAAACTGGAAAATACGTACAAGAAAATCTAATAATGGATTATTCATTATAACAAAATATAAATAGAAAATTGTATTTTCTACTTTTCTATTAATACACGCAAAAGAAAGATAAAATAATAAGAAATCGGATAAGAAATTCTATTATAATACGATAATAATAATCTAATAGAAGAAAGAAGGATCAATCATACAACGCTTGATATTTAAACCATATTATCTTTAACTGTTTTATAAAGAATTTTCTAGAAATAGGTACTATTTAGGTCATCGGTCAAAAATTATATTTTTAAAATTTTTCTAACAAAATTCGTAAATTTTAAAATTGGGCCTTCGGGCCAGCCCAGACAGTCAGCTGGTAGAAAGTCGCTATTATTTATTAAGTAACACCGGTTGGGCAAGCGACTTTGTATGGTGACCAGTTGACAGCCATCCATGAACAAACTCTACTGGGGGTCCCTGTTAAAACTCAAGTCTAATCCACGTCAAAAAAAAAAAAATACAGCAAAAAGCAGCGATCAAATTGGGTAGTTGTCAACAATGTACAGTTCCCGATAACAAATAAAAGCTAAAAAAAAAATTATAATTGAACTTGTAACTTAAGTTAGATACCACTAGGAGACCCAACACAAACATTTTTATCAAACTCGGTTAACCGGAAGTAATAGTTTATTCGCGTAAATTTTTACTGTTTTGCGATTTTCCCAAAAACGGCTTCAACTTTTTTTTTTTTTTTTTTTAAAAATCGCCTCATTTATTACATATCCACCGGGTTGGTCTAGAGGTAGAGTCGTTGCCAAAATCAGCTGTTTAACAGCTGATTTTCGGAGACGAAGGTTCCTGGTTCAAATCCTAGTAAAGGTAGTTACTTTTATACGGATTTGAGTACTAGACAGTGGTTGCCGGTGTACTTTGATGGTTGGGGTTTAATTAACCATACTCTCTCAGGAATGGTCGACCTGAGTCTGTACAAGACTACACCTCATTTATACGTCATTCATATCATCCTCATCTCATTGGGTCATGGGGTTACTTATTGTTCTGAATTGAACAGATTGCAACGTACACAAGTTAGGGATTACAAAAAAAAAGAATTATAACATGGCCTTCGGGCCAGCCCAGACAGTCAGCTGGTAGAAAGTCGCTATTATTTATTAAGTAACACCGGTTGGGCAAGCGACTTTGTATGGTGACCAGTTGATAGCCATCCATGAACAAACTCTACTGGGGGTCCCTGTTCAAACTCATGTCTATTCACGTCAAAAAAAAATACAGCAAAAAGCAGCGATCAAATTGGGTAGTTGTCAACAATGCACAGTTCCCGATAACAAATAAAAGCTAAAAAAGAATATATAATTGAACTTGTAACTTAAGTTAGGTACCACTAGGAGACCCAACACAAACATTTTTATCAAACTCGGTTAACCGGAGGTACTAGTTTATTCGCGTAAATTTTTACTTTTTGCGATTTTCACAAAAATGGTTTAAACGATTTTTTAAAAATCACCTCATTTATTATATTTCTTATGCTCTACATGATAGGATAGGTGTCATGTCTACTGAAATTCTTGGGAAGGCTGTTCTATCGTAGAAATATCCTGTTTTTCCTTTTTTTTTTGGTTTAACGTCCGACTGTTCAGCAATTACTGCTAATGCAGACGGTGAAGGATGAAATGATTTTTTGTAACGTATGAAAATATGCCGTGCCTGAATGGGATTCGAACTCAAGAGCGAATGTTTTTTTAAGATTGCGGCCTTAACATGAATTTTACGACAAAAGTGTATTATATAATCAAATTTATAGGAAATTAAAATATCTACAATTTTTACTTTCTCTTGCCTATATGAATATATAGGAAGGAAAGTATTGTTTTCATGTCGATTTTTCGAAATCGAGTTTTCACCGGATCTATACGTTTTCAGACCCCCTGAACCCAAAAAACATGTTTTTAGCGATTGGTCTGTGTGTGTGTCTGTGTGTGTGTGTGTGTGTGTGTGTGTGTGCGTGTGCGTGTGTGTGTGTGTGTGTGTGTGTGTGCAAAATATCTCAAAAACGGAACATCGTACGAACTTGAAACTTAAAACTTAAGTTACATACCCTTACCGGACCCGACACGAACATTTTCCTCAAAATCGGTCAACCGGAAGTAGTAGTTTATTCGTATAATTTTTCACTTTTTTGCGATTTTCTCAAAAACTGGTCCTACGATTTTTTTAAAAATCGCCTGGTTTACTTAATTTTTTATTCTCTACAAGATAGGGTAGGCGCCATGTTTGCTGAAATTCTGGGTAAGGCCGTTTTTACGTAAAAACATAGTTTTTTTAAGATTGCGGGCTTTAATATGCATTTTAGCGCAAAACGTTATATGATAAAAGTTGTAGATAATGTAAAATTCTACAACTTTTATTTCAAATATTTTTCTGTAAAACGCTTAGTTTAGCCGTAATTAGCAATTTTCTGTTTTTTTCTCACGAAAACGTATGAAAAATCGATTTTTTAAGATTTCGGCCATAGTATGCATTTTATGACAAAAGTGTATACCTGTATAATCAAATTTATAGAAAATTAAAAGTTCTACAACTTTTATTTCTAGAATTTTTCTCTACAGAGCCTAGTTTAGCGTGAAAGAGTTATTTTCTGTATTTTTAAGCCAAACTGAGGTCTATTTTCATTTTGCGTCTTTCATTCATGATTAAAATAAGGTTATATTTTTGAGGTTAGTTTTTTGTTTATTTCTAATGTTTATTACTAATGTTAGGTTTATTGTTAATTATTTGCATTGGCAAGAGAAAGTTGTGTGAGTGTTTCACACCAGATTTTGTTGAATTAATGTCCACTCTGAGTAACCTGTGAGTAACCACCGCTTGACTTCATCGTCATTGATTTCAAAACACCCAGGGAGGGTTTTCACAAGCTCTGCAAACTGTTAAACGCCATTCCAGCTGCAATTCCTTACCATTTAACCGAAATTAAAAAGTCTGTTTGGAGATACGTCCGGATATGGGAGGCTCCTGATATCACAGGTTCGGATGTGACACGTTTTACTCTAATAATAAATCAACCATATTTTAAAACTAAATTTTAAAAAAGAGACATTTTGGTTTTTAATGTTTTATTAGTTTTTTTGTAGTTTTTTAAATATTTTTTGTGGAATACAATATTAACTAATTATAACTAACCTAATTCTAAGTAGCCTATAAGTATTATTATCTAATTATTTTTTTGTTTTTTTGTGAAATTTTGTAATTTTTTTGGTTTTTTAGTTGTTTTGCGTCTTCTTTTTTTGTATTTTGTATTGTATTAGTTTTTTTTTAATTTTTCTTGATTTTTAACTTTTTTTTCATTTTTCTTGATTTTTAACTTTTTTTTCATTTTTCTTGATTTTTAACTTTTTTTTATAATTTTTCTTCATTTTTCCATTTTTTTTCATTTTATTTTTTTATTAATTTTTATGGGTTTTTTTCATATTTTTTAAATTAGTATCAATGAATTTTGAAGTAAAAAAATTTAACTGTTGAAATTTTCATTAGCATGTCGCTAATGAAAATTTCAACAGTTAAATTTTGGAAGATGTCCTTCCAGAGATTTTTCGTACATATCTTCACCGTACAATTCTTTAGCGACATACAATTGTTCAAAAGGGATTTGTTTTAAAAAATATGCTCTAATTAAATACTTTAAATTTTCCTCCTTTTCTTCCTGCGGCAATAAATCGATTGCTTTTTTGACTTTATATAATTTATAATTACGATAAAAAAACGACGAAATTTTGTAAGTAAAATATGTAGCAGTAAAAAATGAAATTGTCAAAAAAATTCGTAGAGGCGACATTATGTGATTTTATTAAAAAAATCTTTAATTAACTTTTCTGAATCGTGCCTTACTGTTTGAATTACAGATTGAGAATGATTAAAATACATTTAAGTACATTGCTTAGTTACTAAATTTATATTTTAATTATTGTTAAAAGTTCTTGGATACATAAAAAGTAATTTTTACTTTCTCATACCTATATGAATAAATCTTTTTTTTTTTTTTTTTTTTTTGTTTAAAAGAAAGTATATTGTTCTCAGGTTAATTTTAAGAAATCGAATTTTCACCGGATCTATATGTTTTCTGACCCCCTGAATCCAAAAAACATGTTTTTAGCGATTGGTGCGTGTGTGTGTGCGTGCACGCGCGCGTGCGTGTGCGTTCGTGCGTGCGTGTGTGTGTGTGTGTCTGTGTGTGAACAGAATATCTCAAGAACAGAACATCGTATGAACTTGAAACTTGAAACTTAAGTTACATACCACTACCGGACTCGACACGAACATTTTCATCAAAATCGGTCAACCGGAAGTAGTAGTTTATTCGTATAATTTTTCACTTTTTTGCGATTTTCTCAAAAACTGGTTCTACGATTTTTTTAAAAATCGCCTGGTTTACTCCATTTTTTATTCTCTACAAGATAGGGTAGGCGCCATGTTTGCTGAAATTCTGCGTGAGGCTGTTTTTACGTAAAAAGATTTTCTTGTTAAGATTGCGGCTTTAATATGCATTTTAGCGCAAAACATTATATAATAAAAGTTGTAGAGAATATAAAATTCTACAACTTTTATTTTAAACATTTTTTTGTATAACGCTTAGTTTAGCGGTAATTAGCGATTTTCTGTTTTTTTCTCACGAAAACGTGTGAAAAATCGATTTTTTTAAGATTTTGGCCTTAGAATGCATTTTACGACAAAAGTGTATTGTAACCCCCTTTTGCTCAGGCGAAACGACAAGGCATCGCTGCCGAAGCAAAATTGGCATAAGGGGACAAAAAAGGGGAGAAAACCCAAAAGGGACTGCGGTGATGTGGTATATAAAAAAAAAATTACAAAATAGAAATAAATTAGTAAAAGATTTAATTAAAGTGAATAAAAGATTAAGCGAAATTAATAAGGAGAAGACAAAATATTTTAAATTAGATAAATAAGGTTACATAGTTGATCATACGTTAATTACAATTTCCAAAATTTAAATAATAGAATAAAATCATATTAAATGAGCTCAAAAAAAATAAACTTTATACTGGATCCAGAAAATAAAAAAATAGTTAAATACCAAATCGGTATTTTGGATGAATAAATATAAAATAGATTGCAATCAGATTTTATTTTAAGAAATAAAATAAAGAATTGGAATAAGAAAAAAACATGCTTGGCATATTATATTAAATTAAGATTGAATAGTTAAAAAATTTATTATTTTTTTTATTTTTAAAAGAATTTTTTTTTTTAAATTTAAAATTTTACAATTTTCGTGTAACACAAGGAATTGGTGTTACCGAAAAAAATTTCATAATTAAAGGTTTATGAAATAAATTATGTAAAAATAAGAATAGTATCATTTACAATTTTAAAAAAAAAATAATGAAAGCCAAAATTTAGTTTAACAAATTGCTAAAGCAGCAGGCACATAACATGCTTGTACAGAAATAATTAAGACAATAATTAATTCATTATTTTATAACAAAATATTTAAACAGAATTAATTTTATTTTAAGAAAGAAGATTTTAAAAAAGGTAGAAAGCAGGTCAATCCTGGCAGAGTTAAGCTGGAAAACCAGCTTCGGACATGTTTAAGCCGAACATAGGGCGACGTGTCCCCTTTTGTAAAAAAAAATATTCATATGGTGATAAGTTGCAAAAAAAAGGAAATTTAACTTCTCCCAGAAGAAAGAAAATATATATGAGTAGATTTATAAAGTAGGTGCCTGAGGTTTTCGGGCGAAGCTGGATAACTTCAATTTGGGCTTATTATTTTCTTGCCTCATGATGAGGGCAGATACTTTAAAATTAGAAGAAACACCCCAAAACAGGTTCAGAGTTGTAACCCCAAAGTTGGTACATAGTGCTCCCCCAAAACTGGGTCCCTGCAAAGAGCAGAAAACCAGGACTTAGAAAATGAGGGCCACCACAAAAGACAAACAAAAGAAAAAAAGGTAGTAGGTAAACCCCAACAGCATAGAAAAGAAAATTAAAAAAAAAATTTAAAGAGCGATTTAAAAATTTAGTATAAATTTAAAAAAATTTAAATTACCCAAAAGGGGTTAACAAAATTTACCAAGTTTACAAAATTTAGAAAACATTTTCGGCTTCAATGGGATTTAGCTACTAGAGAAAGAAAAAAAGCGACTTACCGTTTAAAACGGGAAAACAATTGGTCTAACCAGCAACAAGCAGCATAACGCCCCGAAAAAGCACATAATCATAATTTTACGGCACTGTTAAAGAATCACGATCCTTTCATCGTAGAGACCAATTGTAAAGAGACCGAGAGGAATCAAACTTCCCAAAAGGAAATCTCGCCTCTGACGTCATCGACCCCTTCCACCTCGCTAGACAAATTATCCAAAAAGAAGTAAGCAGGTTGAAACGGATCTCACGCCAGAATTACAGATAACAGCAGTCGGCAGTACAAAGTAAGAACGAAAAACAATTCGGAAACGAGGTAACGGAGTGCGGTGAAATAAAAGATAACAAAATTTTAAAATGCAACAAGACTGAATAAGGAAAAGATGAATAATTAAAATTACGTAACATTAATAAAAATGTTACAGTATATAATTAAATTTATAGAAAATTAAAAGATCTACAGCTTTCATTTAGAGCATTTTTCTCTACAGAGCCTAGTTTAGAGAGAAAGAGTGATTTTCCGTATTTCTAAGCGAAACTGAGTACGATTTTCATTTTGCGTCTTTCACTCATGATTAAAATTAGGTTATGTTTTTGAGGTTAGTTTTTTGTTTATTTCTTATGTTTTATTGCTAATATTAGGTTTATTGTTAATTATTTGCACTGGCAAGAGAAAGTTGTGTGAGTGTTTCACACCAGATTTTTAATTAAAGTATCTCTCTCTGTAGAGCCTAATTTAGCGTGAAGGAGTGATTTTCGGCATTATCAAGTCAAACTAAGGATGGTTTTCATATCGCATCATTCACTCATGATTGAAAAATTATAGTCCATCTACTGTAAGAGTACGCCGCGGGAGAAAAGCGCCTCTATAGGTTGTAAACGAAAGTTTTACACTAGTTGGCGCGTATCTACTTCTCCGCCTCACAATTATCTTGCACTACGTTCCATCATAACGTTCTGATTACTTGTAATTATTGTAGTTTCATAAAGACTCCTTAATTAATTATTTTAACCATTACAATTACAAAACAATTTTTTTCTACTTTTTAATGTTTACTGCTTTTATGTTTCAAAAACTCAACACATTCACTATAATGCATATTAAAAAAATCTGGTGTGAAACACTCACATAACTTTCTCTTGCCAATGCAAATAATTTACAATATAATTTAACATTAGTAATAAAATATTAGAAACAAACAAAAAACTAACCTCAATAAACATAACCTTATTTTAATCATGAGTGAAACACTCAAAATGAAAATCAACCTCAGTCTGGCTTAAAAATACGGAAAATCACTATTTCCGCTAAACTAGGCTCTGTAGAGAAAAATACGTTAAATAAAAGTTGTAGATCTTTAAATTTCCTATAAATTTTGTTATATACACTTTTGTCGTAAAATGCATACTAAGGCCAAAATCTTAAAAAAATCGATTTTTCACACGTTTTCGTGAGAAAAAATCAGAAAATCGCTAATTACTGCTAAACTAAGCGTCATACAAAAAAATGTTTGAAACAGAAGTTGTAGGTTTTTAAATTCTCTACAACTTTTATTATATAAGTTTTTGCGCTAAAATTTATATTAAAGCCGTAATCTTAAAAAAACAACGTTTTTACGTGAAAACAGCCTCACCGAGAATTTCAGAAAACATGGCGCCTACCCTATCTTGTAGAGAATAAAAAATTGAGTAAAATAGGCGATTTTAAAAAAAATCGTAGGACCAGTTTTTGAGAAAATCGCAAAAAAGTGAAAAATTATACGAATAAACTACTACTTCCGGTTGACCGATTTTGATGAAAATGTTCGTGTCGCGTCCGGTAGTGGTATGTAACTTAAGTTTCAAGTTCGTACGATGTTCCGTTCTTGAGATATTCTGTTCACACACACATACACACACACACACACACACACGCGCGCACACACACACACACAGACACACACACAGACCAATCGCTAAAAACATGTTTTTTGGGTTCAGGGGGTCTGAAAACGTATAGATCCGGTGAAAACTCGATTTCGAAAAATCGACATGAAAACAATACTTTCCTTCCTATATATTCATATAGGCAAGAGAAAGTAAAAACACAGCTTACAAAACTTTTCAACTTCAGTCTACAAAGAAAATCGAAACGAACCGATACAATACCAAAAGATAACTGATGAAACAAAAAATGAGTTAAACATGGGTACAAACAGATGTATTAAACTAGTCACAGACATTCATTTTAATGATATTAAATAAACAATCTGAAATGATAAACAACGGAATAGTTTACTCTCCTGTTATAATTCAAGCGCATTAGTCTTGTACTTCTTGTGACCAAAAATAAAACAGAGCCTACAATAAAAACCTATTAATCATAAATAATAATGTACTAATAGTAAATAATGTAACGAAAAATAACAATATAAGAGTAACAATAGTAAAATTTTTAGATATTTGGTAAACTAATGTTCGATTTATAAAATATTGTGACACTTATTGCTAAGGTCCGTTTCGGGATCTAGGTTATTAAATAATTAATACACTAAAGTTTACAAATTACAAATATTTATTAGACTAAAAGATTACAAAATAAATGATTAAACTAATTATAATTAAATAATATAATAGATGATTTAATAAGTCACTTAAAATAGATAATAAACAATAAATAACTTACAATCACTTTTATAGATTACACAGACATACAAAACATAGAAATTGAATTCACAGAAACTGCACATTAACTTTACAATATACTCACAAAAAGACTTTTCACAATACACATACAACAAAGGCAGTATAACAGTCGTCGACCAAACAATGCTCGGAATAGTTAACCTGTTTAACAACCCGAATCACTCATCGAAGATCAAACGATACTGACTGGACCGTGCTCGGGGGTCTCCTTTTATAATCATTCATAAAGATCGTTCCAGAACAAAGTAGAGAAATCATAAAGTACAAAAATAAATAACCTTTTATTAATGAATGCTAGAAAAATCGGTTGTAAATACGTCAACTATTGTAAATAGAAAACGTAAACAACCTCATAAACAACTTCATAAATAACTGTACACAATACCTAAACTTTATGATAGTTATTACAACCCTTATGAATAGACACACTTGTATGGTTACAACTGTCATTTATTGTTGCTATTGTGTGCAGTTATTTTTATTATTCCTTAACTATTTCAATGAATGGAATTCTGGAACCTCCGCGAACAATCCAGTCTTTTCTTCGATCTTGTTACAATATTTTCTAACAAAAGAATTTTTTTTCAAAATAACATTATTTGCAATCAGTTTTTTAAAAATAAACTATAAGCAAATCTTTTGAATGTACAAATCACAAGTTGAGGCCTCATTACCCTGAGTACCTCTCATTACAACAATTATTCATGTGTTCAAAGAGAAAATTACTATGTACAAAGATATTTACATTTTACAATATAGAATACTTTTCACTAAAATTTTATATACATTTAAACTCTTTCAGACAAGTCCAAAACATGGTAACGTTTCAGGCGCCTAACTTCTTCTGCATTATTTAGAAGATTTATGGCTAATTCGTTTTCGTGGCTTTCAAGTCTTGCCTGATATTTTCTATTAAAACGCCTGACCTCGTCCATTACATCAGGAAGGTTGCAATAATGTTGTATTTCTGCATTCCTTGCAAACCATGGTGCCCTTGTTATAGCCCGAAGAACCTTATTTTGGAACCTTTGAATTATCTCTATGTTACTTTTGCTGGTAGTTCCCCAAAGTTGAACGCCGTACAACCAGACTGGTTTTAGTAACATTTTGTAAAGCAGCAACTTATTCTCAAGAGAGAGTGAAGAGTTCCCACCAATCAGCCAGTACATCCTTTTGTATTTCAGATTTAATTCGTTCCTCTTCATTCTCACATGGGTTTTCCAAGTTAACCGCCTGTCAAGATGCATACCCAGGTACTTTACAACTTCACTTTGTGGTAGATCAACACCTCCAAGTTTTACTGGTGGACAAGTATTCCTCCGCATTGTAAATGTAACATGCTGCGATTTTGCAGTATTGATCTTTACTCTCCATTTTTGAAGCCATGGTTGGATTTGGTCTAAACATTCCTGAAGTTTGTTTGAAGCAACTATAGGATCTTCACTTTTAGCAAGCAAGGCCTTATCGTCAGTAAATGTAGCTTGAACTACCCCTACAAATGAATTACATGAACTACAAATGAATTGAACGTATTTTTATAATATTAAGCTTAGAGCGGATAATTTATTAGTGTTGTATGGAATTTTGTTTTTGATCATGCTGTGAGTATTTTTAATTAATACGCATGCTCACTTGTGTTGCTGGTTGCTTACTTCGGAGTACTCTTAGCGTAGACGGACTTTAGGTAATAATTTTTGAGGTTAGTTTTTTTGTTTATTTCTAATGTTTTATTACTAATGTTAAGGCAACTCACTGGCAATTGCGTACTCAATTTCCCGCTCCTTTAGTATTTCAAATCTTCCAAATAAAATAGTTCCTATGACATCACACACGTCATTCTTCCTGCCCCTTCTACCGTTCTTTACATCCTTTGTCTTCCAGACTCACTCGCAAGTTAGCAGGCGATGCAGCAAGTTGAGGCACTCTTTTCGTTCCGGTCATTAGTGGCGTACTATGACCGTTCTGTTTAATGTATGTCCGTCGTGGATGTACTTAGTTCGATCTCTGTTTGAGAACTCTAATTGTGCGAATTTCATGGTGTATTATGCATTTCTAACTGTTATAATTTGCAAATTATGTTTTAGCGACTTTACAATCTATTATTCACGCGTTATCTACCAGTGCGCAAAACTTCAAGACTTAATCGAGGTAAGTGCTAAATATTTGTTGTATTTTTTGTTGACTGCGAGAGCATTCCTATATTTCCTTTGATGCCATTTAATTCATTTTGTTGTTTAATTTGTCAGTCGTTCTTAATTGCCTTAAATTGCCAGTTACAATCATTAAATCGTTTAGTTGTGATTGACAACTATCTAATAAAAACAATCTGGTCCTCCACCAACAATCGTTTATTCGCCGTTTCATTAAATTCAATAGTTATCCGTCGCGGGTAATTTTCATTGTGTTTAAAATTCAAGATATCCCCCGCGGGAAATCGAACAACTAACGTTAGGTAATAATGTTCATTAAATTGTATTGGCAAGAGAAAGTTGTGTGAGTGTTTCATACCAGATTTTGTGATTTTTTGACCCGTTATTACTGGTTTTATTACATATGCTTATTATACGAGTATATTATTTTTCTATTTATCCTAATGAAAAAGTTTCTTAATTAATGTTTTTCAGGGAAATTTAAATTATGATTTTACGGTAAAGTTTACACTACTATAATTATTATTATTATTATTCTCTTGTGTAAACCTTGTTAAGTAGGGAGATTATCAGGTAAAGAAGATTATGGGGCAGATGAAGATAATTTTACTAACAAGATTTACTTGCAGGTAACCATAGTCCAACAACACACTTTTTCATTCATGTTTTGCTGAATTAATACCTTCCCTCCATTACTACAAACAACGCTTTGGTCAACCAACTAACAACTGTATCTAATTTTTATTTTCTCTTGACCTGTATGAATACATTAGATAGCAATGTTTTTATATCGACTTTTCCAAATTGAGTTTTCACGGGAAATACACGTTTTCACTCCCCCTGAACCCAAAAAACGAATTTTTTTTGTGTGAAACACTCACACGACTTTCTCTTGCCAATTTTAATAATTAGTATAAAAACCTAACATTAGTAATAAACATTAGAAATAAAAAAAACTAACCTCAATAAACATAACCTAATTTTAATCACGAGTGAAAAACACAAAATGAAAATCAACCTCAGATTGGCTTTAAAATACGGGAAACCACTGTTAGCGTGAGAAAAAAACAGAAAATCGCTAATTACCGCTAAACCAAGCGTTAGATAAAAAAATGTTTGAAATAAAATTTGTAGGATTTTAAATTCTCTACAACTTTTATTATATATATTTTTGGACTAAAATGCTTATTAAAGCCGTATTCGTAAAAAAATAATTTTTTACGTAAAAACAGCCTCACCAAGAATTGCAGCAAACAAACCGCCTACCCTATCTTGTAGAGCATAAACAATTTAGTAAACGAGGCGATTTTTAAAAAAATCGTAGGACCAGTTTTTGAGAAAATTGCAAAAAAGTGAAAAATTACACGAATAAACTACTACTTCCGGTTGACCGATTTTGATGAAAATGTTCGTGTCGGGTTCGGTAGTGGTATGTAACTTAAGTTTCAAGTTTCAAGTCCATACAATGTTTCGTTCTTGAGATATTCTGTTCATGCTCACGCATACACACACACACACGCACGCACGTACGCACACGCGCGCGCGCGCGCGCACACACACACACACACACACACAGACCAATCGCTAAAAACATGTTTATGGGTTCAGGGGGCCTGAAAACGTGTAGATACGGTGAAAACTCGATTTCGGAAAATCGACATGAAAAGAATACTTTCTTTCCTATATATTCATATAGGCACGAGAAAGTAAAAATATTTTTCCGATTGCTTTGCGCAACAGTCAAACGTGAAAAAGTTTAAATAAATTTGTCAATCATTTTTGAACGTTCAAAATAATTTTGTGAATTGTGTAACAGTATTGAAGATGTATTAAAACTTCTGTGGGTAGTTGGTTTAAAATTTTACTATAAAATATTTTTTTTTTTTTTGAAACAGTGTAGTATTTCTTTTGCAATCAGTTAATAAATACAATAACTTTAAGTACATATGAGAAAATCTGAGTAATGTCCTTAGAATTAAAATATAAACTACACTCAGTAGTGTGTTTCAAAAATACTAAACTGTAAAGAAAAAAAAATAAATACACAAAATTAAACTTGATGAACTGTGAATCAACATCTTGAAACACAAAGTTGCTGAAGTTTGAGATGACGCTGACGATGATAGAGATTAAAACGATAAATAGGCCTACCATAAAACGAATACCAGGAGGTATTTCATCTTTCTTTTTGTTTTCTTTATTTATTTTTTAAATTAAAATTATTACACCAGGCAATCTTCCTTCGCAGGCAGAGGGTTGTAACTTTTAAATTTATAATTTAATTATTATTTATTTCTAACCCACCGGGTTGGTCTAATGGTATTGAAAATCAGGTGTTTAACAGCTGATTTTCGGAGACGAAGTTTCCTGGTTTAAATCCTAGTAAAAGTAGTTACTTTTACACGGATTTGAATACTAGACAGTGGTTGTTGCCGGTGTACTTTGATGGCTGGGGTTCAACTAACCATACACTCTAAGGAATGGTCGACCTGGGTCTGTACAAGACTACACTTCATTTACACGTCATACACATCATCCTCATCTGATTGGGTCATGGGGTTGCTTATTGTTCTGAATTGAACTGATTGCAACGTACTCACATTAGGTATAAAAAAATCCTAATAAAGGTAAATTATTTTTAAACAGATTTGAATAAAATAATGCTTTTTAGTGTTGATGAGCTCTACTGTTTCACGCGTTTAGACCAATCAGAATGTTTTGCAGCGTTGTCAGATTGTACGAATGTTTCAGCGTGACAAACCTTACGCGCGCATGCGTATAAGAGCTGCAATAGTTTACGCTCATCTTGCATCTCGTACTGAACACATCGATTATAAATGTAGAGCGCGTTAACATGCAATACTTTATAATAAATAATCAGCTGATTGTGTGTTCATAGGTTTTGTTATTGAAAGACGTAATAACGTTATGCTCATTTATTGAATTAATTTCCCATACAGTTAAAATATTTACATTGTGTTAGTTAAAATATATTATTGTAAAGTAGTTATAGTTATAAAATAAAAATTATATGTATGTATACATATATTTTCTCTCTATTACAAATATACAAACATAATCTTAAAAGTTTTTTAAAATAAATCTACTGTTCTTCAAATTAAAATATAATATTGAAAAAATTAAATATGTAAAAATTTTACATAAAATATCAATATTATATTTTAATTACATTTAATGTAATGAATTTATCATTTATTTATTAATTTATTTTTTAAATTCTGTTTAACGCAATCTTTCTAACCTATTTAAATTAGTAAATTTATAGTAGTTATAAGTATTTAAGTTTTTTTTTTTTAAATTCCTAATATGTGTACGTTGCAATTTGTTCAATTCAGAACAATAAGCAACCCCATGACCCAATGAGATGAGGATGATGTGTATGAAGTGTAAATGAGGTGAAGTCTTGTACAGACCCAGGTCGACCACTCCTGAGAGAGTATGGTTAATTGAACCCCAACCATCAAAGTACACCGGCAACCACTGTCTAGTATTCAAATCCGTATAAAAGTAACTACCTTTACTAGGATTTGAACCAGGAACCTTCGTCTCCGAAAATCAGCTGTTAAACAGGTGATTTTGGCGACGACTTTACCTCTAGACCAACCCGGTGGGTCAAGTATTTAAGTGATTCAATATTTTTGTTCTGTATACTCCTATGCGCGGACAAAACTCTTTGTGAAGAAGAGTTTTTGCGTATAAGTATATTTAATTTAAAATATTGTAAATAGCTTAGTATAGTCATGAATTGTAATTTTAATGAAGCTATATTCTACTAAATAAAATAAATAAATAAAATAATATTAACGAGCTACGAAAGCAAGTATTAGGAACACTGCTGGCAAGTGATTGGCTATATATAAAGTGAGTAGGTGGCAATGCGTACGTTCAGAGCTCATCAGCTTTGAAAAATAATATAGACAGTGGTTACTGGTTTAATTTGATGGTTTAGGTTCAATTAACTATATTTTTTTAGGAATGGTCGACCTGAGTCTGTACAAACTAAACCTAATTCACAACGTTATATTCATCATACCCATCTTATTAGATTGCTTATTATCCTTAAATTAAACCGATGGTGACGTAAATTTAAAGTAAATTAAAACGTGTTTGTAAAATTTTTGAAATTCAATTGAAATTAACAAGCTCTTTTGATTCTTGTTTGAAAACAAAAGACGTACGCTAGTAAAAAGAAAATTAAAATAAATTGCTTTTAAAGCATGTTCTTTGTGGATTCGTTATAACCCCAGAGAGGGTGTTATTTAGAACGGGCGCGAAATGTAGCTCGGGTTATAAAATTTTAAATATAAATATGTAAAATGTAAAATTATTCTAGATTGTTTTGTTGTAGTTGTGAAAATAAAAAGTGAGAGTTATAAATTACAAAAAAACAAAGAAAATGAAATCTTTTTATTTGTAAAAACAAACTAGTCGCAAACGTTTTTGCATCAATACTGTTACACTACTAATCCTTAAAAAACTCGTTTCGAGTTTATTTATACGCAGCCCACCTGGTTTGTCCAGCGGTAGAGTCGTCGCCAAATTCAGCTGTATAACAGCTGATTTTCGAAGATAAAGTTTCTGGTTTAAATCCTAATAAAGGAAAAAGTCCAGAACCAATTAAACGATATCTTGTTGTGGTTTTAGAAGTTTTTTTTTAATTCCTAATTTGTGTACGTTGCAATCTGTTCAATTTAGAACAATAAGCAACCCAATGACCCATTGAGACGAGGATATGTGTATGACGTGTAAATGCGGTGTAGTCTTGTACAGACCCAGGCCGACCATTCCTGAGAAAGTATGGTTAATTAAACCCCAACCATCAAAGTACACCGGTAACCATTGTCTAGTATTCAAATCCGTATAAAAGTAACTACCTTTACTAAGATTTGAACCAGGAACCTTCGTCTCCAAAAATCAGCTGTTAAACAGCTGATTTTGGCGACGACTTTACCTCTAGACCAACCCGGTGGGTAGGTTTTAGAAGTGGTGGATAAAACTGAATACAACCAAGTCTGGTCATGTCACATTCAGCATGAACCAGTAAGTTTGTCCTCCAGTTCAATTGAATGAAATATTGCCTCAAGAAAGTGATGTGAAATATTTAGGTTTACACCTAGACAAGAGATTACCATGGAACAAACATATTACGATGAAACGTAAAGATTTTTTTTTTAATCCATAATGTGTGTACGTTGCAATCTGTTCAATTCAGAACAATAAGCAACCCCATGAACCAATGAGATAAGAACGATATGTATGACGTGTAAATGATGTGCAGTATTGTACAGACTCAGGCCGATCATTCCTGAGAGAGTATGGTTAATTGAACCGCAACCATCAAAATACACCGGTAACCACTGTCTAACATTCAAATCCGTATAAAAATAGGGCCTACAGTATTCAGATGAACTAATGTCCCCTAGCCGTGGGAGTGAGAGAATGCATAACGCTCTCACTCGCACAAGCCATACGCGCCGTTCCAATAACATTGTCTTTAATTTTACTCATTGTTGTGAGCAAGCGTTTATGCATGCAGTAAACTAACAAGCAAGATAACTGTAGTATGTTTTAAGATTTGGATTATAAGGGTAAATACCTTTGAGCGCATGCGTAGTTATGCCACATATCTCCCTCTCACTCGCTCGGTTATGGGACATTAGTTCGTCTAATACCTATAACTATTTTCGCTAGGATTAGAACCAGGAACCTTTGTCTCCGAAAATCAGCTGTTAAACAGCTGATTTTGGTAACGACCAAACCCTCTAGACCATCCCGGTGAATACGTCAAGAATTAGACGTAAAATTTGATAAAATGTATTGGTTGCTAGGCAGAAAGTTTTGAAACATCGACATGAAAACAATACTTTCCTTCCTATATATTAATATAACCCACCGGGTTGGTCTAGAGGTAAAGTCGTCGCCAAAATCAGCTGTCTGACAGCTGATTTTCGGAGACGATGGTTCCTGGTTTAAATCCTAGTAAAGGTAGTTACTTTTATACGGATTTGAATGCTAGACAGTGGTTACCGGTGTACTTTGATGGTTAGGGTTCAATTAACCATACTCTCTCAGGAATGGTCAACCTGAGTCTGTACAAGACTACACCTCATTTACACGTCATACATACCATCCTCACTTCATTGGGTCATGGGGTTGCTTATTGTTCTGAATTGAACAGATTGCAACGTACACACATTCGGGATTAAAACAAAAATTAATATATATTAATATAGAGCAAGAGAAAGTAAAAAACCTGTTAAAATTTCATGAATGTAGTAATTATAGAAAATTTTGAATGAATGAATAATTTAACATACCTGTTCCGATGATAATTTTTTAACGGTTCTATAAATTTTATTTTAATAATGAACAAGAAAAACTTAATATTGATTAAAATAGAGTAATTAAAAATGAAAATATTTCGGATCTGTTTAAGTAAATGATTACAATAATTAATCAAACCTTTCAACGGTTAAATTTTCAATCGTTTGTATCCTGTCCACGCTTCTTATTATTATTAATGCTTAGTGAAAATATTTCCATTGCCGTAAATAATTATAAGCAATCCATCAGAATCCTTCACGGCTTCTCACCCTTTCTCTCTCTCTCTCTCTCTCTCTCTCTCTCTCTCCGAGGTATTAAACTTGGCAGTTTATTCTCCACGCGCTAATTAATTAATCCACCAATAATTTCCCTTTACTGAAAAAATAACATTTTTAAATCGATACAACAGAATTGTTTTTAAATATTTAAAAAAGTATCCAAAAAATTTTTTAACCAATTTTTCGAAGCAAAGGTTAAACATCCCTTTTAATCGAATCTTAAGGGACCGATATTTCTTTTCAATTTATATAGATGCCGGCCGCATTGGAGTAGTTGGTAACGTGCTCGTCTCTCATCATGCGGTCTCGGGTTCGAATCCCATTCAGGCACGACATATTTTCATACGTTACAAATAAATCATTTCATCCTTCACCGTCTGCATTAGCAGTAATTGCAGAATAGCCGGACGTTAAACCAAAAAAAGGTTTACAGAGGTAAAATATTGAGTTCAAATATTTAGGACGCCGGATTTCCAATGACAAGATGATGACGTAAGTGAAAAACCGGGAGAATTCAGCGCTGTGTGCAGTTCTATAGGAAAGAAAACGAGAAAAGACACTCAAATGAAATTTTGTAGAGCAATGGCTGTACCACTTATAACATATGGGAGTAAACATGGGTGTCACTTAAGAGGAACAAATCCCATATCCAGGGTGCTGAAATAAGATTTTTCCGGGTAGTTTAAAGGTTGTACCCGGGTAGATAGAGTAACTATGTAACGAAGCCATACGCGCCGAGCTAATGTTCAGTCATTGTGAGAAACATTAAGAATATTGTGACAATATCGAAGAAGGTTCGCGAAATCTCTAGCATTTCATGGTAAAGGGTAGATAATAGAGTGGAAAAGTAACAATGGGGTGGCTATAAAGAGATGCCTATTCATGAAAGTAGTTTGAAATAACTGCGCTATTGTGTATGATAAAAGGTCGGGTATTGTTGTACAACTATTTATGAAAGGGACCTGTAACACTTTCCACTTACAATAGATCTATTGTTACTTGTTTACATCAGTTCATCAGTTATGACTTTTCGAGAACTATTAAAGAAGATTATTGATCAAATCTCTGTGTCGTTCGAGAAGTCTCTTTGAACCACCCTTATATAAATAGACCCCTGAGCGCGGTCAGTGAGTTAGTATTCGTTTCATCTTTGACGAGTGGCTATCGGGCGAAGTGCAGGGCGCGTTCCGAGCATTGTGTTGGTCAACGATTGTTATACTGTCTTTGTTTGTGTGTGTATTGTGAAAAGTTATTGTGTATCTGTATTAAATTCAGTTTTTGTGTATTCAGTTTCATTTTTTATGTGTATTCTATAAAATTGATTGTAAGTAGTGCTAAGAAAATTATTAAGTCATATATTTTATTACTTCAATATAATTAGTTCGTTGTTTATTTTGTAAATCTTTTAGTGTAATAAATATTTGTAATTGTAAACTTAAGTGCATTCTATTTAATAACCTAGATCCCGAAACGTACCTTAGCAATAAGTGTCACAATATATTAGAGAAACTGTCCAACCATTCGCATCCCAGTATACAAACTTCCTTTACGAGCATGGAAATCCAGAGTGAATTTTTAGTTTTTACTTTCTCTTGCCTATATGAATATATAGGAAGGAAAGTATTGTTTTACGCCTCTGTGACGTAGTGAGTAGTGCGCTAGCCTACAAAGCGAAAGGTCCCGGGTTCGATTTTCCAACCGGCTAGGGTCTGGAAATTTTAACACATGAAAACCCACCGTTACTGGCCCAAAACCGACAGAATTGGTAATGACATAGCTGTCGATATGACTTTAAAAAAAATAAATAAATAAATCTGGTGTGTAACACATAACTTTCTCTTGCCAATGCTAATAATTTACACTATAACCTAATATTAGTACATAATAAAACATTAGAAATAAACAAAAAACTGACCTCAAAAAACATAACCTTATTTTAATCATGAGTGAAAGACGCAAAATTAAAATCTATCGCAGTTTGGATCTAAAAGTAAGGAAAATCACTCTTTTACGCTAAACTAGGCTCTGTAGAAAAAAATGCTCTAAATAAAAGTTGTAATTCTTTAAATTTTCTATAAATTTGATTATACAATTTTGTTAGCAAATGCATAATAAGGCCAAAATCTTTAAAAAATCGATTTTTTACACGATTTCGTGAGAGAAAAAAAAAGAAAATCGCTAATTACCAATAAACTAAGCGTTACACAAAAAAAGTTTCAAATAAAAGTTGTGGAATTTTAAATTTTCTACATATTTTTGTTACATACATTTTTGCGCTTAAGTGCATATTAAAGTCGCAATCTGAAAAAAAACTATTTTTTTACGTGAAAACAGCCTCAATAAGAATTTCAGCAAACATGGTGCCTACCTTATACTGTAGAGCATAAAAATTTACTAACCAGGCGATTTTAAAAAAATCGTAGAACCAGTTTTTGAGGAATTCGCAAGAGTGAAAAATTACATGAATAAACTACTACATCCGGTTGACCGATTTTAATGAAAATGTTTGTATCGGGTCCGGTAGTAATACTCGTATATAACTTAAGTTTGTTCGTACGATGTTCCGTTCTTGAGACATTCTGTTCATACACACGCAGACCAATCGCTAAAAACATGTTTTTTTGGTTCAGGGGGCCTGAAAACGTGTAGATCCGGTGAAAAATCGATTTAAAAAAATCGACATGAAAACAATTCTTTCCTTCCAATATTATATTTATATAGGCAAGAGAGAGTAATAAAAACGTTATTTTTATTTTATATTTTAAGATTAAAAACTACGTAGCTGCAAACAAACAGTTGACTAATGCAAAAGTAATTATAAAAGTAAACTTTTGAATTGAATACTCACCAAGTAGCGTTGATGGGATCTTGATCGGCGATTACACGAAATATGTACAGAAAACATGATAAAAGTTTGAATAAAAGGTTTGCGATTCGAATACGAAGGCCTGAAACAAAAGAAAAAACAACATATTTTATTACTAGGCTTCAAAAATTGTAATTTAATTTATTTATAATCAGCTGTTTAACAGCTGATTTTCGGAGACGAAGGTTCCTGGTTCAAATCCTAGTAAAGGTAGTTACTTTTATACGGATTTGAATACTAGACAGTGGTTACCGGTGTACTTTGATGGTTGGGGTTTAATTAACTATAATCTATCAGGGGTGATCGACCTGGGTCTGTAGAAGTCTACACCTCATTTACACGTCATACACATCATCCTCAACTCATTGGGCCATGGGGTTGCTTATTGTTCTCAATTGAACAGATTGCAACGTAGGCTACACATATTAGGCATTTAAAAAAAAATGTATATATCTAGGACACATTGTTATTCACGTCATCAGCCGAAAGACTGGTTTGAACGTCTAGAGGCTTTCTTCTGTATCTAAAACGAGGAATACGGTGGTTTACCATGCCTTCCTCACTGAGTTGAAAAGTATGCTTATTTGCATGCTAGGTCCTCTGAAAAGCATCTACTTTCCACCCTGCTAATGACACTTTCACTTCATTCACCACAAGGTCTGGCTGTATGATGAAATTCTTTACTTTCAGAGAAAATAAATGTGACCATAGAGTCTCTTACACCTGTACCTTTTCTGTTACTTTAGTCATACGAGGTGTGGCTATTAAATAACGAGACTGACGTTGTCAAAAAAGTTTTTTAATTTCATTCATAATCACTTATTTTCACCTTCAATTTACACTTTTTCTCTATCTTACAACGCCCCATGGGAATTTTCCATTGTTGGAAACAGTGCTGGAAGTCATTTTCTGCCAGCTCCTTCAGGACACGTGCCGCTTTCTCTTTTACAGCTTCCACAAACTTAAATCTTGTCCCTTTTAATGGAGATTTCACCTTAGTGAACAGGTGGAAGTCACATGGTGCAAGATCTGGTGAATAAGGTGGATATTCTAACACTGACGTGCTATACTTGGCTAGAAACCTCTTGATAGATAACACGAAATGAGATGGCACATTGTCTTGGTGGAGAACCCATGATTTGTCCTTCCACATTTTGGGGCGGTTTTTCCTTACTCTTTGACGTAGTTTAGAAAGTATCTCAAAGTAGTAATATTGATTAATTGTTTGATCTTCAGGAACCCAGTGAAGGTACACAATCCCATGGATAGAAAAAAAAAACAATCATCATTGCTTTAAATTTTGACTTGCTCATTCAAGCTTTTTTGGCTCTCGGTGAAGTTCGGCTCTTCCAGTGCATGGATTGGCGCTTCGTTTCCGGATCGTAAGTAAAAAATCACGTTTCATCACATGTTATTATCTTCTATCTGTTTCCTCATATGATATCTAGATTAAAAAGGACAAGATTTGAGTCTGTGGAAGCTGTAAGAGAGAAAGCGGCACGTGTCCTGAAGGAGCTGACAGAAGATGACTTCCAGCACTGTTTCCAACAATGGAAAATTCGCATGGAGCGTTGTAAGATAGAGAAAAAGTGTAAATTGAAGGTGAAAATAAGTGATTATGAATGAAATTAAAATAATTTTTTTACAACGTCAGTCTCGTTATTTAATAGCTACATTTCGTACTTTTGCCCAAAACAAATAGGTGGTTTCAAATTATTTACACTCAATCTGTTTGTTTCAGGGCTAAAATAAATAGTTCTGTTTCTTATTACATGGTCAGCCAATTAAATGACCGAATCATTTAAGAACAGAAGAGGTGGAGGTGTAAAAGACACCAATCAGAGTTTTATCTTCTGGAAGTAATGAATTTCATTATACAGCCAGACCTTGTGGTGAATGAAGTGAAGGTGTCATTTACAGAGTGGAAAATATGTGCTTTTCAGAGAGCCCGGCATGCTCATAAGCGTACTTTTCCACTCAGTGAGGAAGGCAATGGTAAACCACCTCACTCCTCGTTTTACTTAGTAAAACCTCTACAGGTTCAAACCAGCCTTTCGGCTGATGACCTAATCAACAACAACAACATTTCGTACTTACACAGAACTTTTATAAATTAATTTTTTGGCTTCATGCATCACGGTGAGTAAAGATCTGTTAAAATCGGAGCGTGAAAATGTTTATACATTTCAATTCTTTCTCACTCTTAGTTTGAGAGATATTACACGAGAAAAACTTGAAGACTTATGAGATTAAATTAATTTAAGATGTAAAAGATTACGAGTGTATAGATAGAGTACTGGTAATATGGTACGCTGGTTATAGTAGAAATACGTGACTGCTCACTCTAACATGAATTGAAACGAGAAATGAAAATAGATCCAGAGTAGATTGGTAGGTATTGGTAAACATGAAGAGAAAAGTTAAATATCCCCCTGGTGGAACGGAAGGGAAATGTGAAGAAGAGGTGGAAACAGACTGAATGATACATGACTCTATTTTAACTTGATCATTAAACTAGTGAGTGTGATTACAGGAACGGATATGCACTCGCTAACCTATTTCAATGAAACTAATAATATCAAACTCTAATCATCGACTGACCGTTATTAAATTTGAATTTCCTTATTAGCTTATTTTTGTACCTAACCTATACAGCCGGCCGCATTGGCGAAGTTGGTAACGTGCTCGCCTTTCATCATGCGGTCTTGAGTTCGAATCCCATTCAGGCACGGCATTTTTTCATACGTTACAAAAAATCGTTTCATCATTCACCGTCTGCATTAGCAGTAATTGCAGAACAGTCGGACGTTAAACAAAAAATAAAAAAATAAAAAAATAACCTATAATACAGTATTTAAAATCTGGTGTGAACACTCACACAACTTTCTCTTGCCAATGTAAATAATAACCAATATAACCTAACATTAGAAATAAACAAAAAACTAACCTCAAGGAACACAACCTTATTTTAATGAATGTGAGACGCAAAATGAAAATCCATCTCAGTTTGGCTTAAAAATACGAAAAATCACTCTTTCACGCTAAACTAGGCTTTCGTAGAGAAAAATGTTTCGAATAAAAGTTGTAGATCTATTAATTTCCTATAAGTTTAATTATATACACTTTTGTCGTAAAATGCATACTAAGGCCGAAATCTTTAAAAAATCGATTTTTCGAACGTTTTCGTGAGAAAAAAAAACAGAAAATCGCCAATTACAGCTAAACCGTTATACAAAAAAAATGTTTGAAATAAAAGTTGTAGGATTTTAAATTCTCTACATTTTTTATTGTATAAACTTTTGCGCCAAATGCATATATTAAAGCCGTAATCTTAGAAAAACAAATTTTTTACGTAAAAACAGCCTCACCAAGAATTTCATGAGACATGGCGCCTAACCTATCTTGTAGAGCATAAAAAATTCAGTAAACCAGGCGATTTAAAAAAAAAAATCGTAGGACCAGTTTTTGAGAAAATCGCAAAAAAATTAAAAATTACACGAATAAACTACTACTTCCGATTGACCGATTTTGATGAAAATTTTCGTGTTGGGTCCGGTAGTGGTATGCAACTTATATTTCAAGTTCAACTTATATTTCAAGTTTCAAGAAGGTACAATGTTGCGTTCTTGAGATATTCTCTTCACAGGCAAGCACGCACTCACGTGCGCGCGCGCACACACACACACACACACACACACACATACATAGACCAATCACTAAAAACATGTTTTTGGGTTCAGGGGGTCTGAGAACGTGTAAATCCGGTGAAAACTCGATTTCGAAAAATTTACATGAAAACAATACTTTCCTTTCTGTATATTCATATAGGCAAAAGAAAGTTAAAAGTAGTAGAGGTGTAAAAGACACTAGTCACAGTTATCTTCTCTCAAAGTAATGAATTTCATTAGCTACTGTTATAGGTTAATGGGAAGGATATAAATTTCATAAATTTCCTCGAAAGGTTACCTACTTGTAAAAGTAATAATTATGTTAGTTTTAAAAAGTCAAAGGGCAGGCAGTTTTAAAACATAATTATAAAATGCTTCCTATAAAAAACATAGAGTAGTATCAAAAGTACTTGAACAAACTTAGTCACTAATTTGCATAAAAATAATGAGAAAAGTTGTTATTCAAATTTTTTTTACTGCTTGAAAATATAAATCGAAGCATGAATAAACAGTATTTTTCATCACGCACATTTTCATTGTTTTTTTTTTCAGAATACAGATACAGGATTTATTTCAAATATTGAATGTACGTTTTAACCCTTTCAATCCCAAATTTTTAAAAACACAAAAAAATTTGTGTACATTGTTTCATACAATTTACTGATATTTAAGTGTAATAGAATCACTTTTAGACCTTTTACCCTTTTGATGGCCTGACAAAAAAGTGTGATATGTACGTCACATTAGGACTTGAGGGTATGAAAGTTCCCAACAATAAGAATAAGTCAAATCATGTTCAGGCTTCGTAAAAAAAATATACTTATTCTCTTTCTTAGATTTGTAGCAAAAAAAACGAAGTATGATTTTAATATTAAGACTTCAAAAATTTTACAATTAAAAAATATTGGTAAAATGGATAAAATCACTATTTACTAACAGTTTGAAAAATGTTCTTGTACATACATACAACATATTCGAAGAAATGTTACTTTATTTTAGTAAATGAACATGAATATCTAAAACCAAAATTAACTTTAAAAAGAAACTAATGGTTGCCTCCATGGCGCAATGGTCAGCATACTACACTGCAAAGCAGAGGTCTCAGGTTCGAATCCTGGCTAGGGTACAGAAAATGATTACACTTCACAATCAGCGTTCTTTAATCCAAAGTTGTTTCTGACATATAAAATTTTGATGTATGTTATTTCACTCGAATATGACTTCTATGTCACACTGGGTTAGAATGGGTTAATCTTGAAATTTTCAAATAAATTTCAAATTTTTCTATTTTTCCACAACTATTTTTAGTAGAGTGGGAAAATGTATGAAAAATTGATTTGTACAAAATTATCAGAATTTTAAACTACTGTTTATCTCTCATGATTCTAATAGCCATTAAGTAAAAGCGGTTTAAGAAAAAATGATTTCAGTTTTGACCATATTATTTAAGGGAAAATTTGGTAGAGAAATAACGTCGTAAAATGCTACTAAGGCCGAAATCTTTAATAAATCAATTTTTTTCCACGTTTTCGTAAGAAAAATAAAGAAAATCGCTAATTACCGTTAAACTAAGCATTACACAAAAACGTGTGAAGAGTAGAATTGGTAGGATTTCCAATTCTCTACAACTTTTATTACATACATTTTTGCGCTTAAATGCATATTTACATTTTGCGGCAAATTTATGGTTCAACCAAACCCTCTAACTTGCAACGAATTCAAACATTCCAGTCAAAAACATTACGCCTTATAGCAAAAGCATCTCTTTACGTTAGCAACAAAACCTTACATACAGATTTGAAAACACCACTTGTACAAAATTCCATCGAATACCTATACAAACGCAAGTCACTCAAACACGAGAACCCACTGGTGCGTTCACTTTCCACCTTCCATTTGCCTAACAATCCCCCTAGACGCCTTAAAAGACGCTGGAGTAGAGACCTGCTAATTTGATACACAAATTTCATTCTTGGGGAGGCACCAATGGGGGCTCTACCCCTCTCATGCCTATCATGTCATTAACATTATAATCTTAATCATCATATTTGCTTCTTGTAAAATTTTATAGTTGTAAATAAAGAATTAAAGAGAAAAAAATTGATAATACACTTTGAAAAAATAAAAAAAACAAAATTAAAGACAGATCTATGCGTATTTAGAGCACTTGAAGTTGCTTGTACAGTCAGGTAACTAGAATACTAGTACGGAAATTAAGTTAGAACAATGAAAATGGAATAAGACATATTTACAATTGTGTATCGTAACCAGATGACACATTTACTTGCCTTTAGATTACATACAGTTCTGTTTTAGTTGAGAGATAAACAAGACAACAATGTATTCGATACGGTTAAATACATTTCATACAATAACTCTATAATTCTATCATTATGACTGAATACTGATAATTATTGCAGATGTTTTGATAAAAGATACTTCCATGATTAGCAAGAAAATTAATCAACTTGGTTGAATAATTTTCAATAAATAATAAGGAATACCGGATCGAGTCGGTATGGGCCATGGGATCCCTAATTGTTCTTAAACTGAATGTAACAATAACAGAATTCCACATCATTTTCAACATTGTAAAACAAAGATTTTAAATTGCCGGCCGCATTGGCGTAGTTGGTAACGTGCTCGCCTCTCATCATGCGGTCGTGGGTTCGAATCCCACTCATGCACGGCATATTTTCACACGTTACAAAAAAATCTTTTCATCCTCTATTGTATATAGTTACACTCCAACGTCGTCGCTAATGACTTTTTCAGTTGATGCGACGTTAAATAAAAGAATAAAAAAAATCTGGTATTAAACACTCACACAACTTTCTCTTGCCAATGCAAATAATTTAAACAATATAACCTAACATTAGTAATAAAACATTAGAAATAAACAAAAAACTAACCTCAAAAAACATACTTATTTTAATCATGAGTGAAAAACGTAAAATGAAAATCGACCTTTTTGGCTTAAAAATATGGAAAAATCACTCTTTCACGCTAAACTAGGACCTGTATAGAAAAATGCTTTAAATAAAGGTTGTAGATCTTTTTATTTTCTATAAATTTGATTATATACACTTTTGTCGTGAAATGCGTGCCGAAATCTTAAAAAAATCGATTTTCACACGTTTCTGTGAGAAAAAAACAGAAAATCGCTAATTACCGCTAAACTAAGGGTTATACAAAAAAATGTTTGAAATAACAGTTGTAGGATTTTAAATTCTCTGCAATTTTAATTGATATAAATTTTTGTGCTAAAACCCATATTAAAGCCGTAATCTTAAGAAAACAATGTGTTTACGTGAAAACAGCCTCACCAAAAATTTTCAGCAAACATTGCGCCTACCCTATCTTGTAGAGCATAAAAAATTTAGTAAACCAGACGATTTTTAAAAAAATCGTAGATTTTTGAGAAAATCGAAAAAAGTGAAAAATTACATAAATAAACTACTACTACCGGTTGACCGATTTTTATGAAAATGTTCGTGTCGGGTCCGGCAGTGGTATGTAACTTAAGTTGCAAGTTTCAAGTTCGTACGATGTTCCGTTCTTGAGATATTTTGTTCACACACACACACACACGCGCGCGCACGCACGCGCGCGCGCACACGCACGCGCGCGCGCGCACACACACACACACACACACACACACACGCAGACCAATCGCTAAAAACATGTTTTTTGGGTTCAGGGGGTCTAAAAACGTGTAGATCCGGTGAAACCTCGATTTCAAAAAATTGACATGAAAACAATACTTTCTCTCCTTTATATTCATATAGGCAAGAGAAAGTAAAAATTTAAATTATATTTTGTAAGAATAATTAAAAGGGAAATTTTACTTTCGAAAAGGGACTTTTTATTCTGAAAAGTTACCTCCATTGAGAGACTATCATGCTATTTCGAATAGGTTGTAACAGAGTCGAAATGAAGTAACAACACGAAGTAAATTTATAAAAAGTAACTTCAGTTTATGTACTGGTTGATTGAAGTATCAAAAAAACAAAACAAAACTGAAAAAAATAGTAACGAAACCACACAATAAAAATTGTCCTTGGAGAGAACAATGTAGTTTGTACATTTGACCTAAAATAACTTTCAGAAAAAGCTCCAATTCGTCAATGGACATTCTGAGACGCCTCTAAAGTTCGTTTAAGTCGTAAAAGAGAAGCACTTTGTTTAGTTTTTCAAAGCAATAAAAATCTGTTTTATTTCACAGATCAATACTTACTGTAAAAGTAACTTTGGTTTTTAACTTTCATTGTTTTAGTGCTTTAATACGGTTTTATTACACTGATTCAATAATAATTGCACTCTGTTTTTGTTCTCTGGATGTGCGTTGTAATTTTTTTGTTTTCATCAGTTATTTGATGTATTTTTACTTCGTTTTTTCCTGTATGAATATACCGGATAGGGGAAAAAAGTATTGTTTTCATGTTGAAAATCAAAATCAATCTGTAAAATTTCAAAATACGTAAAATTACTCAATTGAGCTTAAACTCCGTAGAAAAAAAATGATTGGAATAAAAAGTTGTAGATTTTTAAACTTTTTAAAAGTCTGATCATATACAGCTTTGTCGTAAATTGCATACTAATGCCGTACCTCTTAAATTACTACATTTTTTACCGATTTTGATGAGAAAAGTACAGAAAATTACAAATATACGCTAAACTAAGCGTTGTAGAAAATATGTTAGATGCAACAGAGATGTGATTTTTTAAAAATTTTCTACAACTTTAAAATGATAATTTATGTATATGCTTTTGCCCAAACATATTAAGGCTGCAATTGAAAACAAATTTGTTGCTTCCTGGGAGTTTCAGCAGACAAGGTGTTTACCCTAACTTTTTCTAAAAAAAGTAGTTAATGAGGCAAATTAAAAAAATTGTTGGAAACCATTTGAAAAAGTAGCAAAAAGTGAAAAATCGCGCGAATAAACTACTCCGGTTGATTGATTTCAATTAAATTGTTGATGTCGGGTTTCATAGTGGTACCTAACTTAAATTCCAAGTTTCAACTTCGTACGATATTCCGTTCTTGAGACATTTTGTTTACACACAAAAACAGACACCAATCGAAATCTTAAAAAAACAATTTTTTACAACGAAAGCACAACCTACCCAAGAATTTCAGCAGACATGGCGCGTATCTTATCACGTTGAACATAAATGTAGTAAATAAGTAAATTTTTAGAAAGACCGTCATTGCGAAAATTGTAAAAAATGAAAATCACAGGAATAAACTACTACTTCCGGTTGACTGACATTGTTGAAAATGTTCGCATCGGATCCCCTTGTGGCGTACCAAAATTAAGTTCAAAATTTGCGCGCGCGCGCACGCACATGCACACACAGACCAAAGACCAATCGCTAAAACATGTGTTTTTTGGGTTCAGGGGGTCTGAAAACGTGTAGATCCGGTGAAGAGTGTATTTGTTAAAACCGACATGAAAAAAATACTTTCCTTCCTATATCCTTCATATATGCAAGCAAAAGTAAAAATACTTTACAATTTAGTACATAAGATAAAATTTCAAGATTATTTTAACTTATGAAACAAGTAACTTATTTGAAGCGAAAACAATTTGATTAGATACGGAATGTGGTTTAACAGTGCATGATATTCAGTTTAGGAACTCAGCTTCATGAAAGGAGGCATATACCCACACGGCAAAAATAGCACGGCGTTATAGAAACGTACATTAATTAAATCTGACTAAAATAATTTAATTAAATCACTAACTGTTAAGGGTATTCAGCAGTTAACATTTTTTGCTTAAATTAATTTCCAGACTTTTTCAAAATTGTTAAAAAAAGTTGTTTA
Source organism: Catonia carolina (assembly GCA_035578175.1). NCBI lineage: Eukaryota > Metazoa > Arthropoda > Insecta > Hemiptera > Achilidae > Catonia > Catonia carolina. The sequence goes on along the minus strand of JAQMRL010000019.1, from coordinate 3,832,319 downwards.
AAAGTGCCACCTTAGAACAGTAATACCTCGTATAACGCTTCCCCGTTTACCGCTGATTCGTTATGACCAGAGGCGGATTAATACTTGTTGGGGCCCTAGGCAATGGCAAATGAGGCCCCCCCCCACTTAGCTTTGACGTAATAAAAACATGATAGTTAATATTTCAATCAAGTTTATTTTCTATCAAAATAACATTTGTTCTGATATCTGATAATTATAATAATAATAATAATAATAATAATAATAATAATAATAATAATAATAATAATAATAATAATAACTATAATAAAGACGATTTAGAAAAATTTTCTCCTACATTTCAATTCACTGAACTCATCGATGATGTCATCAAAATCAATTTTTCGTAAAATATCAGATTCGATGCAAAGAAGACTTAACATATCTAAACGTTCTTGCAGCATAGTTGTCCCCATGTAGTATTTTTTTTTTTTTTTTTTTTTTTTTTTTGGTTTAACGTCCGACTGTTTTGCAATTACTGCTAATGCAGACGGTGAAGGGTGAAATGATATTTTGTAACGTATGAAAAAATGCCATGCCTGAATGGGATTCGAACCCAAGACCGCATGATGAGAGGCGAGCACGTTACCAACTGCGCCAATGCGGCCGGCCCCCATGTAGTAGCGCCACCGAAATAAAAAACGCGCGAATTTATGCATTCGTAAAAACGTGTTTACGAATTTATTTATTTATATTTTAGGGGCCCCAGAAAATGTATTATAAATGTACTATAAATTTAATGTAATCATACACAATCATGTCATTAAGTTCAACAATTGAATATTTTTACGATTGAAAATGTATTAATATTTTACAATTTTGTCATTTGTTCAATCAAATTTTTTTTCCAAATTTTTTTTTAAATTTTCAATTTTTTTCCAAATTTTTTTTTAAGTTTTCAATTTTTTTTCCAAATTTTTTATTTTTTTTTATTTTATCGGGGGCCCCTGGCCATTGGGGGCCCCTAGGCACGTGCCTAGTAGTGCCTATTGGGTAATCCACCACTGGTTATGACGCTTTTATGAAGCCGTCAAGGTCATCAGAAGTTTGTACAAAGATGCGTTGTAAAAGCTGGCACATTCTTTAATGTGTAATGTACGTATAGGTATCAGACGAACTAATGTCCCATAGCCGAGCGAGTGAGAGGGAGATATGTGGCATAACTACGCATGCGCTAAAAGGTCTTTACCGTTATAATCCAAATCTGAAAACATACTATAGTAGTTATCTTTGTTCGTTAGTTTACTGCATGCATAAACGCTTGCTCACAACAATGAGTAAAATTAAAGACAATGTTATTGGAACGGCGCGTATGGGTTGTGCGAGTGATAGCGTTATGAATTCTCTCACTCCCACGGCTAGGGGACATTAGTTCATCTGAATACTGTACGTGTCTTGTACTTTCAATGTATAATTTGACATGCTGTATTATACTGTACTTATAAATAAAAATCTGGTGTGAAACACTCACACAACTTTCTCTTGCCAGTGCAAATAATTAACAATAAACCTAACATTAGTAATAAAACATAAGAAATATACAAAAAACTAACCTCAACAAACATAACCTAATTTTAATCATGAGTGAAAGACGCAAAATGAAAATCAACCTCAGTTTGGCTTAGAAATACGGAAAATCACTCTTTCTCTCTAAACTAGGCTCTGTAGAGAAAAATGCTTTAAATAAAAGTTGTAGATCTTTTAATTTTCTATAAATTTAATTATATACACTTTTGTCGTAAAATGCATACTAAGGCCGAAATGTTAAAAAAATCGATTTTTCTCACGTTTTCGTGAGAAAAGAAACAGAAAATCGCAAATTACCGCTAAACTAAGCGTTATACAAAAAAATGTTAGAAATAAAAGTTGTAGGTTTTTAAATTCTCTACAACTTTTATTATATAAGTTTTTGCGATAAAATTTATATTAAAGCCGTAATCTTAAAAAAACAACGTTTTTACGTGATAACAGCCTCACCGAGAATTTCAGCAAACATGGCGCCTACCCTATCTTGTAAAGAATAAAAAATTGAGTAAAATAGGCGATTTTAAAAAAAAATCGTAGGACCAGTTTTTGAGAAAATCGCAAAAAACTGAAAAAATTATACCAATAAACTACTACTTCCGGTTGACCGATTTTGATGAAAATGTTCGTGTCGCGTCCGGTAGTGGTATGTAACTTAAGTTTCAAGTTTCAAGTTCGTACGACGTTCCGTTCTTGAGATATTCTGTTCACACACACACACACACACACACACACACACACACACACACACACACACACACACACGCACACACGCACGCACGCACACGCACGCACACACACACACACACACACCACACACACACACACACACACACACACAACACACACACACACAGAAACACGCACACGCACACGCACACACACACACACACACGCGCACACACACACACACACACACACACACACACACACACACACACAAGCACACACACGCACACACACGCACGCACAACGCACACACACGCCACGCGCGCACACACACACACACACACACACACGCACACACACACACACACACACACACACACACAGACACATACACAGACCAATCGCTAAAAACATGTTTTTTGGGTTCAGGGGGTCTGAAAACGTATAGATCCGGTGAAAACTCGATTTCGAAAAATCGACATGAAAACAATACTTTCCTTCCTATATATTCATATAGGCAAGAGAAAGTAAATATTGAACCCCATAAATAGTTATAAATATCCCCACAAATAATCGTAAATTAGCAATTCCTGTAACGACTGTTCGGAAAGTTTTACGAAGACGCTTACAACTATGTCCTTATCGTTTGCAGTTGGTACAGGCTCTAAATCCTGCAGACTATGGTTTACGTGCCAATTTCGCTAACAAAATGTTGTTGCATGAAGATTTTCTACATCATGTCGTCTTCAGTGATGAGTCGACCTTTCACCTTAGTGGACAAGTGAACACTCATAATGTGCTAATCTGGGGCACAGAAAATCCTCACGCGATGGTACAATTGCAACTAAACTCCCCTAAATTGAATGTTTTTTGTGCCATATTCCGGCAGAAAGTTTATGGGCCTTTCTTTTTTGTTGAAGCAATTGTAACTGGTGCTTCTTACCTTGATACTCTACAGCTATGGCTCTTCCCTCAGTTGGAAGATGAAGAGCCAGAGAACTTCATTTTCCAGCAAGATGGTGCGCCTCACTGACATAACGAAGTACGCGATTGGCTGAACGTCACTTTACCCGACCGCTGGATTGGCCGCAAGGGGTGTAATGACAGGGCTCGTTTTCCAAGGCCTCCACGGTCACCCGATCTGACGCCGTTTGATTTCTATCTTTGGGGGTTCATAAAGGATCGTGTGTATGAGCCTCCACTACCAGCTGACCTTCCCGAATTAAGAATCAGGATTGAAGCAGCTGTTGCAACAACTACTCTAGAGACACTAAACAACGTTTGGGAAGAAGTCGCGTATCGTTTTGACGTGTGTCGTGTGACGAATGGTGCGCACATTGAACACTTGTTGGCATTTATGTAAAACTGTTCGAGTTGTTCTTTCGTTTGATGTATCATTTATAACTAATGAAAGAAACTAAATTAATCCTCTCGGTATCCCTACGAGGGATTGGCCAAATTTGTAGAAACTATTTTATTCCTCTACAATGATATGTCAATTTTGAAGAGAAATAAATTTACCTCCACGAGGAATCAGCCAAATTTGTTGTGTATTATATCATAGTTCATTATTATAAACTGTATAAAAATAGTAAACTGAACTAAGTAAGAAACAATCTGTTAACACAAACAGCAATCAACTAAATCTCAATTAAGTTATGAATCTATTCAACGTATTATCAATCAATTAATAAATCTGAAATAACTTTCTCAAAATATACACATAAAATAAGAATAAAACAATTTAATTGAGTATATCATTTTAGAAAAACCATTTTTAATGAACGAATGAGGGACCCACTCTCTTGGTTTGGCCTCCAGTCCCCCATTAAAATAATTTACAATTCTATTTTCTTCTTCTCAGTTGCCTAGTAACCATATTTTGTTAATGTAAATTAAATAATTTTTTAAGTATTTATTTTAATCAGCTGGAGATATCTATTTTTATTTCAATAGACTCAAAAATAAACAACTCCAGGTGTGCATCAATTTTGTGTCATTACACTAAGTATAATTTATTAAATATTACAGAACATTAAAACCCCGCTATTCGTTTATAAACACCCGGTATTATTATATCACTACAAAGCTGAAATGTTTTAATATAAAACTTGTTGTTTCTTTTTTAGCGATTCTTCGAAAATTGGGTTTTTTTGTAGCACAATAGGAACACTTACTGAGAAACCAGTCAGCCAATTTATGACATTTCCGAGGATATTTTATCACTGATAGATATTTTAACACTAGATTTTCTTATAAATTTGCTAAAAAATCATTTACCGAGATAAATTATTTACCTTAAACTTTTAGTGTTAAGATTAGACAAAAAATGTTTTATATAATGTTTTAAAATCAAAAATTGAAAATAAAACATTCATAATGATTACCTCAGTAAAATCTGAGTAAACTTTAGTTAATACAGTAACACAAAACTTCCCAATCTCGTTAACCTGGTATACTGTGGACAATTAGAACTGGCACAACTCTTGCTCTACATGTACACACAGTTCCACATAAAGTATATCCATAACCAATTCTTTCAACAAGGTCTACAAATTTGAATGTTCGCAAACGCCTACAACCTTATTTCAATGTACAAACATACAAATAATTATTTCACTTTAAAATATGTATTTAATTTGTCCCAGAAAAAATTAAATTAAATTAAAATTTAAAAATTTAAATTATAAATTACAAGAACTAAACTGCAAAAACTTACTAAACTATACTCTACCTCTCCTACTCTCTAAATCTCTACTCTACTCTCATGAAACCTTCACTTCATTCACCACAGGGTCTGGCTGTATAATGAAATTCATTACTTTCAGAGATGATAACTCTGATTAGTGTCACAGTACACCTCTACCTCTTCTGTTCTTAAATGATTCAGTCATTTAATTGACTGACCATGTGATAAGAAACCGAACTATTTAATTTAGCCCTGCAACGAACACTCAATCTGTTCGTTGCAGGGCTAAATTAAATAGTTCTGTTTCTTATCACATGGTCAGTCAATTAAATGACTGAATCATTTAAGAACAGAAGAGGTAGAGGTGTACTGTGACACTAATCAGAGTTATCATCTCTGAAAGTAATGAATTTCATTATACAGCCAGACCCTGTGGTGAATGAAGTGAAGGTGTCATTTGCAGAGTGGGAAATATGTGCTTTTCAGAGGGCCCGGCGTGCTGATAAGCGTACTTTTCCACTCAGTGAGGAAGGCAATGGTAAACCACCTCATTCCTCGTTTTACTTAGTAAAACCTCTAGAGGTTCAAACCAGCCTTTCGGCTGTTGACCTAAACAACAACAACTCTCAAACTAACTAAACAAATTGGTCTGAATATTAAAATGAACAGAAAATCATATGAAAACAAATTAGTCAAATCATTATGTCGGACAGATTATTATTAAGAACAACAACAGTGAAAACAAAGTATAGTGACCGTGCGTGAGTCGCACATTAGAGTAGCGATTGTATACTTTTGTGACTGTACCACCGTTGCATGGCGAGGGGCGAAGAGTGGAGTAGAGAAACACCGAAACTGCTTGTGTCAATTCGAATTGTCCAATGTACTGTCTGTTCCCAAGCTTTGTGCAGCTGAGAGGTATGCATTACGTCACTACTAATGTGAGAGATTGCGTTAGTAGTAGTAACGTTTTACTTGTATTATGTTTGTAGTAGTCACTGGTACTATCCAAACTACATAATATTGTGTGTCACCGTCTACAGCGAATAGTCAAAACAACACCCACGTATGTCACGCACTATGATGCTAGTCATCTAATGAGATGACTAGCATCTCATTAGATGCTAATTAGATGATTAGCATCTAATTAGCACATTAGATGCTAATCAGCATCTAATGAGATGCTGATTAGCATCAGCATCTCATTAGCTGATGAGATGCTAATCATCTCATCAGCAATGAGATGATTAGTACACTGTTATGTCGTAGCAGTAGTCTGGTACTTCGTCTGTCCCCTTTATCCCGCAGCTGCAAAAAGCTTAGATTCATACAGTATAACAGATTTTACGATAAATAATTTTTACAAGTTTAACAAAACATATACAATAAATATTTGAATGTGATAGTACTTACTTGAACGTTGATTTTTAATAAAATAGAGCTGAAGACGTTCTTTAAAGGTATTCTCGTTAACGTAATACTCTACTCGAACTCTGTAACAAACATAACAATAAAACAATTAAAATTAATTAAAAAAATTAAAAATATATTTTGTTATAAATACATAAAACACAAAACAATAAAGAAAACAGCGTTGGAAGAGAGACGGAAAAAATTGTCAATTTAATTTAATTATTTATTTAATTAATTTATTTAATTCTAATAAATATAATTAATCTAATAAATATTTTTTAAATTTAATTCAATTTATTTAATTTATTGTTAATTTAAAATACTTTAAAGGGAATCTCGTTACCGTAATACTCTATTCGAACTCTGTAACACACATAACAATAAAAATTAATTAAAAAAATTAAAAATAAATTGTGTTATGAACACATAGCACACAACAATAAAGAAAACATAGCCTTGGAAGAGAGACGGAAAAATTGTCAATTTAATTGATTTAATTAAATTATTTATTTAACTCTAATAAATATAATTAATTTAATTAATTTTTTTTAATTCAATTTAATTAATTTATTGTTAATTTAAAAAACTTTAAAGGTATTCTCGTTAACGTAATACTCTACTCGGACTCTATAACAAACATAACAATAAAACAATTAAAATTAATTAAATAAATTAAAAATAAATTGTGTAAATTAATTTAAAAAATTAAAAATAAATTGTGTTATGAACACATAACACACTACAATAAAGAAAACATAGCGTTGGGAGACGGAAAAAATTATCTAAATCACAACAAATAACCAAAAACGTACTTTGTACGATTTTGATTATGTCCATCCACCTAATCTTTAACATTTTCCTATAACACCACATTTCAAAAGCTTCTATCCTCTTCCTTTCTACAGTCCCTATCACCCACGTTTCACCTTCGTATAATACTACACTCCAAACGTAGTGTGTTTTAAGAAATTTTTCCTAATCTGTAAGTCAATATTTGTAGTCAGTAAACTGTTTTTCATTTTAAAGGCTTTCCTAGCTTGAGAAATTCTACTTTTGATCACAAAAAATTATCTAAATCACAAAAAATAACCAAAAAAGTACTTAATACTTTTTTGGTTATGTCCACCCACCTAATCTTTAACATTTTCCTATAACACCACATTTCAAAAGCTTCTATCCTCTTTCTTTTTACAGTCCCTATCACCCACGTTTCACTTTCATATAATGCTACACTCCAAACGTAGTGTTTTAAGAATTTTTTCCTAATCTGTAAGTCAATGTTTGTAGTCAGTAAGCTGTTTTTCATTTCAAAGGCTTTCCTAGCTTGAGCAATTTTACTTCTGATATCACTTGTGCTTCTACCATCCTTTGTTATTTTACTCCCTAGATAGCAGAATTCCCCAGCTTCTTGTATGTTTTCGTTGCCTACTTTTAAATTTACAATCTCTTCTAAACCACTCTTGCTGCTGCACAACACAGATTTTTAATATCAGATTTATAATTTAACCTTTTATAGGTCTGTAGTAAGTATACTTACCAGTAGCAATAAGATCGATTTTTAAAAAGAAAAAGCTATGCATTTGAACCCTATTGACATTTTATGGTTTTATAGATGTTCTCTGGTAAGTAGGCTATCCACAATGAGTTACACGGATGTGTTAAGGATTCATACCAGCGTACACAATCGTGTTGTTTTGTTGTTACTTTTGTACAGAGCTTAGGAAATTCTAGTTTTTTACGGGAAAGCTCGCTTTCATACTAATATAAAGTTGAGATAAGCTATTCTACAGATTTTTACTTTCTCTTGCCTATATGAATATATAGGAAGGAAAGTATTGTTTTCATGTCGATTTTAAGAAATCGAGTTTTCACCGGATCTATACGTTTTCAGACCCCCTGAACCCAAAAAACATGTTTTTAGCGATTGGTCTGTGTGTGTGTCTGTGTGTGTGTGTGTGTGTGAACAGAATATCTCAAGAACGGAACATCGTACGAACTTGAAACTTGAAACTTAAGTTAAGTACCAATACCGGACTCGACACGAACATTTTCATCAAAATCGGTCAACCGGAAGTGGTAGTTTATTCGTGTAATTTTTCACTTTTTTGCGATTTTCTCAAAAACTGGTCCTACGATTTTTTTTAAAATCGCCTGGTTTACTCAATTTTTTATTCTCTACAAGATAGGGTAGGCGTCATGTTTGCTGAAATTCTGGGTGAGGCTGTTTTCACGTAAAAACGTTGTTTTTTTAAGATTACAGCTTTAATATGCATTTTAGCGCAAAACTTTATATAATAAAAGTTGTAGAGAATTAAAAATTCTACAACTTTTATTTCAAACAATTTTTTGTATAACGCTTAGTTTAGCGGTAATTTGAGATTTTCTGTTTTTTTTCTCACGAAAATGTGTGAAAAATTGATTTTTTTAAGATTTCGGCCTTAGTATGCATTTTACGACAAAAGTGTATATAATTTAATTTATAGAAAATTAAAAGATCTACAACTTTTATTTAAAGCATTTTTCTCTACAGAGCCTAGTTTAGAGAGAAAGAGTGATTTTCCGTATTTCTAAGCCAAACTAAGGTTGATTTTCATTTTGCATCATTCACTCATGATTAAAATAAGGTTATGTTTTTGAGGTTAGTTTTTTGTTAATTTCTAAATTTTATTATTAATGTTAGGTTTATTGTTAATTATTTGCATTGGCAAGAGAAAGTTGTGTGAGTGTTTCACACCAGATTTTTTGTTATATAGGACTACAAGTTGTTTTAATAAGCATTACTACCACTAAACATTATGTGATTCCCATTCCAATAAACGTTCCTTGGTAAGTATACTTACCAGGGCTTAACATAAAAAAAAGAAATTGTATCTTATTGTTCTGACACTAGAAATACATTATTCAAGTCCCTATAAAACAAAACTTAAAATTTTACAAAATGTATATTTTTCGCCGTAGTACAGTAGGACTTCGGTTATCCGTCTACCGATTTACCGTCTTTCTCGCTTAACCGTCAGCCTTTTTAGCCGACTTTGCGCCCGTGAAGGTCCCGTAAATTCAGCCAGCAGCACTACTATTGCGTGATTCACCAAATGCGTGTTCGTCTGTGCGATTGAACCTATTCTGCATATGTAGAGACCAATAACACAGAGACTCACAACATTGACAATGAGGCAATTTAACACCTTTTTGAGGCTCTACCTGGGGGAGAAATATTGAAATAAACGATGTTGGCGAATGGATGGACATGGACCAATAAGATGCAGGTTTTGAATTTTTCTCTGATGATGAACTCATTCAGCGAGTTTTGGAGCCTAATGATCCTGCAGAAAATCACGAAAGCGACCATGAGGTAGAAGACGCTACTACTAAAACAATCACCCATGCTGAAGCAGAATCAATGTTTTCTAAATGTATTGATTGATTTGAACAGCAGACTGAAGCAGATTCCACTCAGCTGTTGCTGCTTCGAAGAGTAAGAGATATAGCAGCCAAAAAAGCGCGAAATGTGTTGAAACAAAAGAAATTAACAGACTTTTTTAAACAATAGTTTTGCTGCACTGTACCTAGTGTATTTTGTATTGTAATGTTTGCAGCTTGTATGCCTTTATAGTTTACTGTCTGGTAGTACAGTAGTCAACATTAAATTAACATTTTGACACATTACAATGTAATTTTTTTATGTTTTTCGCTCTTTCTCCATTAACCGTCTTTTCGGTTATCCGTCAGGGCTTCGGTCCCGTGACTGACGGATAATCGAAGTCCTACTGTACTGCCTTATAAAGGGTTAAATGGTTATGCACACTTTCTAGTATCTAATAAATTTACAATCAAAGGATATTACTAATATAACTGTAGATATTTTTACCGAGTCGAGTATACTAAGTTACGGGTAATTGTTATATTGTTAATCGTGTAAATGACATAAAATACAATCGTATAAAATATACGAATCTGGAAAGAACATTTGATTACGCGACCGTAACCGGAATCACCTATTGACCTACTTATTGATTTTATTCGTGTAGGTGGTCAGTTTCATTCTTTACGGTTTCGTCGCTAAAGTACTGAAATTATTATTGCGATAATTTCTAATTCTTTTAAACTATATTTTATTCTTTCCCGCCAAGAAAACTTTTATTTGGTATGTACAGTAAAACTCGTTTATCAGATTTATAGAAATTTTTTAAAATTTGATGTTCACGTATGAGGTGTGGCTATTAAATAACGAGACTGACGTTGTAAAAAATTTTATTTTAATTTTATACATAATCACTTATTGTCACCTACAATATACACTCCTTCTCTATTCCTACAACGCTACATGTGAATTTTCCATTCTTCGAAACAGTGTTGGAAGTAATTTTCTGTCAGCTCCTGCAAGGCACATACCGCTCAAAAATATTTGAAATGAAGCTCGCAAAAATGTTTGTACTGACACTTTGTACGCGATTGAAAATGACCAAAATTTTTTTGAAACTATAATAACATGTAATGAAACGTGGTTTTTTCCTTATGATCGAAAAACGGAGCGCCAATCCATGCACTGGAAGAGCCGATGAGCCGAGAAAATCTTACTTTACAGATTCGGGGGCCTGAAAACGAGTATTTCCGGTGAAAATTCGATATGAAAACAATACTTTTCTTTTTTATGTTATATTCTCACATTTCATTTGTGTCATATGGGATAATATTGTGACACTTATCGCTAAGGTCCGTTTCGGGATCTAGGTAATTAAATAATTAATACACTAGAGTTTACAATTACAAACATTTATTACAACTAAAAAGTTTACAAAATAAATAACAACCTAAATAAAGAAATAATATAATAAATAACTTAATAATTCACTTAATGCTATTTACAACAATTATACAGAATGCACATACAAAATTAAACTGAATACACAAAAACTGAATTTAATGCACTTACACAATAACTTTACACAATGCACACACACACAAAGACAGTATAACAATCGTTGACCAACACAATGCCCGGAACGTGCCCGATAGCCACTCGTCAAAGATCAAACAAATACTACAAACCTGACCGCAGTCAGGCGCTCTTTATATAGGGTGATTCAAAAAGAGCGCCGGTTTTGATAAATCAAATTAAGAGATTTATTTTATTGAAACACTGAAAATAAATACATCAACAAGTTCATCTTACCTTCCGATTTCATGTATGAAAAATGATGTCATGCATGTGTCCTCCTCTACTGCGCTGGCACGCATCAACTCTGTCCATGAAATTGGATATTACTGCACGACAAGTTTCGACTTCCATTTGCCCGATGACCCGTCGAATTTCCTCCTTCAAGTCATTGATGTTTCGGGGTTTATTGGCATACACCAATGACTTCAGATGACCCCAAAGATGAAAGTCACAAGGCGTCAAGTCACACGACCTTGGTGGCCATTGATGGTCGGAATTACGAGAAATGATGCGATCCTGGAACCGTTCACGGAGCAACAACATTGTTTCTCGTGCAGCGTGACAGGTGGCACCATCCTGCTGAAACCACAACTCGTCAATGTCCATTCCATCCAAATGACGCCACAAAAACTCCCTAATCATCGTACGGTATCGGTCTCCATTTACTGTCACGGCTTGTCCTTCTTGATTTTCAAAAAGTAAGGGCCGATGACACCGCCCGACCAAAGCCGCACCAAACTGTCACTCGCTGTGCATACATTTCCCTTTCATTAACCACGCGAGGGTTTTCTAAACCCCACATACGGCAGTTCTGTTTATTAACAAAACCGTTTAAGTGGGAGTGCGCCTCATCACTGAAAATGATTTTGTTTGCGAAGGTGTCATCATCCTGCCGTTTTCTCAATACCCAGTCAACAAACTGTCGTCTCTTCTGGTGGTCTGCCACTTTCAAATGTTGCGTCAACTGAATTTTATACGGGTGATATTGGAGATCGTACCGAAGAATTCTCCGTACAGAAGAACATCGTAAACCCAATTGTTGAGAACGGCGACGTATTGCTTTGCTGGGCTAACAGACACACTGTCACGAACCAACGCAACGTTCTGCTTAGTTCGGCCAGAACGACGACGTCCAGAACTTTAAAGGTCGACTGTTAAACCCGTCTCAAAAAACTTTTTCATGAGCCTGCGAACTGTTGATTCATTTGGTGCTTCATTACGTCCTAGAGTACCGCGAAGTCACCTGACAGTAGCCGCATAACTCTCTCCACTCTGGTAAAATGTTTTGACGATTAACACTCGTTGTGCAATAGTAAACTTCTCCATGGTTAGACACAGACTGCGAGAGTACTACACTGCGAACAAGAGAAACTACAACTGAATCGTCAATCGGAATGTTCTCCGAAATAGAAATGAGGTCTAACAATGTTGCCAACCGATAAACAAAAATTTACCAGCCGTTTAAAAACCGACGCTCTTTTTGAATCACCCGTTAGGTATTTAAAAAAGATAATTCTAGCAAAACAGAGAAATTCCATGCAAAAATAATAAAGTACAAAAAACCCTTTATAAATGAGTGCTAGAAAAATCTATTCTAAACAAGTTAACAATAGAACTATTGTAAATAGAAAGTATAATCAGCCGGCCCTTTCTTAAATAGTTGTACAACAATACCCGACCTTTTATAAATAGGTATACTTTTATTGTTACTATTGCCCTATTGTTACTTTTTCATTTTATTATCCACTTTTTATCATTTCATGAATGAAATGCTAGAAATTTCGCGAAATTATCCCCTTCTTAGATATTGTTACATTATATATTTAATAAAGACGTTACGTTGTGTTTCTTTTATATTCAACACAGTATATTTGTAGTAATATATTTAAGCTTCATTTTATAATAATATTTGTTAAATAAACTTGTCGTTAATCATAATTACACGTATACAAGAACTTAACAAATAATTAGGTCACCGCCACCCCTTCTAATGTGCTGCCGGCCCTCAATACTGCTTCCGGCCTTTGTCGGCGCGGTAGCCCTTTTGACGGCACAGCGACAAAGCTTTCGGCTCCCCACCGAGAGAGGCCTTTCTCATCAAGGCCAAGCCAGTAGCCGCCTCCTACCACAGCGCTCTCGGCAGCTATATAAAGAGTGCACTGCGCCGAGGGATTCAATACTGATCAAGACACAGAGCGATTCACTTCACATCAAGACAGAAGAGGACGAGCCCAGCCGAGACCGGACGCACCATCCCTGGTCTACGCTACCGGTGGGGGACGCTACATTCCCGCGCCGGTCAGCCTTCGCCGGCCCGGAGAGAGCCGACTCGGCCGTGCTATCGACAGACGCCCTACGCCGACCCGACGAGGCTATGGGGGCCACCACTGTCACGCTGCAGTGGGGACCCAACTGCAGCTGAGGGAATGCTATGCCTGAACCCGGTAGCCGAGCCGTCACTCTTCGGGCTCCGCTTCCGATCCAGACAACGACAAGACGTCCACCACGGCACACGGCTGCCGGACTCCAGCGAGAACTAATTGACGATCCCGCAAGAGAGAAGATGATGCTTCCGCTCGCCGACCCGTCACCGGACCGTAAGCCGTCGACCGGACCGTCATCGCTCGCTGACGCGAGCGATGCCCACAGCGGTCCCTCGACCGAACCTTACGCCCACCGGACCCGACGAAGCAGCCATCGACGCACTACTGCGAGGGAAGAAGATGATATCTCAGCTGGACGACGACACGCCGTGTCGCTCAGCTCCTCGACCGCCACGACGACTACGACCGACGCTCTCCATCAAGATGACTACCGCTTAAACGGCCCTTTTCAGGGCCACCAAACAAATAAGGATAGCCACTTAATGTCGCCATCCGGTGACACTTTTATTGTTACTATTTCCCTATTGATACTTTTTCATTCTATTATCCACTCTTTATCATTTCATGAATGAAATGCTAGAAATTTCGCAAACCATGCCCTTCTTCGATATTGTTACATTATATATTTAATAAAGACGTTACGTTGTGTTTCTTTTATATTCAACACAGTATATTTGTAGTAATATATATTTAAGCTTCATTTTATAATAATATTTGTTAAATAAACTTGTCGTTAATCATAATTTCACGTATACAAGAACTTAACAAATAATTAAATCCCTACCGTAGAAGCACAGATTATTACAGAGTTATTACTGTTCACAGTATTTCTAAGTTATATATTATATGCACATACATATATAGTATAAGGTTACAGACTTCACGCTTCGATAAAACATTATCATTTGTGATAACGCTCCCTCACACATCGCCTTCATTTGTGAAGCAACGTTTAATAAGATTAAATAATTTGATAGATGGGTACATTTTCAAAAGGAAAACGCTTCAAGTTTCTCATTCTTTATCCAAAATTTATTTATATCTTTTATAACACTTGTAATATTTTTCCAAAAAACCTTTTTTTTTTAAAATAATATTCAATTCCTTTTATTATATAATAATTTTTATTCATGAACAAGTTTTATTTCACATCTTTCATTAATATTATTTCCTGGCTGGATTCGAAAATTGGATGGTGGACTTGCCCCCAATTAAATCTCCCGTGTTTTGCAAAAGGATGTATGCAAAAGGATGTATGTGAAAAAATCGGTTTTCTTTTTATTTACAATTCTAAGGTGATTTTTTGTGCTTTTTTCAAAAATCCTATTGCCAAGTCTGTACGAGTTATAGTTTTCAAGATACAATGATGGTGAAAAGCTGTATGTACGTCTACTTTGAAAAACTTTAGAGGCAAAATGGTGTATGTGTTAATAAATTGGTAATTAAAGATTGGCACAAAGATGTATGAATTCTTTTCACCATTTTTCCTTTCTGAAAACACTGAAAATCCCATTGCTATAAAACGGGAATATGATGTATGTGCGATTAATACTTTTTACTTTAGTTAACTGTGTAGTTAAAATAGTTTTAGTCAATGGTAAAAGGGGTTAAATGGCTTTTTGGTATGTTTTATAATCATTTGCATTTAGAGAAAGGCACACGGCAGAAGGACGTATGCGCAAATAATACCTTTTGCCTATGAAATGCTGAAAATTAACTATCCAAAAAAAACATAGAAAAAGGTGTATACCATATTTTACATTGATGTTTACTGCTGCTTATGAACAGTCATTCCATAAGGCAAAAAGGTGTATGAACTTAATACACCGTTTTGCCGCTCATACACAATGAGATTTTGTTTTGGCGTTAGTTTCAGTTTATGTCCAACCTTAGGCTGTATATTCATATAGCCTAAGGTAATCTATTCATGCTATTCTAATCTTCTATTCATGCTAAGGCAAAAACGGGGTAAATGGACTTTACAGTTTTTGCCAATATAGACTGCGTTTGATGCAATTAATGAAATGGCTGTAAACAGTGGGTACACCTTTCTACCTAAGTTTCACTTATTTTTTTGGATTTTTTCCCATTAAGGCAAATGGTTTAACTGAGTTTTTAGGGTTTTAACAAATTTTTTTACAAAGTTTTGACTATGTAGTCATAAACAGAACATTAAAAACTATAACCATACATAAAGTACTCAAATAGAAAGTCATTTACAACAAAACGGCCGCAATTTAAACTTTGAATGCAATTTATGAAAAGTTGTGTTTTTGGGATACACCTTTTTGCCTTTGTAGGGGAGAAATGCCTTGGTTCAATGCTTGGTGGTTTAGACTGTCTTTTTCCCGACTCGCCTCAGGGTTTGGCGTGGACGTCAGCGTTTGACGTTAGACATCTATGGACGTCTACAATAGTTTTTTTCACTCCGAATTTTGGTGAAGGGAGAAGGCCGTTTGCTCTACGGAGTTTTGTTTTGTCAGGATATTTTCTTGTTATTACATAAATTAGGTGGAAACAGCCGGTTTGCAACTGTTTCTCTATATTACATAAATTTGGTGAAGGTCGCCTCTCCTTCGGGGTACCTAAATCATTTATTTATTATATTACACACTCAATTCAAATTTAATTTTCATCTAAATTTCCACGGAAATTAATTTGTTTTTTTATTATTGATTATTTACTCACGAGCGTTTCAAACATAATACCACCGTAACGTTTAAGGTTGATTCACAAGTACAAGACTGTGTCGTTTCGAGAATAATCGGAAAACGGTCCTTAATACCGGGTCTTCAAGAAAGGTTACATCCATTAAAAAAAAAAAAAAAAAACAATGTGGTGTAAAACATTCACACAACTTTCTTTTGCCAATGCAAATAATGACCAATATACCCTAACATTAGTAATAAAACATTAAAAATAAACAAAAAAAACTAGCCTTAATAAACATAACCTAATTTTAATCATGAGTGAAAGACGCAAAATGAAAATCGATCTCACTTTGGCTTAAAAATACGGAAAATCACTCTTTCACGCTAAACTAGGTTTTGTAGAAGAAAAATCATCTAAATAAAAGTTGTAGATCTTTTAATTTCCAATATATTCGATTTATTTTTTTTTGTCGTAAAATGCATACTAAGGGCTGAAATCTTAAAATATCGATTTTTTACTCTATTTCACACTATTTTACACTATTTATTTGTAAAAAATTGTTTCTTTAATATTAAGACTTTCAATATGGATTTTATTGCAAAAATATATTTAATAAAAGTTACTGAGAATTCAAAATCCTATTAAACATTATTTTGTACAACGCTTAGTTTAGCTGTAATTAGCGATTTTCTGTTTCTGTATTTTTCATGAAAATCTGTAAAAACGATTTTTAAAGATTTCGGCCGTAGTATTCATTTAACAACGAAAATGTATACAATCAAATTTGTAGGACATTAAAAGATCTACAAGTTTTATTTATAGCATTTTTCTTTAAAGGCCTTAGTTTTTAGCGTGAAAAGTGATTTTCTGTATTATTAAGACAAACTAAGGCTAATTTTCATTTTGCATCATTCACTCATTATTAAAATAAGCTTATGATTTTTTAAAGTTTTTTTAAATTTCTGTTAGGTTATATTGTCATTGTTTTCATTGGCAAGAGAAAGTCGTGCAAGTGTTTCACAGCTAATTTTTGTATTATATGGAGTTGTAACGCAATCTAATGGTCATTGCAGACCATTATAAACTAAGGAACAGAGATTGTTGTTTAGGTCATCAGCCGAAAAGATGGTTTGAACCTGTAGAGGTTTTACTAAGTAAAACGAGGAGAGAGGTGGTTTACCATTGCCTTCCTCACTGAACGGAAAAGTATGCTTATCAGCATGCCGGGCCCTCTGAAAAACACATATTTTCCACTCTGCAAATGACACCTTCACTTCATTCACCACAGGGTCTAACTGTATAATGAAATTCATTACTTTCAGAGGAGATAACTCTGACTAGTGTCTTTTACACCTCTACCTCTTCTGTTCCTAAATGATTCAGTAATTCAATTGGCTGATCATGTGATAAGAAACACAACTATTTATTTTAGCCCTGCAACGAACAGATTGAGAGTAAATAATTTGACTCTCCGCCTGTCTGTTATGGGCAGAACAGAGATTATAAAGTTTTAAAAATTATTAAAATATAATCTGGAAGTAATACTCCGTAATAAAATCTGTACATACATACTAACACTACATAATCGAATAATGTCGAAAACAAATTGACTGATAGAAGTGTATTTCAATTACTTTCAGTTAGTTAATTAAACTGTCCATATAAATTAGTTGTTAATATTGTGAACTGGTGTCAAGATGTTAGTCAATTTACTTAAACTAATAATGGGTTTTCAACATAGTTTTGCATAACAATGAGTAAGATGTCCAAAACAGTGTTCTAGTTTCAACAGAAATGTAAATCGAATAAATACATTAATTAAAGATATTATTCTAATTGAAATATAACCCCGAAAAATCTGGTGTTAAACACTCAGACGACTTTCTCTTGCCAATGCAAATAATTAACAATAAAACGTAACAATCGTCATAAAAACATTAGAAATAAACAGAAACCTAACCTCGAAAACATAAACTTATTTTAATCATGACTGAAAGAAGCAAAATGAAAATCGATCTCAGTTTGGCTTAAAAATACGGAAAATCGCTCTTTTACGCTTAACTAGGCACTGTACAAAAAATTCTATGAATAAAAGTTGTAGATCTTTTAATGTCCTATAAATTTTATTATATATACCTTTTGTCGTAAAATGCATACTAAAGTTAAAATCTTAAAAAAAAATCGATTTTTCACACGTTTTCGTGAGAAAAAACAGAAAATCGCTAATTACCGCTAAACTAAGCGTTTTACATAAAACATTTTGAAATAAAAGTTGTAGAATTTTAAATACTCTACAATTTTTCTTATATACATTTTTGCCCTAAAATTGATATTAAAGCCGTAATCTAAAAAAAAAAAATGTTTTTACGTGAAAACAGCCTCACTAAGAATTTCAGCAAATATGGCGCTTACCCTATCTTGTAGAGCATAAAAAATGTAGTAAATGAGGCGATTTTTAAAAAAATCGTAGGACCAGTTTTTGAGAAAATCGGAAAAAAGTGAAAAATTACACAAATAAACTACTACTTTCGGTTGACCGATTTGATGAAAATGTTCGTGTCGTGTCCGGTAGTGGTATGTAACTTAAGTTTCAAGTTTCAAATTCGTATGATGTTCCGTTCTTGAGATATTCTGTTCACACACACACACACACACACACACACACACACGCACACACACACACGCGCGCGCGCGCACACACACGCACATACACGCACACCCACACGCACACACACACACACACACACACAGACCAATTGCTAAAAACATGTTTTTTGGGTTCAGGAGGTCTGAAAACGTGTAGATCCAGTGAAAACTCGATTTGTTAAAATCGACATGAAAACAATACTTTCCTTCCTATACACATATTCATATAGGCAAGAGAAAGTAAAAATTAAGCTGAATACATGGTCGTCAGTCAATTTTGAAATCAATTGAATAAGAGGTGTGACTATTAAATAACAAGACTGACGTAAAAATTTTAATTTTAATTTTATACATAATCACTTATTGTCACCTTCAATATACACTTCTTCTCTAACCCTACAACGCTCCATGCGAATTTTCCATTGTTTGAAGTAATCTTCTGTCAGCTCCTCCAGGACACGTGCCGCTCAAAAATGTTTGAAATGAAGCTCGTAAAAATGTTTGTACCGTCACTTTGTACGCGAGTGAAAATGACCCAAATTTTTTGAAAACGATAATAACAAGTGATGAAACGTGGGTTTTTACTTATGATCCGGAATCGAAGTGCCAATCCATGCACTGGAAGAGCCGAACTTCACCGAGAGCCAAAAAAGCTCAAAGCAAGTCAAAATTTAAAGAAATGATGATTGTTTTTGTTTATATCCATGGAATTGTGTACCGTCACAGCGTTCCTGAAGGTCAAACATTTAATCAATGTTACCTTTAAGTACTTTCTAAACTACGTCAAAGAGTTAGGAAAAAACGCCCCGAAATGTGGAAGGACAAATCATAGGTTCTCCACCAAGACAATGCGCCAGCTCATTCCGCGTTATCTGTCAAGAGGTTCCTAGCCAATTACAGGATCTCAGTGTAAGAACATCCACCATATTCACCAGATCTTCCACCATTGTGACAATCTTCCACAATTGTGACGTCTACCTGTTCCCTAAGGTGAAATCTGCATTTAAAGGGACACGATTTGAGTCTGTGGAAGCTGTAAAAGAAAAAGCGGCACCTGTTCTGAAGGAGCTGACAGAAGATGACTTCCAGCACTGTTTCCAACAATGGAAAATTCGCAAAAACAATTCCTACAACGGTAGGGACAGAGAAGGAGTGTATATTGAAGGTGAAAATAAGTGATTATGTATAAAAAAAGTATATTTTTTTACGTCAGTCTCGTTATTTAATAGCCACACCTCGTAACTTAATACTGTGACAGTGTTAAAAAGGAAAGAGTGCTCTAGAATGGCCGAGAGTTTAAAAATGTCAACTTAAATAATAACGAGTAATAAATAGGGTTTTCCGAGAAATAGTTAGCAGTATTATGTGTAATATAAATAGTATATAGTAAAGGTAGCTATTGTTGTACAGGTATTGTGAAAGAGTCGAGCCGGGTACCTATTTAGATAATTGGCCTTTTTGTAACACCTTCTATTCAATCCTAATTTGTTTGCAGTTGTTAAAATTTATCCAGTAACCGTCAGAAGGATTTTGTTTTTACTTTCTCAAGGTGTATCAAAAATTACCGCTCTAATACAAAATGCACGACACAGATTTCTATAAAGCGTATATTTTTATACAATAATATTCATATAGACCCAATTATAATTTATAATCACTTTCTAACCTTAACAAAATTTTGGTAACAATTTTGAAACAGTGCTACTTTAATTTTTTTAATTAATTGTTAATATTCGCCAATATTCTAGAACACTGGTACGCACTGTTAAGAATGTCATGATATTCTTACTGTTTGTTTTCTAAAAATAAGAACGAGAAGGAGAAGAAGAAGAAGACGAAGAAGGAGAAGGAAAATAAGGAAAAGGAGAAGAAGGAGAAGGAAATAAGGTGAAGGAGAAAGAAAATAAGGAGAAGGAGAAGACAAAGAAGGAGAAGGAGGAGAAGGAGAAGAAAAAGAAGAAGGAAAAGAAAAGAAAAAGGAGAAGAAGAAGAAGGAGAAGGAGGAGAAGAAGATTGAGAAGGAAAATAAGAGAAGAATAAGAAAGGAGATGAAGGAGAAGAAAAAGAAGAAGAAGAAGGAAAATAAGGAGAAGGAGAAGAAGGAGGAGGAGGAAATAAGAAGAAGGAGAAGAAGGAGAAGAAGCAGGAGGAAAATAAGGAGAAGGAGAAGACAAAGGAGAAGAAGAACGAGCAGAAGAAGGAGAAGGAGAAGAAGAATGAGGAGGAGAAGGAAAAGAAGGAAAATAAGGAGAAGGAGAAGAAGGAGAAGGAGAAGGAGAAGAAGGAGAAGTAGAAAGAGAAGGAAAAGAAGAAGGAGACCAATCGGTAAAAATACGTTTCGGGTTTAGGGGCCCTGAAGGAGGAGGAGAAGAAGATTGAGAAGAAAAATAAGGAGAAGAATAAGAAAGGAGATGAAGGAGGAGAAGAAGAAGAAGAAGAAGAAGA
Organism: Catonia carolina; assembly: GCA_035578175.1. Lineage (NCBI taxonomy): Eukaryota > Metazoa > Arthropoda > Insecta > Hemiptera > Achilidae > Catonia > Catonia carolina. Next base: position 3,810,940 of record JAQMRL010000019.1, on the reverse strand, counting down.
AGAAGAAGAAGAAGAAGAAGAAGAAGAAGAAGAAGGAAAATAAGGAGAAGGAGAAGAAGGAGGAGAAGCAGAAGGAGGAAAATAAGGAGAAGGAGAAGACAAAGGAGAAGAAGAACGAGAAGAAGAAGAAGGAGAAGGAGAAGAAGAAGGAGAAGGAGAAGTAGAAAGAGAAAGAGAAGGAAAAGAAAAGACCAATCGGTAAAAATACGTTTCGGGTTAAGGGGCCCTGAAAATCTGTATCTCTGGTAAAAACTAGATACGGAAAAATTGATATGAAAACAATAATTTCTTTCCTTGTATTTAATATAGGGCAAGAGAAAGAAAAATATATTGAACCAGAAAATTTATTTTAACGTGAAGAGGAAATGTAAAGAAAGAGCTCTGAAGAGGATGAGGTGGTGGAATTGTTGATGCGGGAATCATTCAGATTTCGGTTTAAAATTTTCTACATCTCAGATATTCGCGTACCTTTTTCTTATTTGCATCGTCAGCCGTACGTCACTTTGATTGACACACAAATCTCTACCTTTACTTGATGTCTATTCACATACTCGGATTTCATATTTACTTGTATCTATAAAAGGATTTATACACAGTATTATTTACTGTACAAGGTGGAACGTAAATTGTTTGACTAAAAAATTTATACACTATTTAAAGAGCTGCAATTGCTCACAGTTCATATCTTATTTCATGCATTATACTTGAAAAAAAAAATAAGGTAAATGTTAACAATTATTTTTTAAAATTAAGATTATTTTATTTAAATTATTGATTTATCCTATATTGTTCCTTCGTTGTACATTTTTGAAGTGATAATGTACGTAAAGAAAAATACCTTTTTACAGAATTTAGATGTTCACAACCACTACACAAGAAACAGAATCGATTATAATGTTGCTAATCACAACACTAAATTGTTTGAACAAAAACCCACTTATGCAGGTAGAAAATACATCAATAAATTGTCTCAAGGTTTAAAAAATTGTGACAATTTAAGTCATTTCAAAAAAAAGCTAAAACAATATTTGATTGATGAAACATTTTACAGTGTGCACGAATTCCTTTCTAAATAGTTTTAGTATTTAACTTTAAAATTAAACAAATATTGTGTACAATTCGATTCAAAGGGGTTCATGACAAGCCTGCTGAGTTAAGCAGTGGCAGGAGGAAATTATTGGTAAGTGATGAATTTATCATTGTTTGATTTTTTAATTTTTTATTGTGTGTGATATTTGATTCAATAGGGTTCATGGCAAGCCTACTGAAGTAAGCAGTAGCAAAAACAATTTTTGGTGGTAAGTGATGAATTTATCATTGGTGATAAACTTTCAGTTTATCAGTTTTATCTTGACATGTCCTATACTACTTTTTGAGTCTCCAGGATGAAAAAAAAATATTCTACATAACTTTTTTACGAATTACAGCTTCACTAGAACAACAGTTTTGTTAAATTTTCTGCATATTAATTGGGAAACCCCTCACTGACTAACTCGTCACTAAACCTTACACTTGCACAATACGTTACTTAATTTCTACTTCGATCTGGAGAACTTCTCACGTGGAGAAGTCATATATGGACGAAAGGAAAACAACTTGGGCTGAAGTTAACGTCAGTTGTTCTGGCTCTTAGGCAGTAGGTCTCAACTATTCCTTGAAAATAAAGTACTCGTATACAAAGTAATACTCAAACCAGTTTGGACGTATAGGTTAGAGCTATGGGGTACAGCTAGTTCATCAAATATAGAAATACTGCAGCACTTTAAATCGAAATATTGTTTAGGTCATCAGCCAAAAAGCTGGTTTAAACCTCAAGAGGTTTAACTACAAAAAACGAGGAGTGAGGTAGTTTACAATTGCCTTCCTCAATGAGTGGAGAAGTTCGCTTATCAGCATGGAGAGCTCTCTGAGAAGCACATATTTTCCACTCTGCAAATGACACGTTCACTTCATTCAACACAGGGTCTGGCGAAAATACCTTAGATAATTTATTTTTCTTCAAAATTAAAAACTTTAGAAATAAAATGTTATTATTTACCTCGTCAACTAATTCGGCTGAAATTTTAAGCGATCAAATTTTTACTTTCTCTTGCCTATATGAATATATAGGAAGAAAAGTATTGTTTTCATGTCGATTTTTAGAAATCGAGTTTTCACCGGATCTATACGTTTTCAGACCCCCTGAACCCAAAAAAAATGTTTTTAGCGATTGGTCTGTGTGTGTGTGTGTCAGTGTGCCTGTGTGTGTGTGTGTGTGTGTGCGTGCGCGTGTGCGTGTGTGTGTGTGTGCGTGCGTGCGTGCGTGCGTGTGTGTGTGTGTGTGTGTGTGTGTGTGTGTGTGTGTGTGTGTGTGTGAACAGAATATCTCAAGAACGGAACAACGTACGAACTTGAAACTTGAAACTTAAGTTACATACCACTACCGGACCCGACACGAACATTTTCATCAAAATCGGTCAACCGGAAGTAGTAGTTTATTCGTATAATTTTTCACTTTTTTGCGATTTTCTCAAAACCTGGTCCTACGATTTTTTTAAAAATCGCCTCATTTACTCAATTTTTTATTCTCTACAAGATAGGGTAGGCGCCATGTTTGCTGAAATTCTTGGTAGGGGTGTTTTTACGTAAAACAAGTGTTTTTTTAAGATTACGACTTTAATATTAATTTTAGAGCAAAAATGTATATAATAAAAGTTGTAGAGAATTTAAAAACCTACAACTTTTAATTCTAACATTTTTTTGTATAACGCTTAGTTTAGCAGTAATTAGCAATTTTCTGTTTTTTTCTCACGAAAACGTGAGAAAAATCGATTTTTTTAAGATTTTGGCCTTAGTATGCGTTTTATAATAAAAGTGTATATAATAAAATTTATAGAAAATTAAAAGATCTACAATTTTTATTAAAAACATTTTTCTCTACAGAGCCTAGTTTAGCGTGAAAGAGTGATTTTCTGTATTTTTAAGCCAAACTGAGGTTGATTTTCATTTTGCGTCATTCACTCATGATTAAAATTAGGTTATGTTTATTGAGGATACTTTTTATGTTTATTTCTAATGTTTCATTACTAATATTAGGTTTATTGTTAATTATTTATATTGGCAAGAGAAAGTTGTGTGAGTGTTTCACACCAGATTTTTACTTCAACGAATAATAACGTCATAGTGATGATTATAATGGAAGAAATATACAGAGTGATTTCTAAGTATGGAAACAGCTTTATATTGCGTAACTGAGACGTATTTGGCGAAAGAAGAGTGTGCGGATATGCATATATTTATTTATAATTATTTTTTCTCATTATTATCATGTCTTACCACCGTTAAAACTTAGTTATTAGATACTTTATGATTGAAAAACGCAATAAAATAATTTATGCAGTGCGTTCTACCTTTTTTTTATTGCTAACACAATTTTCCCAAAATTGCAACTTTGAATGCTTATAACTAAAACACGAAGAAATCTATTAAAAAACAATTTACGCCATTGTTTTTTTCTTAAAATTTCACATTGAAATGACGTATCACACGACCAACATTCCATTTAAAAAAAAAAAGAAAAAAAAAGTTGAATCCAATATGGCGGATCCAAGATGGCGGACAAAAATTTCAAAACCAAAAAAAACTTGGATTTTTAAAAATATGCACATCCGCAATATAAAGCTTTTCCCATACTTAAAAATCATCCCGTATAAAAAAGAAATTCTGTACTGTTATGAAAACGAAAATAAATTTAGATCACGCAAAAGGGAGTCGATCTTTTAAATCCGTGTTCCGATTGAATGATTTGTTGAAATGCAGATTGGAATTGTGAGGGAACGCATTGCAGATAATAATTTCGTTACGTGTAGAGGTAGGTACAGTTCAGGTATACATACATAGTATTAGATTAGAGTAGACGAAATCGCAGGGATAAAGGCAGTGATACCGTTTCATTAGCTTAAGTCAGCATCACGCACACATGCGTACACACACAGGTACATACACAACATAATATACACACACTCTCTTTGAACACCCAACATGCATACACGAATGAACATTACGTTTTCGTGACTCTAATTTACAAAGTGATAAAGTATTGCGTTCGTAAAACATAATCAACACACTTATGTAAATTTCAATCAGGCAAATAACCAGGATTTTGGTTCGAGGGGAGAGATGAATCTGGAGATTTTTCTTTCTCTTGCCTGTATGAATATGTAGGAAGGAAAGTATTGCTTTCATGTTGTTTTTTCGAAATCGAGTTTTCACCGGATCTACACGTTTTCAAACCCCCTAAATCTAAAAAACATGTCGATTGGTCTGTGTGTGTGTGTGAACACAATATCTCAAGAGTGGAACATTGTACGAACTTGAAATACACGTTTCAAGTTACATACCACTACCGGACCCGATACGAACATTTTCATCAAAATCGGTCCACCGGAAGTAGTAGTTTATTCGTGTAATTTTTCACTTTTTTGCGATTCTCAAAAATTGGTCCAACGATTTCTTTTTAAATCGCTTGGTTTACTAAATTTTTTATGCTCTACAAGATTAGGGTAGGCGCCATGTTTGCTGAAATTCGTGGTGAGGCTGTTTTCACGTAAATAAATTGTTTTTTTTTTTAAATTGCGGCTTTACTATGCATTTCAGTGCAAAAATTTATATAGTAAAAACTGTCGAGAATTTAAAATACTACATCTTTTGTTTCAAACATTTTTTTGTGTAAAGCTTAGTTTAGCGGTAATTAGCAATTTTCTGTTTTTTTTCACGAAAACGTGTAAAAAATCGATTTTTTAAAAATTTTGGCCTTAGTATGCATTTTACGACAAAAAATGTATATCATTAAATTTATAGAAAATTAAGAGATCTCCAACTTTTATTTAAAGCATTTTTCTCTACAGAGCTTAGTTTAGCGTGAAAGAGTGATTTTCCGTATTTTTAAGCCAATCTGAGGTCGATTTTTAATTTTGCGTCTTTTTCTGATGGTTAAAATAAGGTCTATGTTTTTTTGAGGTTAGTTTTTTGTTTATTTCTAATGTTAGGTTATATTGGTCATTATTTGTATTAGCAAGAGAAAGTTGTGTGAGTGTTTCACACCAGTTTTTTTTTGATAGGTAACAATGATCTACAGTGGAGTATACAGTACAAAGTTTTTAACCTGTGATTTAGCGAAATATGTTTTGTCGTGTATGGTAGTAATTTACTGGACATTGATTTCCATTTAACCCTTTATAGGGCAGTACTATGGGAAAAAATCTGGTGTGAAACACTCACACAACTTTCTCTTGCCAGTGCAAATAATTAACAATAAACCTAACATTATTAATAAAATATTAGAAATAAACAAAAAACTAACCTCAAAAACATAACCTTATTTTAATCATGAGTGAATGACGCAAAATGACAATCGAACTCAGTTTGGCTTAAAAATACGGAAAATCACGCTTTCACGCTAAACTAGGCTCTGTAGAGAAAAATGCTTTAAACAAAAGTTGTAGATCTTTTAATTTTCTATAAATTTAATTATATACACTTTTGTCGTAAAATGCATACTAAGACCGAAATGTTAAAAAAATCGATTTTTCGCACGTTTTCGTAAAAAAAAAAACAGAAAATCGCTAATTACCGCTAAACTAAGCGTTACACAAAAAATTGTTTGAAATAAAAGGTGTAGAATTTTACATTCTCTACAACTTTTATTATATAACGTTTTGCGCTAAAATGCATATTAAAGCCGCAATCTTAAAAAGAAAATGTTTTTACGTAAAAACAGCCTCAAGCAGAATTTCAGCAAACATGACGCCTACCCTATCTTGTAGAGAATAAAAAATTGAGTAAACCAGGCGATTTTTAAAAAAATCGTAGGACCAGTTTTTGAGAAAATTGCAAAAAAGTGAAAAATTACACGAATAAACTATCACTTCCGGTTGACCGATTTTGATGAAAATGTTTGTGTCTAGTCCGGTAGTAGTACGTAACTTAAGTTTCAAGTTTCAAGTTCGTACGATGTTCCGTTCTTGAGATATTCCGTTCACACACACACACACACACACACACACACACACACACACACACACACACACACACGTACACACACACACACGCACACACACACACACACGCACACACACACACACGCTCGCACACACACACACACACACACACGCACACACACACACACACAGACCAATCGCTAAAAACATGTTTTTTGGGTTCAGGGGGTCTGAAAACGTATAGATCCGGTGAAAACTCGATTTCGAAAAATCGACATGAAAACAATACTTTCCTTCCTATATATTCATATAGGCAAGAGAAAGTAAAAAATCAACATGTTGTAAAATGTAAAATTTTGTTTTATAGGGAGTTGAACAATATATTTTTAGTGCCAAAACAGTTAGATATTTCTTTGTTTTGTCAAGCCCTGGTAAGTATACATACCAAGGAACGTATATTGAAATGGGAATCGCATAATGTTTAGTGGTAAGAATGCTTATTAAAACAACTTGTAGCCCTATATAACAGAAAAATGTGTCGAATAACTTATAATAACTTTATATTAGCATGAATGCTTGCTTTCCCGTAAAAACTGGATTTTCTAAGCACAGTACAAAAGTAACAATAAAACAACATGGTAGCGTACGCTGGTATAAATCTTTACAACATTCAAGTAGCTCATGAAGCAAATGATCACTGCCCACTAATTTCAAAATGTTGATAGCCTATTTACAAGAAAACATCTATAAAACCATAAAATGTCAATAAGGTTCAACTGCATAGCTTATTATTAAAAAAAGTCGACCTTATTGCCAGTGGTTGGTATACCTACCGCAAACCTATAAAGGGTTAAAGGCAATAGTGACAGACTGGACTTGCAATTAATTCGGTGCTACTGATGTTACATTTTACTCAGAATGTACGATTACTGGCTTTCATTAATACAAAATAGAGAAGGCGGTTATTAATGAGTTAGCTGTTAAGATCGATAGAAATTCTAGTTCGATTTTAATCGAATCAATAAGGTTTTGGATGAACTTTCTATACGCAAACGTATAAGCATTAATATAATGGCAGAGACTTACAATATAGCAAATGGATTTCAAACAGTACTCGAGTACTTAAATGGAATGCTAAATTAATTTCACTTGACCTGCTAGTTCCGTGTACGAGTACATAAAAATATAGTATTAAAACATTTGTATAAAATAATCTCAACAAACGAAACGGTTTATCAAGTATCATTATTATTATTATTATTATTAGCGTATTCTCCCTTAAAGGAAGGCGATAAGCAAACTGAATCATTTTTTTTCCTTGCTGTTCTTTTTGTCCACCCAGTACTCTCGCATCCGTTTTGAGAAAGCCTGTTTCCTTTCTTCTGACCACTTTGGCCTGTGCTGCTTCTGCTTTGGCTGCTCTGGCTCTATGTCCCATCTGTCCACCTTGTTCCTAAATATGTTCCTATCTGCGATGACTTGTTCTGTTATTTTCGCTTTCCTGAGATCTTTATAGATTTCACTTATCCACGGTGGCATTTTTTTGAGAGACGTTGTATACTCCAATATTTCTCTTGTTAGCCTATTTTCTGGTAACCGCTTTATGTGTCCAAAGAATTTTATACGTCTCTTTCTAACGTCAGCTTCTATATTTGAGAACTTTTCTACGGTCTGGTTTGGTTGTAATCTGAACCCGTTTTCCGTTTGCCTAGCACCAAGGATCTTTCGGATTATTTTCCTTTCTTCTTTTTTTATGTCTTCCAGCTCGTGTTTCTTATTTAATGTTAGTGTCTCACTTGCATACAGGAAAGCGGGTTTGATAACTGTGTTGTAGTGGCGGATCTTGGTGTTTCTTGACATCGACTTCTTGTTAGATAAGTTCTGTATCATCCACAGTGCTCTTTTGGTCTTTTGTAACCTGTTAACCTGCGATATCTCCTCTGCTCCTGTGGGCTCTATAAATTCACCTAGATATTTGAAGTGTGGCTTTCTGTTAATTATACCATAATTAACAGGTGGTTTTTTGTAAGTATCATTATTATTATTATTATTTTTTAATTCTCACACTATTTCCAAGTTACAAATTTTATATTTTGAAATAATAAAATACGTAAGTTAATTACTTAACCACATACAATACATTTTTTAATTAAACAAATTTTATAACATAAAAATTAACCAAAATTATTATAACACTAAATAGGGAAAAATGTGGTTAAGTACCTCATTGAAAATCGTGTTGAAGCACCATATTTTACTTTCTCTTGCCTATATGAATATATAGGAAGGAAAGTATTGTTTTCATGTCGATTTTTCAAAATCGAGTTTTCACCGGATCTACTCATTTTCAGACCTCCAGAACCCATAAAACATGTTTTCAGCTATTGGTCTAAGTGCGTGTGTGCGCGCGCGCGCGCGTGTGTGTGTGTGTCTGTGTGTGTGTGCGCGTGCGTGCGTGCGGTTGTGTGCGTGAGTGTGCGCGCGCGTACGCGTGTGTGTGCGTGCGTGTGTTGTGTGTGTGTGTGTGTTTGTGAGTGTGAACAGAATACCTCAAGAAGGGAACATCGTACGAACTTGAAACGTAAGTTACATACCACTACCGGACCCGACACGAACATTTTCATCAAAATCGGTCTACCGGAAATTAAAAGATCTACAACTTTTATTTAGAGCATTGGGTCCGGAAATGCTTTGTTTCCGAGTTACGGCTAGCGAAAGTTTCGCCCGGATTTCAGCTCACCAGGTGAGCTGGAATTCTGGTAAGGTAGATTAAGAGGCGAATTCAATCATTTCTAATGGTTTTTGATCTGATAAATTGAATAAAACAGGTTCCAGAACTGCAAGTTAAATAGTTTTTGAGAAAACCAGTGTCAAATGCAAAAAATGGAGTGAAAAACGCATTTTTTCATCTTTGGGCAAGAATAACTTTGTTATTTCATTAAGAAACAGTTAAAATTTTTGAATAAAACATGTAGAAAATTTTATTCTGAACAAACTGGTGTAAATTAAGTACACAGAAAGCGAAAAGATGTTTGATTAAATGAATTTTTATTCATAAGAGTACAAAGTAAAATTAACCGGAAAAACTAAGATGAAAAAATGTGTTTTTTTACTCCATTTTTTTCATTTGACACTGGTTTTCTCAAAAACTTACAGTTCAGGGACCTGTTTTATTCAATTTATCAGGTCAAAACCCATAAGAAACGATTGAATTCGCCCCTTAATCTACCTTACCAAAATTTCAGGAAGACCTCATTTCACCTGGTGAGCTGAAATCCGGGCGAAATCTTTCGCTAGCCGTAACTCGGTAACGAAGCATTTCCGGACCCATGTTTATATAAACTTTTTTCATTATTTTTACTTGTACAATGGGCTCCCAAAGTTTCTGCATATCTTCGTGAATCACCCTGTATTGTTATTATTATTATTTTTTTTTTTTGGTTTAACGTCCGACTGTTTTACAAAAAGTTGCTAATGCAGACGGTGAAGGATGAAATGAATTTTTTGTAACGTATGAAAAAAAATGCCATGCTCGAGTGTAATTGTTAATTAATTGCATTGGCAAGAGAAAGTTGTGTGAGTGTTTCACACCAGAATTTTTTGGTACTATTCTCTGATTATGTATTGAAAAACGCAAACATCATTATTCTAAGAGGGCTATATAATTTATTTCAAAAAGAAACGAGCTGGTTTGTAAATAAAATAAAATAATTTACTACAGTAAATCTAATTAGAGAACATCAAATGATGTCAAGTTAAGGCAACTCTCAGTAAAGTCAACTGAAAAGCGAATACCTGTTCTTCACAAATCCACTTTTTATACTTATATCCTCTTTTCCATTCGACTCTATTTCTCAACGATGTTTATATAAAAAATGAACCTTTATATGAATTTCTCTTTCGTAATTTTCTTGATCTTTCATTAACCAATCCGACTGTCACATGTCACTCATTTTTACTTTCTCTTGCCTATATGAATACATATATAGGAAGGAAAGTATTGTTTTCATGTCGATTTTTCGAAATCGAGTTTTCACCGGATCTATACGTTTTCAGACCCCCTGAACCCAAAAAACATGTTTTTAGCGATTGGTCTGTGTGTGTGTCTGTGTGTGTGTGTGTGTCTGTGTGTGTGTGTGTGTCTGTGTGTCTGTGTGTGAACAGAATATCTCAAGAACGGAACATCGTACGAACTTGAAACTTAAAACTTAAGTTACATACCACTACCGGACGCGACACAAACATTTTCATCAAAATCGGTCAACCGGAAGTAGTAGTTTATTCGTATAATTTTTCAGTTTTTTGCGATTTTCTCAAAAACTGGTCCTACGATTTTTTTTAAAATCGCCTATTTTACTCAATTTTTTATTCTCTACAAGATAGGGTAGGCGCCATGTTTGCTGAAATTCTTGATGAGGCTGTTTTCACGTAAAAACGTTATTTTTTTAAGATTACGGCTTTAATATAAATTTTAGCGCAAAAACTTATATAATAAAAGTTGTAGAGAATTTAAAAACCTACAACTTCTGTTTCAAACATGTTTTTGTATAACGCTTAGTTTAGCGGTAATTTGCGATTTTCTGTTTTTTTTCTCACGAAAACGTGAGAAAAATCGATTTTTTTAACATTTCGGTTTTAGTATGCATTTTACGACAAAAGTGTATATAATAAAAGTTATAGAAAATTAAAAGATCTACAACTTTTGTTTAGAGCATTTTTCTCTACAGAGCCTAGTTTAGCGTGAAAGCGTGATTTTCCGTATTTTTAAGCCAAACTGAGTTCGATTGTCATTTTGCGTCATTCACTCATGATTAAAATAAGGTTATGTTTTTGAGGTTAGTTTTTGTTCATTTCTAATATTTTATTACTAATGTTAAATTATATTGTAAATTATTTGCATTGGCAAGAGAAAGTTGTGTAAGTGTTTCACACCAGATTTTATTATTATTATTGTCACCGCCACCCCTTCTAATTAATCATTTACTGTGCTGCCGGCCTTCAATACTTTCGGCCTTTGTCGGCGTCCCGACAAACCTTTCGGCTACGCACCGACAGAGGCCTTTGTCATCAAGGTCGAGCCAGTCACCGCCCTCTACCCCAGCGCTCTTGGTAACTATATAAAGACCGCTTTACTGAGCCGAGGGATTCAATTCCGATCAAGACTCCGAGGGATTCACTTCGAACCAGACAGCAGGCAAGACGTCCACCACGGCACACGGCTGCTGGACTCCAGCGAAGACTAATCAACGACCCCGCAAGAGAGAAGATGATGCTTCGCTCGCCGACCCGTCACCGTAAGCCGTAGACCGGACCGTCATCGCCCACTGACGCGAGCGATGCCCACAGCGGTCCCTCGACCGAGCCTTATGCCCACCGGACCCGACAAAGCAGCCATCTACGCACTACTGCGAGGGAAGAAGATGATGTCTCCGCTAGACGAGCATCAGGTTCACGCCGTGTCCTCCAGATCCTCGACCGCTACGATGACTACGACCGACGATTCCAGTCAAGACGACCACCGCTTAAACGGCCCTTTTCAGGGCCACCAAAAAATAAGGTTTGCCACTTAATGTCGCCATCCGGTGACATTATATTATAATCAATTTTTCCATTTTCCATTTAAAATAAAATAACATACTGTAATGATATTATAATATGACGTTTACTAAACCGTTTGTTTAGGTTAGCAGCTAACAAAACCTCGTTTCAATCGTCCAGATACAGAACTGCAAAGTATTTTTTTTTAGTGATTTTATGTCACAATGGACCACTTTAGTTAATTTGAAAGCTTTCAGTCTCTTTTTGGCGTGATATTCTCTCATGTTCTCAGCACGCTTCTGTTTGGCTGCTTCTGAAAATTCCCTCTTCTTATACTCTCCTTTCTGTGTCGTAAGCCGATGGTTGTGCTCCTTGATAACCCTTTTGTATTTGGGTGATTTTTCCGTTAGATCTTCGTGATTTAGTCAAAGTTCTTGTAAATCCTTTTTGATTTCTTTGGGCAACATTTATGCGTTACCAGCGTCCGTTTTTCGTCTCATTGCACGGTCAATTATTCTGCGTTAAGTCTAAAATTTGGTGTTGTTAGTATATGTACAAAGTACGACAACTGTTTCTTGCGTATGGCCACTGTTATTGGTTCTATGTTTCTGTAGACTTGATCGTTCGGCAAAAGTCTGTAGTGACTGTTTACCTTGTGCTTCTTGTTTATGCAAGTTCAGAGTATTCTGCGTTCTACTTTTCTGCAGGTTTCCTTGGTTCCTCCTCCGTCTATCCACGCTAGGGTTTCGCTACCGTATAAGATTTTGGTTCTTAAAGTCGTTTTATAATGTTTAATTTTTGTGTTTACTGACAGTGATTTTTTATTGTACGTATTCCGCGTTAACACTTGTCCACTTCAAAGTTTAGCGATCCGGTCATCCCAGCATATCTTTTCATTAAGTCTGTGATGAATGTAATCACCTGGGTATTTAAAAAGCCAAAACCCAGCGGGTTGGTCTAGAGGTAAAGTTATCACCAAAATCAGCTGTTTAACAGCTGATTTTCGTAGACGAAGGTTCCTGGTTCAAATCCTAGTAAAGGTAGTTACTTTTATACGGATTTGAATACTAGACAGTGGTTACCGGTGTACTTTGATGGTTGAGGTTTAATGAACCATACTCTCTCAGGAATGGTCGGACTGGGTCTGTACAAGACTACACCTCATTTACACGACATACACATCATTTTCATCTCATTGAGTCATGGGGTTGCTGATTGTAATAAGTTAAACAGATTGCAACGAAGACAAATTAGGAATAAAAAATAAAGAAAAAAAAGCCGAACGCATTGGCGTAGTTAGTAACGTGCTCAGGTCTCATCATGCGGTCTTGGGTTCGAATCCCATTCAGGCACGGCATATTTTCATACGTTACAAAAATCATTTCATCCTTCACCGTCTGCATTAGCAGTAATTGCAGAACAGTTTGACGTTAAACCAAAACAAAAGTGTAGAATATATTATCTGGTGAATCCCGATTTCCAAAAATCGACATGAAAACAATACCTTCCTTCCTCATTTAATATTAGGCAAGAGAAAGTAAAAATTCCCGGTCGGTTATAGGAAGTATGATTTATATTGGAAATTTCACTATACGTAATACGCGGTTGTATTAAGTAGGTAGATATGAGGACTGGATTGGTAAATTTGGTAAATCACCCTAGTATGAGTACGTGTTGTAATATTATTCAGCGTCCGTACCATTGCTATACATTACAGGTTAATTGAAATTAAAGTACATACGCACGTATGGTATAGGCCTACGTGTACACATTACACACGAAAATCCTAGAGCTGTATCCGCTTACCTATTGTTACTGACACGGCTGTTGGTTGTAACATTAAAACACTCAGCTAAACCAATTTATAATAATACTTCTGTTTAATGCCCAAAACGGGCAGGTGGAGTGTTATTTTAATGCACTCTTATCTGTTTAGTCCAGGGCTAAAAAAAAATAGTTCTGTTTCTTATCACATAGTCAGCCACTGATATGACTGAACTATTTAAGAACAGAAGATGTAGAGGTGTAAAAGACACTAGTCAGAGTTATCTCCTCTGAGAGTAATGAATTTCACTATGCAGCCAGACCCTGTGGTGAATGAAGTGAAGGTGTCATTTGCAGGGTGGAAAGTGAGTGCTTTTCGGAGGGCCTGGCATGCTGATAAGCATACTCTTTTAACTCAGTGAGGAAGGCAATGGTAAACCACCTCACTCCTCGTTTTTTACTTAGTAAAACCTCTAGAGGTTCAAACCAGCCTTTCGGCTGTTGACCTAAACAACAACAAACTTATGTTTACTATCAGATGGTCTGGAATGCTGATAAGCATACTTTACAACTAAGTGATGAAGGGAAACTACACCACATTAAGAGGTGACTGTACTTTGTATCCCGCCAATGTTAAATTTGTTATTTTTAGGTACATTTTTCATAGGATTGGTAAAAAACAGGGAAATAAAACTTTACAAACGTAGGTGTCGGGTTTCTTCTCGAGCTACTGACATTTTTTCAATTTAATCTTTGGACCATACCAATTTTTTTTTAAAATTACGAATAACATAAAATTTTTACAAATTGTTTTCCACGTGTTTTCAGTATGTATATGTGGCTATACAAGATAATTAACTTGTAAAAATTTCAGCCTGGTAGGTTTATTGGTTTCTGAGAAAAATGTACCTTAGTGTTAAAAATCTAAATTTACGGGAAACGTTAGAAACAAGAAGGTAAAAATCAAAAACAATATGTACACGAACAAGTAAATTTTCTCATCAACAGTTTCTTTAGAAAGCTGAACCACCAGCTGAGAATATTAAAAACCGTGATGCAGATAGTTTCAAAACTAAAATTCTCTTTGCACTAAAACGAGCAGTATAAAATTATGAAAAAGTATTCGTTCTCCGTAACATGATAATTTTTCAGTGTATACCTGATAAAAAACTTAATTTTTTCATAAAAAAAGTAGTTTTTTTGACGTAATTTAACGTTGTTTTGGTAGATCTAGGCCTAAACTATTGAAAAACAAAAAACCAAAAATCAAAATTTTGAGTCAAAACCATCGTGCAATCTCCCCTTAATGCTCGATGACCTAAACAATTACATTTATGTTACGTAATTTTGTAAAAGAAAAATCATCTAGAGTCTGTCTACGCTAAGAGTACTCCGACGTAGGCAACCAGCAATACAAGTGCGCATGCGCATTAATTAAAAACACGCACAACATGATCAAAAACAAAATTCCATACGACACTGATTAGCTCTAAGCTTAATATAATAAAAACACGTTCAATTCATTTGTTAGAAAATGTTTTATAGAACATTAATTTACTATTAATTATTATTATTTTTTTATTCCTAATTTGTGAACGTTGCAATCTGTTCAATTTAGAACAATAAGCAACCCCATGACCCAATGAGATGAGGATGATGTGTATGACGTGTAAATGAGGTGTAGTCTTGTACAGACCCAGGCCGACCATTCCTGAGAGAGTATGGTTAATTAAACCCCAACCATCAAAGTACACCGGTACCACTGTCTAGTATTCAAATCCGTATAAAAGTAACTAACTTTACTAGGATTTGAACCCGGAACCTTCGTCTCCGAAAATCAGCTGTTAAACAGCTGATTTTGGTGACAACTTTTACCTCTAGACCAACCCGGTGGGTTTACTATTAATAACTGAAATTTTATTATTGTTACTCTTACATTGTTATTTTTCGTTACATTATTTACTATTATTACATTATTTATGATTAGAAGGTTTTTATTATAGATTCAGTTGTATTTTATTTTTGGTCACAAGTAATATAAGACTTATGCGCTTGAATTATTATAACAGGAGAGAGAGTAAACAATTCCAGTGATTCGTTGTTTATCATTTCAGATTGTTTATTTCATATCATTAAAATAATTAACGTCTGTAACTAGTTTAATACAACTGTTTGCACTTGCCCGTGTCTAACTCATTTTTAGTTTCATCAGTTAATTTTTAGAATTGTATCGGTTCGTTTCGATTTTCTTCGTAGACTTAAGTTGAAAAGTTTTGTAAGCTGTGTTTTGTTAACATGCGTGGTAGTGAATGTGTTGAGTTTTTGAAACATAAAAGCGGTAAATATTAAAAAGTAGAAAAAAATTGTTTTGTTAAATGTAATGGTTAAAATAATTAATTAAGGAATCTTTATGAAACTATAATAATTAACAAGTAATCAGAACGGTATAATTGAAAACGCTTAAAGGATAATTTTTATTTAAGCTGGATGTAGATATTTTAATGATGGAACGTAGTGCAAGACAATAATTGTCCGGCGGAGAGGTGGATACGCGCCAACTAGTGTAAAACTTTCGTTTACAACAGTAGGTGCTTACCTCGCGCGGAGTACTCTTGCAGTAGGTGGACTATACCATTAGTTATGGCGACGATTTTAATTTTATACAAACCTTTGATTAGTATGTGACAAAATCTCATAGGTATAAACCACCATTTTTAATCATTACACGTACCGGTACAATTTCAATTCATATTCCCAAACCCAATTCCAACATCTGGTTAATTGTGAAAATAATGACAATAACTGTGTAATAATAAACAGTTATTCCAACGCTATGATGAATGCTTTTTCACACTTAACTCACCAAACAAATTAGATTTTTATAATATATTGCCTTGCCAATATAAATATAATATGAATGAAAATATTGTTTTCATGTCGATTTTTTTGTCATCAGTCTCTCGACTGGTTTAATTCAGTTCTCTAAGCTGTTCTATCTTGCGCAAGTCGTTTCATATCTACATACCTGTAACACCCTACATCTTTTGTAATTCGCTTTATACCGGGTGTTTGGAAAAGAACTCCCTAGTTTTAAGTAAAAATTTATGGGTGAAATTAATTAAAAATTATATCAACGTGTACATACAATTAAAGAGTGTACGTTCAAGTTTTGTTTAATGTTAGTAGACTTCAACATGGGATCCATTTGTAGCTCTGCACACGACGAGACGATATTCCACCTCTCTTCACGTATTCAGCAACATAACAGGTGTAACTGTCCCAACCGCCGCGACGATTTTTTCCCGTAAATGATTGATGTTTCGGATCTTTTCACCATACACTAATTTTTTTATGTGGCCCCAAAAGAAAAAATCCAGTGGGGTTAAGTCTGGGCTTCGTGGTGGCCAAGCGATGGGCCAGACCTGCCTATCCACCTTCCCGGAAAGCGAGTATCAAGAGCCGCGCGCACTTGGTTACTGTAATGAGGTGGGGCGCCATCTTGTTGGAAAAACACTAGCCCTTTTTCTGCCTCAATATCGTCTATTTGGGGAAAGACAAACTCAGTCAACAGGTCGTGATAAATGTTCCCGTTTATTGTTCCTTCTATAAAAATGAAAGGACTTATCACACGATCTTCCATTAAACTTAACTGAACTAAGCATTGCTGCGTGTCAAGGTCAAGCAGGCCTACCAACTGCATGGGAGCAAAACTTGGACAGTTGATGAATCAAACACCACAAACTAGAATAGTGTATGTCGCTTTGTACAGATTTTACGACACATTGAAACTAGGAGGGAGTTCTTTTCCAAACATTCTGTATATTCTAATCTTTGCCTACCCCTACAATTTACTCCCTCAATATTACCCTCTATTATTGATAGCCCAATACCTGGATGTCTTAAGATATGCCCCACTAGCCTATCCCTTCTTTTGGTTAAGATGCTTCCATATACTTCTTTTTTCATCCACTAGCCTATGAACCTCTAAATTACTTATTTTGTCCACCCACCTGAAAATTATGAGTAGTCTTATACAAACCCAGGCCAACCATTCCTGAGAAAGTATTGTGACAATATCGAAGACGAATATGGTTCAAGAAATTTCTAGATAGGCTTTTAATTCATAAAATGTTAAAGAATAGATTATAGAGTGAAAAAGTAACAATAGGGTCAGTTATAAAAGGATACCTATTTATAAAAGGTCTTTATTGTACAACTATTTATGAAAGCATCGGTTGATTACCTGTAAAACCTTTTATTTTATTTACAATAGATCTATTCATTTGTTTATAATAGTTAAAACTTTTCCAGTAAAAAGAGTTTTTGTACTTTATTATTTGCATGGAATTTCTCTGCCACTCTGGAATTTTTTTTTTTGATCAATCTATATAATATAAAGAGCGCCCGAGTGCGGTCAGGGAGTCAGTATTCGTTTGATCTTTGACGAGTGTTTACTACGTGTGGTATTGAAGGCAACTCCATTAGAACAGGCCAACGGGGGTTTCCGAGGCATTGTTATTCAGTCTTATTGTACATGTGCATTGTGTATTCAGTTCTATTTTGTATGTGTATTTTATATAATTAATTGTAAGTAGTACTAAGTAAATTATTAAGTTTTTTATTGTATTACTTCATTATAATTAGTTTATTATTTATTTTGTAAATCTTATAATGTAATACATAATTGTAATTTTAAACTTTAGTGTATTAATTATTTAATTACCTAGATTCCGAAACGGACCTTAGCGATAAGCGTCATAGTATTGTTAATTGAACCGCAACCATCAGAGTGCATTGTAACCGCTGTCAAGCTTTGAACCAGATGATTTTGCTGACAACTCCAACGTTAGACTAATCCGCTTGGATAAAAAAAATTAAAATTATGCAATAAGGTTAATTAAACAGGTTGATTCATTTAAAACCATAATTGCTTTACACATTACAGTATCCGTTTCTAAGAAAAACTGATTTTTAAAAAGATAATTTTTGGAAAAATCTATTGTTGCAGTTTTCACATAATGTTACAAATTGAAAGGAATCGTTCAAAATATATACAAAAAATGTTTGATGTAGGTAGGGTTAGACAATTAAAGGAAGAGTTTCTACGTTTGAAAATATCTTTTAAGGTTAAAAGGAAAACTAATGAAGAAAAATATCCGGGAGTAAGAAGTAATGTAGAAAACAAGATAGAAGGAAATTTAGAGAAGACTGTCTAAATCTAAAATTAAAGATAATGAAGAAGAAGAAGGTCGAACAATACGAGGTAATGATGTAGACCATTGAAGTAGCGGAAAAAAAACAGAATTTTTTTCATAATCTGAAAAATCGCCTTAAGGTAGCTTTTTCGTGAATACAGAGCCACTTAAAACAAACGAGATAACACTGAAATGAACCTTTTATGGAAAGACTGTTCTTTGTATCCCGCCAATGTTAAATTTGCTATTTTTACTTTCTCTTGCCTATATGAATATATAGGAAGGAAAGTATTGTTTTCATGTCGATTTTAAGAAATCGAGTTTTCACCGGATCTACACGTTTTCAGACCCCCTGAACTCAAAAAACATGTTTTTAGCGATTGGTCTCTGTGTGTGTGTGAACAGAATATCTCAAGAACGGAACATCGTACTAACTTGAAACTTGAAACTTAAGTTACATACCACTACCGGACCTGACACGAACATTTTCATCAAAATCGCTAAACCGGAATTAGTAGTTTATTCGTGTAATTTTTCACTTTTTTGCGACTTTTTCAAAAACTGGTCGTACGATTTTTTTTAAATCGCCTGGTTTACTCATTTTTTATGCTCTACAAGATAGGGTAGGCG
The DNA here is from genome assembly GCA_035578175.1 of Catonia carolina. Taxonomy (NCBI): domain Eukaryota; kingdom Metazoa; phylum Arthropoda; class Insecta; order Hemiptera; family Achilidae; genus Catonia; species Catonia carolina. The sequence continues at coordinate 3,791,835 of JAQMRL010000019.1, read as the reverse complement.
CCATGTTTGCTGAAATTCTTGGTGAGGGTGTTTTTACGTAAAAAAGTGTTTTTTTAAGATTACGGCTTTAATATGTATATAGCGCAAAAATTTATATAGTAAAAATGTAGAGAATTAAAAATTTTACAACCTTTATTTCAAACATTTTTTTGTATAACGCTTAGTTTAGCGGTAATTAGCGATTTTCTGGTTTTTTTCTCACGAAAACGTGTGAAAAATCGATTTTTTTAAGATTTCGGCTTTAGTACACATTTTACGACCAAAGTGTATATAATACAATTTATAGAAAATTAAAATATCTACAACTTTTATTAAGAGAATTTTTCTCTACAGAGCTTAGTTTAGCGTGAAAGTGTGATTTTCCGTTTTTTTAAGCCAAACCGAGTACGATTTTCATTTTGCGTCATTCACTCATGATTAAAATAAGGTTATGTTTTTGAGGTTAGTGTTTTGTTTATTTCTAATATTTTATTAATAATGTTAGGTTTATTATTAATTATTTGCATTGGCAAGAGAAAGTTGTGTGAGTGTGTCACACCAGATTTTTTTTTTAGTGAATACAGAGCCACTTAAAACAAACGAGATAACACTGAAATGAGCCTTTTTTGGGGAAACTGTACTTTGTATCCCGCCAATGTTAAATTTGCTATTTTTAGGTACATTTTTCATAGGATTGGTGAAAGATACGACAGTGAAACTTTACACACTTATAGTTGTAGGGAAGGTATTTATCAGTATGAGGAACTTATTCAGCAAGAAGGATCTAGATTTAAGTCTTAGAATTCGAATGCTACGCTGCTACGTGTTTCCCATCGTTCTCTATGGTTGCGAGAGCTGGACCCTCAATCCCTCATTGGAAAGACGTATAGAGGCATTCGAAATGTACCTCTACAGGAGAATGCTACGCATTTCCTGGATGCATAGAGTGACAAATTGTGAAGTCCTCAACAGAATTGCGAAGAACAAGGAGCTGCTATTAACTGTTAAGGAGCGTAAATTGGCGTACATCGGACACCTGATGAGAGGCGGTAGGTATGCGATGCTTCGGCTGATCATTGAGGGGAAAATTCAGGGGAGCAGATCAGTGGGGAGGAGACAGAATTCTTGGCTCAGGGACTTACGTCGATGGCTCGGCAGAACGTCATCCGAGATCTTCAGAGCCGTCACATCTCGAGTGATTACAGCCAATTGGATCGCCAACCTTCGAAGGGAGATGGCGCAATAAGAAGAAGAAGAAGTTGTAGGGTGGTTTTAGCTACTGATTTTTTTTTCAATTTAATTTGTTGGACCATAAAGTTTTCAAAAGAATAACGAATAAAATAAAATGTTTACAATTCTTTTCTATATTTTTTGTATATTACTAATTTTTGAGCACCTGAGGAAGTAAAAACAATGTCGGTGAATGAGTATGTAGCCTACATGATAATTTTTTTTAAATTTTTTTTATTCCTAATTTGTGTACGTTGCAATCTGTTCAATTTAGAACAATAAGCAACCCCATGACCCAATGAGATGAGGATGATGTGTATGACGTGTAAATGAGGTGTAGTCTTGTACAGACTCAGGCTAACCATTCTTAAGATAGTATAGTTAATTGAACCTCAACCATCAAAGTACACCGGTAATCACTGTCTAGTATTCAAATCCGTATAAAAGTAACTACCTTTACTAGGATTTGAACCAGGAACCTTCGTCTCCGAAAATCAGCTGTTAAACAGCTGATTTTGGCAACCACTTTACCTCTAGACCAACCCGGTGGACTACATGATAATTAACTGGTAAAAATTTCAGCCAGGTAGGTTAAATTGTTTCTGAGAAAAACGTACCTAGGTGTTAAAAATCTAAATTTAAGGGAAAAGGCACAAATGAAAAACAAAATGCACACAAACAAGCTTAATTTCCCATCAACAGTTGTTTAGAAAGCTGCACCAACACTGGAGAATATTAAAAATAGTGAAGCAGATATTTAAAAAAAACTAAATTTCTTTTTGCACTAAAACGAGCAATATAAAAACATGAAAAAATATTTGTTCTTGGCGACATATTAATTTTTTACGATAAACCTGATATAAACTTATTTTTTCCATTAAAATAATTGATTTGTCGTAATTTAATGTTTTTGTGGTATATCTGGGTCCAAAATATGTAAAAAATATAAAAAACCTAAAATCAAAAATTTCAGTCAAAAACCGTCGTACAGTCTCCCCTTAAATCATAGGGAGTAAGAATAAGGTTAAAAATAACAGTTTGAAAATTTGCCAGTTAAGTTCCACTTGTTATTTTCCATTTTGTGGTTTTGTTGAGTAAGAAAGCATTGCAATAATAAAAATCTGGTGTGAAACACTCACACAACTTTCTCTTGCCAATGCAAATAATTAACAATAAACCTAACGTTAGTAATAAAATATTAGAAATAAACAAAAAACTAACCTCAATAAACATAACCTAATTTTAATCATATATATGAAAGACGCAAAATGAAAATTAACCTTAGTTTGGCTTAAAAATACGGAAAATTGCTCTTTCACGCTAAACTAGACACTGTACAAAAAATGCTTTAAATAAAAGTTGTAGATCTTTTAATTTCCTATAAATTTTATTATAAACACACTTTTGTCGTAAAATGCATACTAAGGCCGAAATCTTAGAAAATAGATTTTTCACACGTTTTCGTGGGAAAAAACAGAAAATAGCTAATTACAACTAAACTAAGTGTTATACAAAAACATAATTAAAATAAAAGTTGTAGTATTTCAAATTCTCTATAACTTTAATTATAGGCTGTACATTTTTGCGGTAAAATGCATAATAAAGCCGCAATCTTAAAAAAACTATTTTTTTACGTGAAAACAGCCTCACTAAACATTTTAGCAAACATGGCGCCTACCTTATCTTGTAGAGCATATAAAATTTAGTAAACCAGGCGATTTTTAAAAAAAATCCTAGGACCAGTTTGTGAGAAAATCGCAAAAAAGTAAAAAATTACACGAATAAACTACTACTTCCGGTTGACCGATTTTGATGAAAATGTTTGTGTCGGATCCGGTAGTTGTATGTAACTTAAGTTTCAAGTTCGTACTATGTTCCGTTCTTGAGATATTCTGTGTACAACACAGAATATCTACAATACACACACACACACACACACACACACACACCAATCGCTAAAAATATGTTTTTTGGGTTCAAGGGGTCTGAAAACGTGTAGATCTGGTGAAAATTTGATTTCGAAAAATTGCACGTTTCATTGAACGAGACAACAAAAACTCACTTACTTTTGCCCTGTATGTAGGGAAGAATTGTTTTCATTAGTTGAGGTTTCACCGGATATACACGTTTTTAGCCCCTCTGAACATGTTTTTAGCGATTGGTTTGTTAGTGAACCAAAATATATCTCATGAACGGAAAAACGTACGAAATTTAAACTTACTAAAGTACCAATACAAGACCAGAAACGATACTTCAAATCAAAATCGGTCAACCAAAAGTAATAGTTTATTCGTGCAATTTTTCCCTTTTTGAGATTTTGTTAAAAACGGCTCGTACGATTTTTTTGAAAAAATCGCTTCATTTACTACCATTTATCATGCTCTACAAGATAGAGTAAGCGTCATGTCTGCTAAAATTCTTGGGGGCCTGTGTTCTTGTGGTAAAAAATGGTTTTCAAGATTTCGGCCTTAATGTGTATTCTAGAGCAAAAGTATTTATGATAAACATTGTATTATTTCAAATTTTTTTTATTTCAGGGTTTCTTGAATGGGAAAATTAAAGATCAGATGTAGGGAGATTTTTGTTGCTATCCACAGTGATTCTTTACTCTATATTTTACATAAATTTTAAAGAGAGTCAAACAAAATTCTCAATTTATTTTTACTTTCTCTTGCCTATATAAATATATAGCAAGAAAAGTATTGTTTTCAAGTCGATTTTCAGAAATCGAGGTTTTACCGATTAGTCTGTGTGTGTGTGTGTATAAGTAAAATATCTCAAGATCGGAACATCGAATGAAGTAGAAACTTGAAACTTAAGTTAAATATCACTAAAAGACCTGACACAAACATTTTCATCAACATCGGTCAACCGGAAGTAGTAGTTTATTCATGTATTTTTCATTTTTTTGCGATTTCCTCAAAAACTGCTCCTAAATTTTTTTTTTAAATCTCATTTATGACATTTTTTATGCTCTACTAGATAGGATAGGTAAGGTCCATGTTTGCTGAAATTCTTGGGAGGTTGTTTTCTCGTAGGAAAAATGTTTTTTTTTTTTTAAAGATTGTCGCCTTAAAATGAATTTTAGGGCATAAGTGTCTATAATTAAAATTGTATTTAATTTAAAAATGTACAACTGGTTTAGCGTCAAAAGGTGATTTTCCGTATTATTAAGCCAAACTAAGGTTGGTTTTCATTTTGCATCATTCACTCATGATTAAAATGCGGTTATGTTTTTGAGTTAATTTTTTATTTATAATGTTTTATTACTAATGTTAGGTTACATTGTTAATTATTTGCATTGGCAAGTAAAAGTTATATTAGTGTTTCACACCAGATTTTTTGAATGGTAAACTGAATTTCCGAACTAATGCAAGGAATTAAATACAGTAGACGAATTTTATTTCACCTGAAACCAAACTGAAATAGAAACGACAGCTTCTCTCTGGTCTACCAATTAAAATGCACTCGCAAAATTTTACCCCAGCATAAATTTAAATTTCCTAAAGTAGTGTACATGCAAATTTCATTTCATTAGATTAATCTTTTAAATTGGAACACTCCATGAAAATTCATGCTTGCAAATTTCTGTGCCGTACTCCCCCCCTAAACTCCTCAAACGTATAAGGTCACGTTACATTCTAGTATTCAAAATGTGCATTGATATTTCTATCGTATGCGTTAAGGGTAGTAGTGTTAATCAAGTTTTTTACATAAATGCTAATAAAATAATTTATTTATGATAAAAATAGTTATATAAAAAACGCAAAAATTCTCACGCGAATTTTAACTTGAATAGTATTTTTATTTTTTTAACTAATTACTTTCTCTTGCCTATATGAATATATAGGAAGGAAAGTATTGTTTTCATGTCGATTTTTCGAAATCGAGTTTTCACCGGATCTATACGTTTTCAGACCCCCTGAACCCAAAAAACATGTTTTTAGCGATTGGTCTGTGTGTGTCTGTGTGTGTGTGTGTGTGTGAACAGAATATCTCAAGAACGGAACATCGTACGAACTTGAAACTTGAAACTTAAGTTAACTACCGGACTCGACACGAACATTTTCATCAAAATCGGTCAACCGGAAGTGGTAGTTTATTCGTGTAATTTTTCACTTTTTTGCGATTTTCTCAAAAACTGGTCCTACGATTTTTTTAAAAATCGCCTGGTTTACTCAATTTTTTATTCTCTACAAGATAGGGTAGGCGTCATGTTTGCTGAAATTCTGGGTGAGGCTGTTTTCACGTAAAAACGTTGTTTTTTTAAGATCACGGCTTTAATACGCATTTTAGCGCAAAACTTTATATAATAAAAGTTGTAGAGAATTTAAAATTCTACAACGTTTACTTCAAACAATTTTTTGTATAACGCTTAGTTTAGCGGTAATTTGCAATTTTCTGTTTTTTTCTCACGAAAATGTGTGAAAAATTGATTTTTTTAAGATTTCGGCCTTAGTATGCATTTTACGACAAAAGTGTATATAATTTAATTTATAGAAAATTAAAAGATCTACAACTTTTATTTAAAGCATTTTTCTCTACAGAGCCTAGTTTAGAGAGAAAGAGTGATTTTCCGTATTTCTAAGCCAAACTGAGGTTGATTTTCATTTTGCATCATTCACTCATGACTAAAATAAGGTTACGTTTTTGAGGTTAGTTTTTTGTTTATTTCTAATATTTTATTAATAATGTTAGGTTTATTGTTAATTATTTGCATTGGCAAGAGAAAGTTGTGTGAGTGTTTCACACCAGATTTTTTTAGTAATATAATATGAAAAATTGCACAGTAGTTTTGATAAGCATTGTTAATATTATAAGCATATTTTCACCATTACCTCTTATTTTCTTCTTCTTCTTACTACCAAGGATTAGGTGCAAGACTGATACGAACTTACAAACAAACGTATAGGAGGTGTAGCTATTAAATAATGAGACTGACGTTGTAAAAAATTTTATTTATATTTTATACATTTTCACTTATTGTCACCTTCAATATACACTACTTCTCTATCCCTACAACGCTCCTTGCGAATTTTCCATAGTTGAAAACAGTGCTGGAAGTCATCTTCCGTCAGCTCCTTCAGGACACGTGCCGCTTTCTCTTTTACAGCTTCCACAAACTCAATCTTCTTATCCCTTTTAATAAACAAATCTTATCCCTAAAATAAACCTTCTAAGACCCTAAAACAAATAAAACCTAAGACAAATCTTATCCCTTTTAATGCAGATTTCACCTTAGGGAACAGGTAGATGATATAACAAGTGATAAAACGTGGTTTTTTACTTATGATCTGAAAACGAAGCGTCAATCCATGCAATGGAAGAGCCGAACTTCACCTTGAGCCAAAAAGCTCAAACTGTGAAGTTTCATTTATCTATCTTTTACCAATCCTATGAAAAATTTACCTAAAAATAGCAAATTTAACAAATTTGGCGTGATACATAGTACAGTCTCCCCTTAATATACGACAATAGAAAGAAATAAAATAACAGAAAAGATAAATACTATTAAGTAAAATATGTAAACAAAGTAATAAGAATTAATTTAAAAAATTATTGTTTGTAAAACAGAAGTAGGCAGATCGATAATCCTATTATTTTAACGATTCGTAAACGAATCATTAACTAATAAAACTTTCAGTACAAAAAAACCGCTTAACAAAATTATAAATTAGACTTCACAAACTTACTAAAACTCTCGTCAAGTTAAAACTTCTAGAAACTTCACGTAGAATATTTGTTTTTACTTTTTTTAAATCGATACTTTAAAAACTACTTTTACAACAATTTTTTTTTACGTTTGAATAAAAGAACCATATGATATTAAAGAACTGTTAAAATATAGTTAACGTAAAAAATGCTCTTCTAATTTTTACTTTCTCTTAAGTAGTAGTTGAATGCACACTGTGAGAATTGCACGACTTAAAACAATCAGCTGTTGTGAGAGGTCCTGTAGCCTCCCACAGCAGAATTGGTAAGATCTTGTGAAAGGCTTCTGGACATTCACAGCAGAATTGACAAGTTGGGTTTTTTTTGTGTGTCGTGGTAGTTAACCTTGTAACGGAATTTAATAAATTTTAACCAGTATTACCTTTTTTTTTGTGCCAAATGAAATAATCAAATGCAAAGATTAAATTTAAATAAAATAAATTGAATTTAATGAAACTTAAGAAATTGAAAACGTGACAAATCGAGGGGTTAATGTCAAACAACACTATCTCCAAAAACCTATTTTTTTAAATATTTTTCAGGAGAGCGAAAACTACTTCTAATCTGATTGTTTTTTTATTATCTCAGTTATTTATACATGTAGTCAACTATAAATTTAGTGTAATTTAATTAATTTATTAATGGTAAATGTGCCCATAACGGGCAGATGGAGTGTTAAATTAATTGCAATCGATCTGTTGGTTTCAGTGCTACAAAAAAAATATATCTGTTTCGCCAATTATGACTGAACTATTTAAGAACAAAAGAGGCAGATGTGAAAAACACACTACTCAGAGTTATCTCAGCTGAGAGTAATGAATTTCACTACACAGCAAGACCCTGCGATGAATGAAGTGAAGAAAGTGTCATTTGCAGGGTAGAAAGTGGGTGCTTTTCAGAGGGCCTGGCATCCTGATAAGCATACTCTTTCAACTTGGTGAGGAAGGCAGAGGTAAACCACCTCACTCCTCGTTTTTTCATAGTAAAACGTCTAGAGGTTGAAACCAGCCTTCCGACTGTTGACCTAAACAACAATAATGGTAAATGGTAAATAAATGGCGATGGCTCTCCTGAAAAATTAGGTTTTTGTAGATTGTGTTGTTGTTTGACATTAACCCTTCGAAATTATCTTTGTTACAAAGTTATTAATTTTTGAATTGAATTTATTGATGACACTTTTATAACTATATAAAAATTAATGATATATAATTATTTATTGAAATATTGAATTGAATATTATTTTCTAATCTACCAATGAGCTCAATTACTTAATTATTTTAAATATACGGTTTTTAATTTCATAGGTGTCTTTTCTGGTTGTGTGTTTTCCATTGACCGGGGTCGAATGGGGGGCTTAGTCATTATTGCAGTCGGTTTTATAGATGTTCATCATTTTATTAAAATTTGTTCTTCATATCTTTTAAAATATCAAATTCATTTTAATTTATTCCACAATTAATTGGATTTTTGATGTTTTACTAATCGTCTTTATTTATGTTTTCTTATTATGAAAATATATTTAATTAAATTATACTTAATTTTGTTCTCCTTGGTTAAATTTGAAGTATTCAGCTTCTGGAATTAATTTCTTTGAATATTTAATTTTCTTTTTGTAATTCATCTTAATACATTTTATTACTGTTTATTAGATTTAATTTTTTTAAATTTAAAATTGTTTAATTTTGATTATTTTTAAAATTATTATTTCTTGAATTAACCACAATTGGTTAATTGATTTTAATCATCGACCAACAATGTACTAGAACATAGACTGCTATTCTAACAACCTGTTCCTTTTTAGTTTCTACAGTCTGGCACGCAAATATTGTTCCACGGAGCAGCTCTGTAACATTGCACGGTGTGTTGCAATACATTGCACAATGTAACTACGGAAAAAATCTGGTGTGAAGCACTCACACGACTTTCTCTTGCCAATGCGAATAATGAACCATATAACCTAACATTAGTAATAAACAAACAAAAATTAACCTTAAAAAACATAACCTAATTTTAATCACGAGTGAAAGACGCAAAATGAAAATCAACCTCAGTTTCGCTTAAAAATACGGAAGATCACTCTTTCATGCTAAACTCTGTAGAGAAAAATGCGCTAAATAAAAGTTGTAAATCTTTTAATTTTCATATAAATTTGATTATAATTATAGACTTCTGCCGTATAATGCATACTAAAGCAGAAATCTTAAAAAAATCGATTTTCGTACACAATTTCGTAAAAAAAAACAACAGAAAATCGCTAATTACCGCTAAACTAAGCGTTATACAATAACACGTTTGAAATAAACGTTGAAGGATTATTAATTCTTTACAACTTTTATTATATACCTACAGTTTTGCGCTAAAATGCTTATTAAAGTCGCAACCTTAAAAAACAATTTTTTTACGAGAAAACAGCCTTCCCAAGATTTTCAGGAGATATGGCGCCTACCCTATCTTGTAGAGCATACTAAACGTAGTAAATGAGGCGATTTAAAAAAAATTTGTACGACCCGTTTTTGAGAAAATCGCAAACAAGTGAAAAATGACACGAATAAACTACCACTTCCGGTTGACCGATTTTGATGAAAATGTTCGTAGTACCTAACTTTTAAGTTTTAAGTTTCAAGTTCGTACGATGTTCCGTTCTTGGGATATTTTGTTTACACACACGCATGCATACACACACACACCAATCGCTAAAAACATGTTTTTTGGGTTCAGGGAGTCTTAAAACGTGTAGATCCGGTGAAATCTCGATTTCGAAAAATCGACATGAAACAATACTTTTCTTCCTACACATCCATATTAGGTAACAGAAAGTTTAAATTAATATTAGGATATAATGACTAGAAACAGTATATTTAGTGCATTCTTGATAATAGTTGTACATGATACAACGTACTATGTTTAGTCTGCAAACCCTACTAGACGCCATACGGGTGGGTTTGCTCTACGTTCTGCATTCTGCATTAGCACTACATTAACCTTTTTTATAGGTCTTCGGTAATAAGGTCAAATTTATTTAAGAATAAGTTATGCAGTTGAACTTATTGCCGTTTTATGGAGTTATGAATGTTCTCTGGTAAGTAGGCTATCCGAATTTTGAAATTAGTACGCAGCGAACATTTTCTTTGTGAGTTGCACGAATCTGGTAAGAATTCAAAATAGCGTACGCTACCGCTTTGTTTCATTGTTACTTTTGTACAGTGCTTAGAAAATTCTAATTTTTTACGGGAAATCAAGCATTCATGCTAATATAAAGTTAAAATAAGTTATTCTACACATTATTTTGATATATAGTAGGTACTACAAGTTGTTTTAATAAGCATTCTTAACACTATAAATATGTGATTGCAATTTCAATAAACGTCCCTTGGTAAGTATACTTACCAAAGATTAACATCAAAACAAAGAAATATCTTACTGTTCTGGTACTAGAAAATACGTTATTCAAGTCCCTTTAAAACAAAATTTAACATTTTACAACATATATGATTTCCCCGGTAGTACTGCTTTATAAAGGGTTAACTTATTTCCCTTAAACTCTGAATCCTGAATCCTGGTTGAGAGGGCTGAGAAGCCCTATGATGGCGACATCGTGTTAAGGAACACCTGGTCGCTCGGGGAACAATTTTACCGAATAATTGCAACCTCATGAAATTTAGGGGGAATTTTATAGTTTAAAATTAGGAAATAGGATTCTGGGTCTTGCGGGATTGGGACTGGGACTTCAAAGGAGGTAATGTATTTTAAGAAGTTACTCGTGGATGAAAATTTATATTAAGGGACAAGTGGGTTTAAGAGCGGCTCTTTTCTTTTTTTTTGTTTTTCAGTGGCCTTTTTCAGTTATGTGGGAGTTTTATTGTCTTGAGGAGGGGAAGGCACGCACCGTACTTAACGTGGACAAATGGTACAATTTTAGGTAGGGGTTAGTTTATGATTTTAGGGGAGACGGAAAGGGTAGAGTTTGGCATAATCACCGGCCTTTTATTTTCTAAGTGTTTAATAATTTAAAATGGCGGCTCTTTTCACCGTAGTGGAGTGATTATGCATAGGAACATGGGGACTACTACCAACTGGGGGGCGTGAGTCATACAAGTAGATGAAGGGGCATGGGTATATAAGAGGAATACAGGGCGGAATAAAAATGTGGCAACTCAAAATTTTGATAAGTGGGTCATACTGGAATTTAGATAAAGTCGTGAACTTTATCTTAATCTTAATCGTGGACTTTAACCCTTAAACTCTAGAATGTTCTGTACGCGCTCATGTTATTTAAAAATATTGATACATTCGAAAAAAATACAAAACGTTTTTTCTTTTTGACTCATTTCCTTCATAGGCTAAAGCGTACTGTATGGTCAAATGTTGTATAAATTTACTGATACATTCGTAATTAACTCATTTCCCTGAAAGGCTAGAATCGTAATTAACTCATTCCCTGGGTTTTCTTTTTAGTTTATACACTTTGCTTCTTTTCCTTTCCTGTTGAGAATCTGTTTTATTTTTAACAGGTTTGGTGAGTTCTTTTTACTGGTAAGATATTTTTATAACTGTTTATACTGTCTATAACAGTTAAATTATTTGCACTCAATCTGTTAGTTCTAAAGGTAAAAAAATAGTTATGTTTCTTATTACATGATCAGTCAATTACATGACAGTCATTTAAGAACAGAAGAGGTATAGAGTGCTTACAACAAAATGCACCGATTTTAGCAAATATACGGAAATGTCTACCGTACTTTAAAAAATAGCACTAACAAAAACAAGAGGTTCGAATTTTTGTTTCATACGTATAGGTGTAGTAAAGTAGATCGTTACAGGAATACCAGGAAAAGGAAACTTAATATCTTCTCTATGAACGACAGGATATCTCAGAACAGAATGCAGTGGTTGGACCATGTGAAACGAATGGGAAAAGATTGGACACCTAAGCAAACTACTAGGCCATAAACTGGAGGGAAAGAGAGAACAAGGACGCCCGAGAAAGAGATGCCTACTCCTTGAAAAGCAGAAGAAAAGGTAGAGGTGTAAAAGACACTAGTCACAGTTAAATTCTCTGAGAGAATTAAAGGGCCCATTTTAAAATTGCATTTCAAGGGCCCGGGATCCTGATAAAAATACTTTTCAACTTAGTGAGGAAGGTAATGGTAAACCATCTTATTACTCGTTTTAATTAGTAATGACTCTAGAGGCTCAAACCAGCCTTTTGGCTGATGACCTATTCAACAGAAACATGACTAAATATTTTTTACTTTCTCTTGCCTATATGAATATATAGGAAGGAAAGTATTGTTTTCATGTAGATTTTTCGAAATCGAGTTTTCACCGGATCCATACGTTTTCAGACCCCCTGAACCCAAAAAACATGTTTTTAACGATTGGTCTGTGTGTGTGTCTGTGTGTGTGTGTGTGTGTGTGTGTGTGTGTGTGAACAGAATATCTCAACAAAGGAACATTGTACGAACTTGAAACTTAAAACTTAAGTTACATACCACTACCGGACGCGACACGAACATTTTCATCAAAATCGGTCAACCGGAAGTAGTAGTTTATTCGTATAATTTTTCAGTTTTTTGCAATTTTCTCAAAAACTGGTCCTACGATTTTTTTAAAAATCGCCTATTTTACTCAATTTTTTATTCTCTACAAGATAGGGTAGGCGTCATGTTTGCTGAAATTCTCGGTGAGGCTGTTTTCACGTAAAAACGTTGTTTTTTTAAGATTACAGCTTTAATATGCATTTTAGCGCAAAACTTTATATAATAAAAGTTGTAGAGAATTAAAAATTCTACAACTTCTGTTTCAAACATTTTTTTGTATGACGCTTAGTTTAGCAGTAATTAGTGATTTTCTGATTTTTTCTCACGAAAACGTGTGAAAAATCGATTTTTTTAAGATTTCGGCCTTAGTATGCATTTTACGACAAAAGTGTATATAATTAAATTTATAGAAAATTAAAAGATCTACAACTTTTATTTAAAGCATTTTTCTCTACAGAGCCTAGTTTAGAGAGAAAGAGTGATTTTCCGTATTTCTAAGCGAAACTGAGTACGATTTTCATTTTGCGTCTTTCACTCATGATTAAAATTAGGTTACGTTTTTGAGGTTAGTTTTTTGTTTATTTCTTATGTTTTATTGCTAATATTAGGTTTATTGTTAATTATTTTCACTGGCAAGAGAAAGTTGTGTGAGTGTTTCACACCAGATTTTTAATATTTTTAGCCTGCCAAACAATATTGCTGTTCCTGTGAAAAGAGCATTTTGTTAGTTTTTCGCGATAACAAGATTTTTTAACTTATTACTTTCTCTTGCCTATATAATTATATAAGAAGGAAATTATTGTTTTCATGTCAATTTTTTGATATCGAGTTTTCACCGGATCTACTCGTTTTTAGACTTTCTGAATCCAAAAAAACATGTTTTTAGCGATTGGTGTGTGTGTGTGTGTGTGTGTGTGAACAGAATAGCTCAAGAACGTAACATCGTTCGAAGTTAAAACTTGAAACTTAAGTTAAATACTACTATCGGACCCGACATGAACATTTTCATCAAAATCGGTCTACCAGAAGTAGTAGTTATTCGATTAATTTTCGTCACTTTTTTGCGATTTTCTCAAAAACTGGTCCTACGATTTTTTAAAAATCGCCTGGTTTACTAAATTTTTTATGCACCACAAAACAGGGTAAGCGCCATGTCTGCTGAAATTCTTTGGAGGCTTTCACGTAACAAAATTGTTTATTTAATACTACGGTTTTAATATGCACTGAAGCGTACAAAAGTATATAGCAAAAAATGTTGCGAATTTAAATTCCACAACATTTATTCTTAACATTTTTTTGTATAACTCTGTTTATCGGTAATTAGCGATTATATGTTTTTCCTCATGAAATCGTATAAAGTTTTTTTTTTAAATTTCAGCCTTAGTATACATTTTACGACAAAAATGTGTAAATTAAGTTCATAGGAAATTAAAAGATCTACAACTTTTGTTTAGAGCATTTTTCTTTACAGAGTCTAGTTAAGCGTAAACGAGTGATTATCCGTATTTTAAGCCACACTTAATTTTCATTTTGCGTCTTTCATTAATGATTAAAATTAAGTTATGTTTTTTGAGGTTAGTTTTTTGTTTATTTCTATTGCTTTATCACTAATGTTAGGTTATATTGTTCGTTATTAGCAGTGGCAACAAAAAGTTGTGTGAGTGTTTCACACCAGATTTTTTTTTAACGTATTACATTTTCTAACATGCACACATAAATTTGTAGAAGAGTATATAAAAAATTTCTTATTATAAAAGAGCCACCTACTATTATTCAGATTATTAAAATTTCAAGACCTTTACTAGAAAAGTCTCTAATGAAAAATTAACAAACCGAATTTGATATATACTGTTGAATGAATCCACTAAGATGCTGTTCAGGTCGTGAATAATACCAAATGAAATTTTCTCTTACGTATTCGTTGCTAGGTAACTAAATTAATTTGTTCATATCTCGTTTTTAGTACCATCTAATTCTTTGTTTTCTTTGTTTATTAAAATTAATAATTTCTGCGAATGAAGTAAAAGAATTACTACGCGTAATTTTAATTATTTTAATCAACCTTTTAATTTAATAAAATAAAGTTGTAGAATTTTGATTTTAAAAGCAAGTAATTAGTTCTGTTTCTTATAACATGACCAGCCAATTAAATTACTGAATCATTTAAGAACAGAAGAGGTAGAGGTGTGTAAAGGACACTAATCAGAGTTATCTCGTCTGAAAGTAATGATTTCATTATACAACCAGACCCTGTGGTGAATGAAGTGAAGGTGTCGTTTGCAGAGTGGAAGATATGTGCTTTTCAGAGGGCCTGGCATGCTGATAAGCATACGTTTTTACTTAATGAGGAAGGCAACGGTAAACCAACTCACTCCTCGTTTTACTTAGTAAAACCTCTACAGGTTCAAACCAGATTTTTGGCTGATGTTCAAACAACAACACAAGACAAGTAAAGAAATTTTTGTCAGTAAATCTTTCAAATAATTTTATCAATGCGAGTCAAATTAAGCATCGTAAAATTTAAGATTTAAATTCCAGAAATACGCAACAAATTACAGGACAGATGACGCGACGCTTATCTGAGCTTGTAGAACACAATAAATGTAGTCAATAAGAGTTTTGTACATTAAAATTTTGGAACCCACCGGGTTGTTCTAGAGGTAAAGTCGTCGCCAAAATCAGCTGTTTAACAGCTGATTTTCGGAGACGAAGGTTCCTGGTTCAAATCCTAGTAAA